>CM047510.1:2068276-2473904 GCA_026122265.1 Ammodytes dubius
ACCCCAGAGAAGGAAAGAATAGAGCAGGAAAAGGCAGCTAGCAAGCAAAAGAAAAAAGGGCAACAAAATCAAAACAACCCAGTGCATCCCAAACTAGACCAGCTGCCAAGGCTACAGTAAGTTATGTAGGCCTATTTGTCAACTTGACAATGCAATTAAACTTTCAAATTTGGTTCTGCCTCATTGCCTTCTTTTTAAGATTTTTCCCATTAAGATAACATTGTGACAAACAACCCCATAGTGTGTGACAACCAACCCCTTGATGGGGTTGGTTGTCACAATGTGTCAGAGTGTCTTTGATGGTAAATTACTTCTTCATTACAATAAGTTGGAAAAAAAGAGAGACACACATTTCAAGCCAACACCTTAAGCTTCAATTTAATGTAGGAATGGCTATTGACAGATGTTTTGGTGATGAGCAATTCTCACTAGAGTAAAAAGTGTGCCTACTTACCCCGTTCTCCCCTATAGTTTAACAAAATTAAATATTTTGATCCAAGTGAAATAAACTGAGCGTTGTTTCAAACAGCAACCGCAAATAGCTGCCACCTCCATGCAGCGCAGCCAGTGTGTGGTCTCCACAGCACCGCGGCACTGAATGCGGTGCTGGAAAACTTGGAAAGTCACGTAAAGAAGCCAGGCTGACTTCGGGCACATTCGCTCCGAGCCAACGACAGTTAAGAAGCCTTTATTATGGAATATGGGATTGAGATTCAAAAGCCGACCGGTGTAACGTTCCGTTAACGAGGAATTAGTCGCGGTAGGCTAATTATAGTCACGGACACTGAGTGAGCATTACGCGGTTGGATATAGGCTACAACTACTAGTTCTACTGCTTTGGTGAGTTATTTATCTATGTATTTAAATTTTAGGACAATCATTTTATTGTATTTGCTGCCCTTCTTATTTTAAATGGTGTCTTTTTTGATTGTTAGCCAACTACAGCCCATGCTTTTTTTTCTCTCTTTTTTTCTCCCCACCTCAGACTCGATCGGTTTAAATTGTGGCCCGCCTATGTAATTACTTTCAGTTAGGAAAATGTGTTTTAAACTTGTGGAAAATAAATCCTTAAAATCATATGGTAACTGTGACTGTTTTACAATAAGCATTAAGCGCTGGGTCTTGGCATTATTGCACTGCACCGTTATTCAGCAGACAGGTGTGCTGCGTTCTAAAAATAGAAAAAAGTTTAACGAGGAATCGATTGATCCTCAAGGAATGCAAGCAATCACTCGAGTAGCGAAAACACTACTCGTGCCCATCCCTAGAAGGTACACTTATTCACCATTAACTAGCTGCCTATTTACATGCATATTGGTGGCATATTTGCTTTTAAAGGGAAAATTCGCCGATTTTCAACCTTAACTCATCCACCATAAAATCCTTTGGGTCGCATTATATCCCCGTGTATTTTTTCAACATTGTCCATTTCGCGGGACTGAGCTTCAAAAATCCATTCACCAGTGACGTTTCTGGTTCAAGGAAGAGCTCGTGCAGACTACTGCCTCTCGGAGCCGAGCTCACCAACCCCCCTCTCTGTGAATTCAGGGGGCGGACTCTAAAAGCACGTGCGAACCAAAACAAACGAGAGGCACCTATTTGCAGACACATGGGGAAACGGAGCTCCACCGGAAATACGAAATTTCTTCTTCGTTTTTTTTTTTACTGGCTGCGATCACCCAGCGTTTGTTCTTCTTTTTAACTAATAATAATAACAAGACACAGTTTCCACCGGTTATGATAGTAGACAGTAAAAGACAGTAAAATAAGTCAGTTTGTTAAGGGTCTAAAGATTATTATTATTATGTCGGTATTCCCTTCACCAGATTAAACACCCCTAAATAAATATCAGGACGTTTTTCATGTAAATATAGCCTGCCAAGTCTATTTGTTCCTGGTATAAACCTGTTCCACTATAAAGTAATTTTAATGGTGTTCATCGACCCCTACACTTTCTACATGGCAAAAAAAGACCAAAAGCCGATTCACACAATTCCCAAAAGGTTTTACTTTATACCAAAAACCTTCACACCTTTTATTACCTTAAAGGCTCTGGTTTTAAAGCATTTAACCCTTTGACCTTTGCCTATCTCCAGATCTCCCCCTGTGTTGATCCCCTAATGACCCTTACAAGTGTCACTTCTAATTTATCCTAGGTTAAGTCCAACATTCAGACCTTTATCCTTAGATAAGTTTTTTGAAAAGGAGGAGATTAGAGAATAGGTTTTTAATTATTCTGGTGGATGAATACCTCACACTTACCCTTGGCTTCAAAAGACTACCATTAAGTCCTCACTAAGTTCATACACCTGGATGAGCTAGGCCAATAGATAAATGCAATTCCCCCTTAAATCAAGGAGCGTGTTTATGGGATGTGTATTCTTTTAAATCAGTAGTGTAGCCGTGGTGTAGGTTTGAATTGCTTACCTCAGGAGCGCCGCGATCTCCTTAAAGAAAAAACCCTACTTAGGTCCTTTTTCCCTTTTTAAACTAAAAATTCAGGCCAAAGATTTATAACGTTTTTAAGAAATTTTATTTTACCAATACAAAAAGATTATACTTTCACAATATAAAAAGAAAAGATAAAATAAAATGAAAGGAAGGAAAATAAGTCCCTAAACTCCCATTAAAGTGGTTTCTATATGTATATGAGAAGTATGAGTTCCCTTATGTGTTGTATGTTTTTGTTCACATTGAATTTAGTTCATGAGTTCTCCTATTTTCAATCCACAAGGGATCAGGAAAATTCTCATCTTCAGGTTTTATTAAAGCTCTACTGTCTACACAACTTCAATAGTTCTGGGTGTTGGCCGATTCTTTCAATCTTTTCATATATGTTTGAATATCTTCAAATGATATGACAAGTTTGATTTTGCGACACAACAATCAGGAAAAGTTGGTTCAACAGTTTATTTGGTTGATCCACAAGAGATCAGGAGTAAAAGTTTGTCCACTGTCTACACAACTTCAATAGTTCTGGGTGTTGGCCGATTCTTTCAATCTTTTCATATATGTTTGAATATCTTCAAATGATATGACAAGTTTGATTTTGCGACACAACAATCAGGAAAAGTTGGTTCAACAGTTTTTCAACCTCAACTCCATGCTATTCTACAACCTGGTTCATCAATTAGTTCCCATCAATAACCCAAATGGTCCCTTACCAAACTTCTCAGAATAGAAAAGGAAGAATTGGTTCCGAGCCTCTTCCCCTTCTTGAAAAGAAAAAATAACTCTTCTAAATTTTTCTAAGTATTTTGCACTCAAAAAGATTCAGAGTGTTTCTTTCGAGTTTTTCTTCTAAGTCTTTCGTCCATGCTAAAAGAACAAAAAAGTGGAACAGTCAAAATTTCCCCAAATAAAAGCAGTCAAAAAAGCTCCCTTCTTGCTCAAAACCCTGGCCTTAAATAGTCTGAAGACAGAGAGAGTGGGTGTGTGTATTAGGAGGAGAGAGGGTGGGGGTAAAGATGAGGGTGTGTGTGTCCAGCTCAAGGACCCACTGCCCCCCTTGTCTCTCTCTCACCCCTGACCTGTCCCAGGACAAGCCCAGGCATGCCTTTTCAGAGAGGCCTTGTGAATTCACAATTATGTATATATTTCAGGATACAAACTTGAATACAACACTTTTAGTGATTCTACCTTAATATTAAAGGTCACTTGTTACCTTGCCTGTCTTATTAAAAATATCATACTTTTCCCTACGAAAACAAGAAATATACATTTCACATTCTCCTAAGAACAAGATACTGTATGTACAATGAAAAGTTGCAATATTCTTGCCTATCTCAACACCCTCTCTTGCAACTTCATAATTGGACATATTCAACCATCATCAAGACAATAAATGCCTTCACAATAAAAATCATAATTAAAAAAATTAATATTTTTTTTTTTTTTCAACCTGATCCACAAAACATAGCTATACATCACAGCCACAAAGCAGTAGGATACAGTACCCGTAAAACTAAACTACAAAGTAAGAAAAGCATAAACCTAGTATACCATAATACTAAGGTAAAACCCAATTCAGAGAGCAAAATCACAACACCCGATAAAAAACAAACAAACAAAACAAGAAAAAAGTGATGGATTACCAAAAACACTAGTTAAAAAATGTATTATCAAAAAGCCAGATAAATTCAAAGGATCATAAAGGAAAAATTAAGGAAAAAGTCATCAAGCCAAATACATTTTAGTACCATTGTAGAAAAATCACAGCATCTTGACCCAATTTAGAGTAATGAGTCCGTTAGACAGTATAGTCAAAAGTTCTTAAGCTTTTGCAATGTCCACAAAACTAAATATAGTCCCACGACGATTCAATCATAATCCATTTTCTTCGGCCTGTTGAGGCCCTTCTTCAAACACAGAGCATGTAGATGAGTCAATATCTGAGTGTCTGCTTACACATAAGGTGGCAGCCTTTGTCTCAGGCATACACCTTTTTATAATCTTCTCCAAGCTTAGCATATAGGACAGTGTCTGAAGTCCCCAGTACTCTGACCTCAGAATAGAACACTTTCCCTTGGCTCGCTTCGTAGAACATCTGCGAATGCCCAGCAGTGAGAACAGGAATATGGGCAGATGATGAAAGGCCCACTGCAGGACAAGGTAGAGTTGATGCCCCAGCAGGATAGAGTTGCCGACCTACAGCAACTGATGGAGGTGCAATGGTTCACCTCACCCAGCAGTGGATGATTCTGCAGCTGGGCACCGGGATAGCAGAAGGTCTCCGCCCTCGGCAGGAGAACTTGTCGGACCATGGATGAGCCAACGAGGAGGCACTGGAGTTCCGCTGTTCGGCCTTGCTGCGCTGCAGAGCAACCATGTGAAGGCCGGGCTGGATCATTAGCCTGCAGTGTTGATGCCCGCGGTCCAGAGCGGCAAAGCTGCGTAGGTTGAGCCGGGCGTCTGGTGGATCCTTCTGAACGTCTGATGACGGCATCCTGCAGCATCCTACGTCGGTTCTCTCCCGTGTTGTAACGACGAGACGTCTAGGAAACACCGGCCACAGGTGGAGAGGAGACAGCGGCGGCGTAGGAAGCGGCGGCGGGCAGCGTAGTGACAGCGGAGGAAGAGGAGGCGGTGTCACAGCTGAAGATGTAGCTGGCAGGTGACGCCTGTGTGTCAGGGGTGCAGTAGGCCCCAGAAGCTTGTCAGCTTCTTCTGCAGACAAAAAAGTCTCCAAGCGGTTGTGATATAGTACTCCATATTAAAGAAAAAATGCACATCAACAGCTAAAGCTGCTGAAGCTATATCTGGGATTTATAGAAAGGATCCTGTAGAGTCTTGGTAGAATATAGAGCTTAATGTTTAGTGAATAGGCAAAGGAGCCCTCTTGTCCATGAGAGGAAAAATATCTCATGATTGAAAAACAATAAAAAAGTAGCAAATCAAACCAAAAACTGTAGTAATCCATCAATAAAATAAAGTTAAAAATAAAGGTAGCAAAGGTGTCTTTACTGGTGTTATGCTTCTATTGGTTATTTTAATGTATTTCCGGGTACTGACATAATATCAGGTAGGCAAAACAAATAAAAATGTCAATGATAGGAGTAAAAATAAGCAAATCATTCAACATTGCAGTAGTAACTTAATATAATAAAGATAAAAATCTAGGAAAATTGTGGCTATACTGGTGTTAAGCCCTCGTGATTATTGATTTATTTAAAAAATAAAAATAAAATTCACAGGTTAAAAGGCAATTAGAAAAGCCTTCAGATTTTGTTTTAAAAGAGCTGAGAGTTGCAGCAGACCTACAGTTTCTGGGAGTCTATTCCAGACATGCAATGCATAAAAACTATAAGCTGCTACTCCATAACTATGTTTTGGCCACTAAGATAAATCAAAAATTATGATTTTATTTTCCCTAAAACACTGATATAGGAAAAGATTAGATGGGCTGGCAAAAAGAAAATTAAAGGGTGCTCTGGCCAACCACACAATGGGCCGTCGGACCAGAGACTATACACTGCCTATAAGTAACTAAACTTCAAATAAAGCCGCGAAAAACAGGGTTACCAGTCCCATCCTTTTGTAGCAACATCAAATAAAATCTGAAGTCATTCTATTGGTGATTTTAGTTTTACCCTCAGCTAGGAAAACAAACAAAAAATTGTGCTGGGAGAACAACATCTTCTATGATTGAGAAGACTGAGATTATGTGAAAAGATAAAAGAAAAAAGAAAAAAGAAAAAATACACTAAAGTAGTAGAAAGTAAAAACTAAATATAGAGTTACACTAAGTGCAGGTGGTAGAGGTGAACGTCGTAAACTAAGGCCATTAGTTAAGAATGAGATGTCTCCAATGGAGACACCCAGACTAGAGACTGTCCATCCTTGCTGTTATCAGCCCCAAAAGGGTTAAAGGTCACAGGCCTAGGCCAGTGAGAAATAGCAAGTGTACAACTGGCATCCCTCTCTACCCACTTGACTGATCTTTGCACTCTGAGAAAATAAAAGAAGATAATTAAATGTAAATGTATTTACACATTTCAAATAAAAAGCGCCCCTGAGGAAGACAATACCCACACGGCTTGTGTTATGTAGATAGAGGTCATAGGGATTCAACAGCAGGACCAGGTAAAAATGGGATAAGGTGACTCAATTTTGTTTAGTTTCTTTACAGAGTAGTTTCAGTTGTTTCTTTAACCCATCAACCATAGCACCCTGTTGACCTCTGACCTCAGTTATGTTGTGTATGTAAGAAGCTTGGGTATGTGGATTAGGTTTTCTTTTAAATACCTATTGATTTTCGTAAACCCTACATGTCCCAAAGCTTTGTGCACTTTAGTCACCACTTGATAGGCTTGGCCAAGTGGAACCTCAGTGTATGCATCATTTTTCACCCATTCGGATGGAAAAAGGAAAGTAACCTTAGCCACTACGGGCCTAGTTGTTGCCAATTGGTCCTTCATGTGTGCACCTGCAGTAATTACTTAAAAAGGCTTTCTCAAGTATAACTGGTGTGCGATTTTCTTTGTGTTTATCTGATGGAATATCAAAGAGATGTTTAGCCATTTCCGGCCTGGCTTGGGCCATTTCTACTATTTCTGTGTTACCACAATATCTATATACTAAATACCTGCTTTAACAAGCATTTTTAGAACATTTTGTTCTTTTATTGAAAACTTAACTATAAAACATTAAACCTATATTAAATAGATTAGTTTTCATATGAGGGCTAATTGACATTGGTTGTTTGTGGATGTTTTGGGGTAGCTATATGGTGTCTCATTTCAAACCTATTCATATACTCTGGACTAGCACCAAAAACTTCAGTGACATCACATGTATCTGTTCTTTGCAGCTGAAATGACTGGCAGCTCCCACTAACGTTTAAGAAGCTCTTAGCGTCAGCACAGAGTCTACAAGTATCCTATTTGAGAATGACAAACTTTTTGTCTTCTATTTTCACCATGTATCTAATAACACTGAAGACACACTGCTTTTATCTAGTGCCCTGCATGCATGGCTGTGAATAGCGAAAATACCTGTTCTTGTTTGCTTCAAAATAAAAGTCAACTCACGTTTGGCTAGTAACAGGCTTTAATGTGAAGGTGCACTGAGATGTTCTGTTTGCACAACCGATAAATTAATTGTGGTAATGTAAAGAGCCGTGCCTCTCCCATTTACCAAGTTTAAAGTTCATTAAATGTTTAAAAACGCCAATTGCACACATCTTTCACCAGCCAAAGTGATGCTTTGACCTAATCCCTTACCCGCCTAAGACTACATTTTCCCCCATTTGCTGTAGTTTAACTTTGAGCCCTCTAAGCAGTGTCATACATTGCTCCTCTGTGTCTCACTCTCATCACTAGCAACAAGTGCAAGCAAACTTGTTTTTATCTTTGCATGTCATTTATTCTAATAGCAAATGTGATCAAAACTGTCGCACTGTACTCTGAGTCTAAAAATTTAGATTTTGGACAATTTAGAAAAACCCTGGTGAATAGCTGGTATCTGTTATCAGTTTTATGGCTTTGGGAGCTGCAAGCACAGGCTGCAGGACTAGGGGCAATAAAACAAGAAAAGGAGGAGAGGAGAAGAGGAGGAATACCCCTTCACTACCCCCTCTTCAACTTTCAAGAATAGATTGTTGACGAATGTTACAGCTAAATTAAATTATAAAAAGGTAACAGACCTACCCAAAAGGCCCTTGATAATTATGTCTCATCCGAGTAGACTCCCTCTGCATTCCTTCCCCTGTTATTGTTAAAATTGCAGCAGCCACACCACCACCATAAGTCAGATTCCAATTCTCTGTATTTACCATCATACAGGGTTCTGTAAAAGGAAGGCCCACAATAGTAGAATGTAATATTACTCATTTTCCTTATTGTATTGATTACAACCCTGTATTCCCTCCCGCTTTGGAAAAACGACGGTTGGACTATTTACCACCCCAGAAGAAACGTTGTTATCCTCATTAACATCATCATATGAAGGTGGACATATTGCCATGTGTGTCCGACCTCTATTCCCAACCTCATCTGTATAGCCCTCTGCACCTGTATTACTCTAGAATCTAGAATCAAAAAGTAGGTGCATCAGGGACCTCAGGAACTAAGAATTCCCTGTTACAGACCAAAAACAGTCTGGTTATATCATCCATATTTCCAGAATGATAGTATTTTTCTTGGAAGGTTTGTAGCCGTTTAATTCGTCTCTTCTATCCCTGAGTCTTTATAGCACTGGTTAGCTAGGCCAGCTTGACTTTCATAGAGTTACAGGTTACACCTTCGGATTCAGCTGCTGTAGACGGGAGAATGAGCTATATTTATTAGTCAAATAAGCCCTTTCGCCTGGCTGTTATTTCAACAAGTATCGGTACCTTCTGAACCATATACGCAAAGTTAAACAAAATCTACTAACTACCCTAAATGCCCTCTCTTGAAGTACGTTTAGTTTAGAGTGATTTTTTACTCAACTAGTCAAAGATGTTATCCCTAGGGCAATTTTTGCTCTCCCTTTTTAAACAGACATTCCCTTCTCCAGTGAAAAGGGCGACCAGAGTTTTTAGAGGTGAGTTTTATAAGCCTTTGCCAAAGGTCTTAGCCTAGTTTAAATAAAGCAGGAAGTAATAAACACTCAATCCTAGTTTTGCCGGTACATGCGTTCTGTTTTTATTAAAGGAAACTTTGACACATCTTAAGGATATTTTGCCCCGTTTATACTTCCTGGCAGATTTCGAATACCTTTTCAGCTTGATTTCGCTGGTTGAAAAAGACCCCCACTAAGGGCTGTGGATCTTTGTATTTTAAGCCGAAAAGAATAATAGTTGCCCTATCCTCCCTGTTATCATGGAAACAGTGATTATGGGTCTATTTATCTTATCAGCCCCACGTGCTTGGGCGCCATAAAGATTATTATTATTATGTCGGTATTCCCTTCACCAGATTAAACACCCCTAAATAAATATCAGGACGTTTTTCATGTAAATATAGCCTGCCAAGTCTATTTGTTCCTGGTATAAACCTGTTCCACTATAAAGTAATTTTAATGGTGTTCATCGACCCCTACACTTTCTACATGGCAAAAAAAGACCAAAAGCCGATTCACACAATTCCCAAAAGGTTTTACTTTATACCAAAAACCTTCACACCTTTTATTACCTTAAAGGCTCTGGTTTTAAAGCATTTAACCCTTTGACCTTTGCCTATCTCCAGATCTCCCCCTGTGTTGATCCCCTAATGACCCTTACAAGTGTCACTTCTAATTTATCCTAGGTTAAGTCCAACATTCAGACCTTTATCCTTAGATAAGTTTTTTGAAAAGGAGGAGATTAGAGAATAGGTTTTTAATTATTCTGGTGGATGAATACCTCACACTTACCCTTGGCTTCAAAAGACTACCATTAAGTCCTCACTAAGTTCATACACCTGGATGAGCTAGGCCAATAGATAAATGCAATTCCCCTTAAATCAAGGAGCGTGTTTATGGGATGTGTATTCTTTTAAATCAGTAGTGTAGCCGTGGTGTAGGTTTGAATTGCTTACCTCAGGAGCGCCGCGATCTCCTTAAAGAAAAAAACCCTACTTAGGTCCTTTTTCCCTTTTTAAACTAAAAATTCAGGCCAAAGATTTATAACGTTTTTAAGAAATTTTATTTTACCAATACAAAAAGATTATACTTTCACAATATAAAAAGAAAAGATAAAATAAAATGAAAGGAAGGAAAATAAGTCCCTAAACTCCCATTAAAGTGGTTTCTATATGTATATGAGAAGTATGAGTTCCCTTATGTGTTGTATGTTTTTGTTCACATTGAATTTAGTTCATGAGTTCTCCTATTTTCAATCCACAAGGGATCAGGAAAATTCTCATCTTCAGGTTTTATTAAAGCTCTACTGTCTACACAACTTCAATAGTTCTGGGTGTTGGCCGATTCTTTCAATCTTTTCATATATGTTTGAATATCTTCAAATGATATGACAAGTTTGATTTTGCGACACAACAATCAGGAAAAGTTGGTTCAACAGTTTATTTGGTTGATCCACAAGAGATCAGGAGTAAAAGTTTGTCCACTGTCTACACAACTTCAATAGTTCTGGGTGTTGGCCGATTCTTTCAATCTTTTCATATATGTTTGAATATCTTCAAATGATATGACAAGTTTGATTTTGCGACACAACAATCAGGAAAAGTTGGTTCAACAGTTTTTCAACCTCAACTCCATGCTATTCTACAACCTGGTTCATCAATTAGTTCCCATCAATAACCCAAATGGTCCCTTACCAAACTTCTCAGAATAGAAAAGGAAGAATTGGTTCCGAGCCTCTTCCCCTTCTTGAAAAGAAAAAATAACTCTTCTAAATTTTTCTAAGTATTTTGCACTCAAAAAGATTCAGAGTGTTTCTTTCGAGTTTTTCTTCTAAGTCTTTCGTCCATGCTAAAAGAACAAAAAAGTGGAACAGTCAAAATTTCCCCAAATAAAAGCAGTCAAAAAAGCTCCCTTCTTGCTCAAAACCCTGGCCTTAAATAGTCTGAAGACAGAGAGAGTGGGTGTGTGTATTAGGAGGAGAGAGGGTGGGGGTAAAGATGAGGGTGTGTGTGTCCAGCTCAAGGACCCACTGCCCCCCTTGTCTCTCTCTCACCCCTGACCTGTCCCAGGACAAGCCCAGGCATGCCTTTTCAGAGAGGCCTTGTGAATTCACAATTATGTATATATTTCAGGATACAAACTTGAATACAACACTTTTAGTGATTCTACCTTAATATTAAAGGTCACTTGTTACCTTGCCTGTCTTATTAAAAATATCATACTTTTCCCTACGAAAACAAGAAATATACATTTCACATTCTCCTAAGAACAAGATACTGTATGTACAATGAAAAGTTGCAATATTCTTGCCTATCTCAACAGTCAGGATGGTGGTAAAAAGTAGATGTTGAGGTAGAAGATGAATGAAGCAACGAAGCTTTGGGTAGGCCTACATCTTCCGAAATCCGACTCTTTAATTCACAATTATCACAAGTAGGTCAATCACATACAAATATCAACTCTTATAAATGAAACACAAAAAGTTGAACTTTTATCTTAGAAGTCAAATGGAAACAAATGCTTGTCTTTTCCTCTTAACCCATTGATGACTATGGCAATCTAGGATGCATGTCCTTAATGCCTGAGGGTTTTCTGAAAAAATAGTACGAATTGTCAAGTCTACCAAAACCTTAATATCTAAGCCTGTGTAGCACATAGAAACATGAAATAAAATACATTTAAAAGTTAAGGTTCACAGGTTTTATTTAAACATGCTCCCTTAGCGCTTACAAACCAACAAATATTTCTAAAAATCGTCAAAATTAGATGAATTAGAAAATGATTAAATATTGTTAATAAATAGATGCAATGTGTTGTGTGATTTTCGTCAGTAGTCTATAGTAGACCTTGATTCTGCGCACCAAACGCCACTAACTGTTCCGTCGCTGACATAGCCGGTGTATTTTTTTTATTATTTTGTTTTATTTTTTTATTTTTTATTTTTTTGATTGAAGTGATTTTCGGCAAACCATACAACTTTTGGGTGGTCACGTGGTCTTAAAAAAATCAACAAAACCCACCTCATGTGTATTTGGACCAATGACAGTGCATTCTATGCTGGGAATGCCATGAAAATTAGATAAAGTAATAATGCTGCGCGATGCAGCATCAGGCAGGAGAGCCAATGTGGCATCGCGCAGCAGCCGTCATCAATGGGTTTAAACGAAGCTGTAAATAGCCTTCACGTAGTGTCAGTTGGAGCCGTGTTGCAGCAGTGCAGGCTAATGCTAACTCTGTTCGGATTGATAAACCTATTGTATTGTATGTAGCCTATCTCATTCTGCGGCTGCACGCGATCGTTACTGTTCACTTGCGTGATCACAAAGTCACAGACGAGCCTTGTTAAATAGCCTAATATGAATATAGAAATTATATAATAATTAAAACTGTGATCACTAGAGGACAATGGGTCTGGTAATAAATCAATCAGGATCTACAAAGGAAACTGTCACTCCCCATTTTTTAAAATGTGTTGTTTATTTTAATGTGGTGGCACTTTTTGTGTTTTATTTATAAGAGTTTATATTTGTATGTGATTGACCTACTTGTGATAATTGTGAATTAAAGAGACGGATTTCGGAAGATGTACACAAAGCTTCGTTGCAACTGTGTCTTGTTATTATTCACCGCTAGGTGAACGCCGGCAGTAAAACAAAAAGAAGAAGAAACGCTGGGTGATCACCGCCAGTAAAAAAAAAACGAAGAAGAAATTTCGTATTTCCGGTGGAGCTCCGTTTCTCCATGGGTCTGCAAATAGGTACTCTTGAAACAAACTGTCTGTCCATGCCCATGGGCTGTGCCAGTTTACTTGTATCATTTCCTGCATTGAAAATTGCATCTTTTCACACGAGCACAGACGATATCATGGATGAGGATACTCTAAAAAGTGTTTTGGCTGACTGGAATGAACCAGCAGGGTATTTAGTTGGGCCAGAGAAGCCTACCCTGCTGAAGAAATTCAGCGAGGAAATACAGTATGCAGAGAGGCTGAGGCTGCAGCTGTTTTAGCCTTGGTTAGCGTTAGCCTTGTAAGACAATACAACTGGACCACCACTAGAAACCGAGAGGCATTTTCAATATCCCAAAAATTATTTGGAAAAGACAACAAATACCAGCAAGACCGGGAGGGCAGATGATCATTGAGTGAGTAACATTATTTTTTTCTAGCATGTTGTAACGTTATCTTTGTCACATTGTGTTGTCTGAGCCATTGCACTGATGTTGCACTTCGTAGCATGTCTCTAGCACTTATCAGAAGAACCCTTTACAACAGGTCGAATAAAATGACCAGTCTTTTGTTCCTACATTGGCTGCTATTGTTACATTATAGCTTTGTAGAGAATAACCACTTGTTTTGTGTTTACTTTCTTTAGACGTAATCGACTTGTCGCACGTAGGTTCTTTATTGAGTGGGTGCTCCAAAGGGGAGAGACTTGGCAAGGGGACTGCATCGTCTTACCTGATTGTGTCATACACTGTGTGCACAATTATTAGGCAAGTGAGGATTTTGGCCATATCATAATTTTTATGCATATTTCCCAACTTCAATCTGTATAAACCTAAGTGCTTATTGGATTTAAGCATACCAGGTGATGTGTATTTGTGTAATGAGTTAAGGTGTGGCCTAAGGAGATCAACACTCTATATCAAGGTGTGCATAAGTATTAGGCAGTTTCTCTTTCTCAGGCAAAATGGGCCAAAAAAGAGATTTAACCGACTCTGAAAAGTCAAAAATTGTTTAAAGTATTTCAGAGGGATGCAGCACTCTTGAAATTGCTAAGATATTGGGGCGTGACCACAGAACCATCAAACGTTTTGTTGCAAATAGCCAACAAGGTTGCAAGAAACGTATTGAGAAAAAAAGACGCAAATTAACTGCCAAAGTTTTGAGAAGAATCAAACGTGAAGCTACCAGGAACCCATTATCCTCCAGTTATGCCATATTCCAGAACTGCAACCTACCCGGAGTGCTCAGAAGTACAAGGTGTTCAGTGCTTAGAGACATGGCCAAGGTAAGGAAGGCTGAAACCCGACCACCACTGAACAAAAACACAAGTTGAAACGTCAAGACTGGGCCAAGAAATATCTGAAGACAGATTTTTCAAAGGTTTGATAGACTGATGAGATGAGAGTGACTCTTGATGGACCAGATGAATGGGCCCGTGGCTGGAACAGTAACGGACACAGAGCTCCACTTCGACTCAGACGCCAGCAAGGTGGAGGTGGGATACTGGTATGGGCTGGTATTATTAAAGATGAGCAAGTTGGACCTTTTCGGGTTGAAGATGGCCTCAAAATCAACTCCCAAACCTATTGCCAGTTTCTAGAAGATACTTTCTTCAAGCAGTGGTACAGGAAAAAGTCTCCATCTTTCAAGAAGACCATGATTTTTATGCAGGACAATGCTCCATCACATGCATCGAAGTACTCAATTGCATGGCTAGCCAGTAAAGGCCTTAAAGCCGGGAACACACCGCATTGGCCGCCTGCGGCGGTTGGCCGCGTGAACGCAGGAGGCTCGCCGCTTGGTCATATTGGGCCATATATTTCTGACGCCGACGCCGAGATCAGACCCGTCACACTTACGGTGCAACAACAACAATAACATGGTCCAGCTGTGCCAAAAAATACAGATGTAGGTTCACTGTGTAACCAGCGGCAGTCTTGTCACAAATATCATTAAAACAGCCTGAACACGCACCCCGATCGCAAATACACACACATTAACAGCAATTCAGCAACATACTAAACACATTAACAACAGCAGTGTGTGCTCAGCAGCACAAATAAAGGCAGACATCAGCCTACCTGAAAGTGAAAGTGTGCCGGCTGATGGAGGACAACACCGGTGCTTCGCTGTAGCCTACACTGCCGTCAACTTTGGGTTCATATTATCCTCAGGAACAGCACACAGCTGGGTGAGTTTCACTATGCTAACCGGCGCTACCTTGGCTAAAGTACAACCAACAGCTAAACAGATGCAAAATACACACATTTGCAGAATGTATTGGAAGCCCAATGTCCTCACTCCACACGCCCACCTCGGCTTGCAGACCACCGGGCAATCTCAACGCCGCTGATTGGCTGTGGAGGCGCGGTGCCCGGCGGCGCCGCAGAAAAAGATGACATTTTTCATCTTTTTCTGCAGCGCCGTGTTCGCCGCACAAGCCTTCGATTCACGCTCCTTCGATGACACGCCGCAAATGGCCGCGCTCCCGATTCACGCTCCTCTCACCGCGCCCGCCGCGCCGGCCGCTGGACGCCGATTATTGGGTGGACGCGCGGCCACGCGCTAGTACATTGACTTTGTATGTAATCTCGCCGCGCGGCCAGTGCGGTGTGTTCGCAGCTTTAAGGATGAAAAAATAATGACATGGCCCCCTTCCTCACCTGACTTAAACCCTATTGAGAACCTGTGGGCCCTGCTTAAATGGGATATTTATAGTGAAGGAAATCAGTACACCTCTCGGAACAGTGTCTGGGAGGCTGTAGTGGCTGCTGCACAAAAAGTTGATCGTCAACAGATCAAGAAACTGACAGACTCCATGAATGGAAGGCTTGTGACAGTTATTGAAAAGAAGGGTGGCTATTTTGATCACTGATTTCTTTTTTTTGACATTTTTATTTGTAAATTTTGAGTTGTTTTATTATTCTCACTTTAACAGATGAAAATAAACAAGTGAGATGGGAAAATTTTCGTTTTTTTATTTAGTTGCATAATAATTCTGCATACTAATAGTTGCCTAATAATTGTGCACTTATATATATTCTCGTAAGAAAGACACAACCTCACTTTTACTTTCGTAAACATTCAGGTTTAGGTTCATTAACATTTTGGAATGACTGAGAGCACTGTAGTTGTTCAATAATAAAATGAATCCTCAAAAATACAACTTGCCTAATAATTGTGCACACAGTGTACAGCGCATCAGAGCCAAATATCCATCTCCAAATGGTCACTACAGTACATGCTGAAGAAGACGCTACGCAGAAGCTACGGATGAGCTATGATCAAATATTTTGACCTGTAAATAAATACTGCTGCTAACTATGGACACTGATTGAGATTTAATCATGTGAAAATGATGTTAATTCTCCTTGACTGTATTTATAAATAAAAATAATTTTGTATAAACATAATTGTTTTTTGTCATAGCATAGGTAACCATTTTAATACATAGGTTTGACTTATCAACTAAAAGTGAAATAGTTTCAGAGAATCAAACACTTAATGAGGCATAGATAGAGTTTAAAGAGATCCTATTATACTACTTTTCTGGTCTTCATTTCTTGTTAAAAACTGCTATAGAGCAACCTGACACGAATCACATCACAAAAAACTATGTAGATTTTCGGGACACTCTTCCTCTTACCCTAGCGAGCACAGCAGTCTCTCTCTACACACTGCTTTGAGCTTCTCCGCCCCCCCCCCCCCCCTGCTGCAAACCCCACTCCGTTGTGATTGGTTACCTTCCTTCCAGCAGCGGGAAATTTTCAGGAAGCTGGGGGCATGCAGCCGGAGCTTGCCTGAGCGGCAGCATTACCATGCATGGAAGCATGACAGAAATGACCCGAGCGTGACAGAAACAATCCGGAAATTTGAACGAGTTCGGCTCGACCGGCTGCCATAGTGTTTAGTGCTCTGCATAGCCACCCCAGACGGTCAGCAGGGAATACGTCGAAATGCATGTACGTAATTATTTGATACTGTAGTATGGTTAAACATGACTATAAATCTTCAGGACCTGGTGCTCATGACTGTTCCTCAAGCTCGTACAGAGCTGGGTAAAACAGCTTTTAAGTTTTTTGCGCCGTCGTCTTGGAATAACCTGCAGAAGCAGCTTAAGTTTCAGGACCTAGTAACTCTAAACGAATTTAAGGCTGTTAAGAGTTTGAAGTTGGACTCCATTGGAAATTGTGAATGTTTTTAGTTAAGAATCTTATTTTTATGTTTATTTTGTATTGTGTTTTATGTGTAACTGTGTTCTGCTGTCCATCTTGGCCAGGTCTCTCTTGAAAAAGAGATTTTAATCTCAATGAGACTAACCCAGGTTAAATAAAGGATAAATAAAAAAAATTAAGAATAATCATTATAACAACGTTTATAGGTCATAAAGTCGAAAAGTATCATAGGCCCTCTTTAATATAACAAGCAAGTAAAACGATGTGCATTAGTCTACACACAACTGTAAAGTATGTATACAAATGTAAAAAAGAAAAATAACATTTTCAAAAGCTTTGAGTTTCCAGTGTGTACAGAGCCGGACTGAGAGCGTCGGAGGGATCCTCCGCCTCAAAACATAATTATAAAACAAACAAGAGGTCTAAAGGCCCCGATAATCACCGTCGTAGAGTCGGGAGGGGGCGGGGACACAAATCTGTTTGGTGTGTGCCGTGAAATTGGTCGTCGGGCTTCTTTTGAGGATGAACATGTTCAATCGGCGGCGGGCAGTCTTTCAGTTGGAGCAATTTGATTTGTGGAGGGCTAGCGAGTCAGTGAAGCCCAGAAGTGAGGCGGGTAGCACAAACAGCTAACAACAGTTAGCCATTGTTTTAATGTGTTTGTTTGTTTGTCGTTCAGCGAGTACTCACATGCATCAACCCATGCTCGACACTCTCTGCTAAAAATGCTCTTTATGGTCCATAAATATAATACGTATTTCTATCTGTTTATGGTCTAGAGAGCCGTCCCATCATTTCCGGCTTCCGTATTTTTTCGGGCCACAATACAGATTAGCGCTGCCTGCTGTTATGGAGACATTACGTCCCGCGCAAGCGCAGAGCGTACGGAAAGTCAGCAGTCGGCTTGGTGTGTTCTTTGCACTTTTTTGGCTGCGAGGGAAGACTGGAGCTGCCTGAATCGGCAAACTCCATTTTCGGGTAGTCGGACTGGTGTGTCCTGGCCTTAAAACGAAGATGATGAACACAGGACTGTAAAAATCTAGTTCAATATCTAACCTGTAGAGGGCGGTTATACACTAAAACAACATCTAAACTGCCTGAATCTTATAAGAAGAAGAAGAAATTCTTCATTGCTCGAGTATACTTCAACTGAAAACGTTTCGACGCACCTCGCATACACAATCGATCTTTGAGTAGACAGTATGCAGTATATAGATAGTGAGTATGTAGGATGTAGGACGCTAGTATGGCTTTCCGAACACAGCCCCACAGTGAAATAATATGAAGCGCGCCATTACTGTACAGTTTACACAGGGTGCTGTGTCTGTGTGGTCTGTGTGTATGTCACCATGGTAACTAGTGATGGGTCTGTCGCGAACGAGCTGGTTCAAAGAGCCGGCTCTTTTAAGTGAACGAATGGAGTCGGCTCCCAACAGAGTATTTTTATTTTCTTTCAATAAAAAGTTTGCCTACATTTTTATAGGTGTTTCTATGTAGGCTTTGTCTATCAGAGAGGTTTACAAGCTAGTGCATTTAATTGGTGGTTTCAGAGAGTTGAACAGGTCTTTAAATGCAATGAAAACAATCAGCTATGCAATGTATTGTTATTAGAAAATTAAATTTTTACTTTGAATACTTCAGTAAAAAGGATGTATTGAATAATTATAATGGTATAGGCCTACACATACGAATCATAAGTCAAAACGGGGCTACATTTGGCTGAATTATAAAAAGTACATGTTATATGGAGAGCCGTTTGGGAGCCGGCTCTTGTTGGTGAGCCGATCCAAATGATCCGGCTCACTAAAAAGAGCCGAAATTCCCATCACTAATGGTAACACGAGCAGCTCGTAATCTGGGCGGGCTGCAGAGCGTAGCCCCCGTGCAATGCATCCTGGGGCCTGTAGGAACTGTAAAAACGGCTGCGTCAGCCCCACGTCATCAGTTTAAATCCAAAATCATTGTGTTCTCTGCCAATACGGATACATTTTTTGGGGGCTTTTTTCATTTGACTACTAATATACTCGGCCCTGATATACCATTCACATGAAAAGCGGCAAATTTTCCCTTTAATTAGTCATAAGAAAGTTGTTGTACATGAATTACAATCTGAACTAGAAATGCAATTCCTGAAGAAATTGCGGTGTGAATGCTGCGCTGCTGAACTGAAGCTGATGCTGAATAAACTTCACTGCTGAATGTTGATAAAGAACGAAGGATGAATATATCTGAATGAACAGAATGATTGAAAAATAGAATGTTTGAAAAATGTGGAATATTTGGAAGTTTGAATGGACTTTCTAGCTGAATTGAGGAATGAATTATGACCTTGAACTATGACCTCCAAAATGTAATCAGTTCATCTTTGAGTCAGAATCAACATTTGTGCAAAATTTGAAGAAAAACCGTGGAAGCGTTCATGAGATAATGCAGTCACAAAAGGCAATGTCACAGTGACCTTGACATTTGACCTCTAAACTCTTGTGATGTCATCTCTGAGTCATAATAAACATCTGTACAAAATTTTAAGAAAAACCGTGGAAGCGTTCATGAGATAATGCAGTCACAAAAGGCAACGTCACAGTGACCTTGAAATTTGACCTTTGACCTCTAAACTCTTGTGATGTCATCTCTGAGTCATACTCAACATCTGTGCAAATTTTTTAAGAAAATCCGGTGAAGTCTAAAATTTGGTGTTGGAACGGGGAATCGAACCCCCAACCCTGTGTTCAGCTCAATCAGGATACTACCATGTAATGCCCTGAAGGAGCTGAACATGTAAAATGTGGAATGAAGTTTATCGGATGAAAAATTACTGAGTTAACGCATCTTGAATTTTCTCCATACGCTCTGTCTGTGTGTCTGTCTGTCTGTCTGTGTGTTTGTGTCTGTCTGTCTGTGTCTGTCTGTCTGTCTGTCTGTCTGTCTGTGTCTGTCTGTCTGTCTGTCTGTCTGTCTGTCTGTCTGTGTCTGTCTGTCTGTCTGTCTGTCTGTCTGTCTGTCTGTCTGTCTGTGTCTGTCTGGTAAATGGTAAATGGACTTGTATAGCGCTATATCTCCGTTATTCACAGACTCAGAGCGCTTTACACATTGTTTTTTGTACACATTCACCCATTCACACACACATTCATACACCGATAGCAGCAGCTACCACGCAGGGTAGGCTTTAGCACTACGGTGCTAAGCTAACTAAGCTAACTATCGGGAGCAATTTGGGGTTCAGTGTCTTGCCCAGGGACACTTCGACATGTGGCGGGGAGACGGGGGATTGAACCTCCGACCCTGCACACCAGAGGCGAGCTCCCTACCCACTTCGCCACTGCCGCCCCAAACTGCTGTCTGTCTGTCTGTCTGTCTGTCTGTCTGTCTGTCTGTCTCTGTGTCTGTCTGTCTGTGTCTGTCTGTCTGTCTCTGTGTCTGTCTGTCTGTTTGTGTCTGTCTGTCTCTGTGTCTGTCTGTCTGTGTCTCTCTCTCTCTCTCTATGCAGCCTAAGGGATTGGAGTTTGACCTATATTAGCCTATGATGTCATCGTTGAGTCAAAGGCAGGTGCACGTGCAGGGGTCACCATGGTGACAGAGAGCTAATCAGTGTCAAGTGTAAACAGCTGGTAATCTACACACGTACAGAGACTTGTCTCCCCAAAGGATCACACTGATAGGGGATTTCAACTGAACGCATAAGCCGAAACTGCTGCCCATATCTCGCAAACCGTTTGTCTGACAGAAAAAATTATCGTACCGTGAGAATGAGAAGATTCCAATTAATATTCAGTGTCAAATGTGTTTCTTTAATGTAAACACTTTCGAGTTGAGAGCAATATACGTTTAGATTTCTGGTGTTCTTTTTTATTCCCTCTCCTCCACTCTGCCACACTCTAAATATCACTAAAATGGATGTTACATACGTCAAACATGGCTGGTTAATTTGAAAACTATGCATTTTTTTTTAAAAGGTTGAATTTTAACAATGAAAGACGAAAGATAGCTGAACTGTTTGTCGAAGAAATGAACTTTGTAGGATCAATTATCAGTGAGCTTGAAATGGTTGAAATCAGTGCAAAACGCTCTGCGTTTTGCCGATTTCCCCATGTATTCCCAATACGGATTTTGGGTGTAATAAACCTTTAAATATCTCTGAAGTTATGAATTTTATGAAAAAATAGTGAATTATGGAAATGTGCTCCCGTGCAAGACGAATATGGGACACTTTGAATCGAGTTTCTACGATGAAGTATGAACGAGTAGGAGGAATCATAACTTTGCATGAAATATTAATTTCATAAAAAGTCGAATTTATTTGAAATTATGAATGTTATGAAAATTATTTTATCAGAATATTGATGTCTGGAATGAGTTGAACATTTAGACGTAAGAATGGAGTTTCTAGGATGAATTCCCAGGGAGAAGAAGAGATTTGAAACTTTTCATAATTTTGGTTTAATTGCTTATTAATTATGAAGTTATGAATTTTTTTGAAATTTTTGAAGGAAAGCAATAATGTGGAAAATGGGCTGAATATGAGGATGGTTGAAGATAGTTTGTGGAATGAAGCATGTTGAAGATATGGACGTGCATGAATTTGGGCGGAATAATAATAATAAATGTGTAGAATATCAATGCTGTGAATGCTTTCAGCATTCACACCAATAAATACGTAGAATATCAATGCTGTGAATGCTTTCAGCATTCACACCAATAAGCTTGCTCAGTGTATAAGTACAAGGGTTAACAGTGTCCAACTAACACTAATAAAGTCTGTTACACATAACATGTTCCCCATTCTAAAGTGAGTTCTTGTTCATAACTAGTTCACTATTACAGTTGCCTCCTCTTTACACCTAATAAATTCATTATAGTATTTTATCCTTTTTATGTTATTCACACATGCATATACAAACTGGCACGTCAATATTATATTCCTCTTCAAAAATACACATATCTCTAGGGCGTCTAGCAGCAGACCCGGATTCGAACTCGGGTCTGCTGCGAGGCCTGAGCCTCAAGGGGGATGCTCTCTCAATACTGCACCACGAGTGCCCCCCCCCACCCCCCTATTTTTTATAATCTTGTTACATTTAGTCACTCTGGATAAAAAAATTATTCGATAAAGTTAATTTTTTTAACTTGAACTCTACAACTGCAGAATGAAGACAAGAAGTCCATCAGTGCTGACGTTCCCAATGACCCATGTGCAGAAATGAGTGAGCCAATCACATCTGTGGAGCCTGAGTCACATTACTCAGTCAGCATGGGGGGTGAGCCTACCTCACCATCCACAATCAGCATGCTGGACTCCACGCATTCAGCCTCTCACAGTGAGTTCTAGACAGACATACTTCATAACTCTTTATGTCAGATCACTGCATTTTTGTTACAGCCTCTGTAAACCTGGTCTAAAATGAATATGATATCAAAGTTTTAGTCCAGTTCACACTCCAAAAAAGGGCTTTGTGGGAAATTTTTTGATATTTGATAAACTATATATTTTTGAAAACTTCATAAAGAAACTAATCAGAAAATGCAAGATTCCATTTGCACGGACGGCAATATGGCGGCCATCTTGGCTTTTCAAATAAGGCGACCTTATTTTCGCCACCAGTTCAGTCAGTGTCAGCTTACTTCCTGCTTGCCGCCTGTGTCCTGTAGTCATGTGCGTTGCGGTCGCACACGCAGAGCCGCAGCAAACACACACAGAGCAGCTGATAGTCTGACACCCCTGCCCTAGAGCCTAGAACACACCAATTACCAGCCAGTCTCTTAACTGTTGATTTCCAAATGTATATTTGAGGTTGTCTGCAGGAATGCAGAGTTTTGAATTTGATTAATGTTGTTGGGATGTCTGTGAGTAATCCATTCCTCGAATAGTCATTTCAAATAAGTTTAAAAGTGAATTTGAGTTTTACACAGAGATGAAATGGGAATGGGCAGAGAATGACATATGGAGAACAAATAGGAGAAAATTGGTTCTCTCCCTAACCGTAACCCCTAACCCTATCATAACATATATTTTACATGTAACAGCAGCTTAAGAATAATACACTGGGCCGGCAACAATTTCAATGGGTCAACATCATTGTATATCTTCTTTCCTAAGGCAAACTCAGGCCAGGTCGAGTCCAGAGTGTGGTTTCCAGCCAGGGCAGCCTGGACTCAGATATGGAAGGTCAGTGTGATAAATGGATGCATACATACAAAGATATATAGGTATATAAAAATATAAAATAATGATTAAAATCAAAATTGCATAGTGCGTACTCCATTTCCACAGATTGAAAACATGGATTCATGTACATACATCCATCCGAAGAGTTTATCCTACATAGAGAATGACGCTGTTAGGCAGCCGCCTTTTTTTTAAGTCTGAAAGATGTCTTCATGGAAATGGGTTGGAACTACGCCTCCGCTTGTGTAGAGGTCGCAGTATTGGTTTTAAATTGGATTAAATTGTTTCGACTCAATTTTTAAGCTATGTTGTAAATATAAAGCGATGCGATGTATTAACCCATTTACTCCTAAAACGCCTGCTAAAAACGCCTTTAAAAACCTTTGTTAATCTAGGTTAAATATCCTTAACTCCTGAGGGTTTTTGAAAAATACTAAGAATTATCAAATTCTACCAAAACCTTGATATCTAAGCCTCTGTAGCACATATAAACATGCCATAAATTACATTTAAAAGGTAAGGATCACAAGTTTTATTAAAACATGCTCCCTTAGCACTTGCATACCAACACATTTTTCCAAAAATCCTCAAAATCAGATGGGTGTGGGGGGAGAACAAATGTGAATAAATTACATAAAATATATTTAAAAATAAAGTGCTAAATGAGGTTATAGTCCACTTCCTTTAAGCATGGATAGTATTGACTGAGTGTGCAGTGGAAAGAGAAATATAGGAAGACCGATGGAGGGAGGAAGAGATAGCTTTATTTTATCCTTTAGTTCATTTAGTCACTGGCTTTAGACTCACTCCTGCAGTCGGTAGCCGATCAGCTGGTCCAAACAGCTGTTTGACAGGAGATGAAACGAAAGTGAAACTAAACTATCGCCTGGCTGGGCTGACTTATGGTGGCGCAGCCAAATATAGCCTAACAATTAATACATATTGTTGTTACTAAACATAAGTAATGTGTTGTGTGATTTTCTTCAGTAGTCTACAGTAGACCTAGATTCTGCACTCCGAACGACACTAACTGTTCTGTAATATACTATGGCGGATCACGTGAACACAAAGTCGGCTTCTTTTTTTTCTTTTTCTGATTGATTGCAAGATTTTCAGCGACCCACACAACATTTGGGTGATCACGTGGTTTTAAAAAATCAACTTGAACCAATGACAGTGCATTCTATGCTGCACATGTCCTGAAAATGACAACCAGTCAACAATGCTGCGCCATGCAGCAGCCGGCAGGAGATTTAGAGCTGTGCATCGCAATATGCTAGCCTGGTTCTACCAGACCATCGTACTTCATTTCATTTGTACAGAAGGTCTGGAATCGCTCAATTGACAAACGTTTACTCACTTGAAGGCGGGTGTCTGTTGAAGTTTAAAACTATTGGATCTGCCCAGTGCCACTCTGGATCTGCCAACCAACCATGTCATGCGCCGGCTTCTGAGCCACTCCTTCTGTTCGCTGATTGGACCGGCAGAAATCTGTCCGGAGAAAACCTAAGAATATACTGCACACCCAGACTGACTACTGAAGGGAAATGAAAATTGAGCGGAAGTAGTAGACGGGCGGTGCCAGGCTAGCAATATGCGGCGGTAGAAACAATTTTGTGGCGCGCACCATCAGGTACAAATGGGTTAAGACCACCCAGATCTCACACAGCAACTTGTATCTCAGCTCTGTTTTCACATTTTCAAGGAACTAAATGTTGAATATCGAAACATGTACCATATCACAATATATCGTGATGTATCATATGGTGACATATGTATCAAGATGTGCATCGTATCGTGAAGTCCTTGCCAATAAACAGCTCTAGTGTATTGTCATTGAGGGCAGATGGAGAAGACTTTTTACGGATTATAACAAAGCAGGCTGTCTTCCACTAGCCTGGCTCCGCCCGCCTACCTACTTCCGCTTAATTTTCATTTCACTTCAGTAGTCAGTCTGGGAATGGGGTGTATTAGTGGGATCCTGCACAGGCAGCGAACAGAGCGAGTGGCTGAGAACGATGACTACGAAGTTGTGCCCCAGTTTCAGTTGAATGCTGCGTTCCTTTATACTCGGAACTCGGATATTTCCGACTTGGCAGTTCCGACCTGTCTGTGTTCCAGTGCATCTGCTCGGGAAAGTAAGGACGCATACAACCTTTCTCATCCAAATAACTAAACGTTAGGCTCTAGCAAGTTACCGTTGCCAGGTACCGGTAGATCCATAGACTACAATATGTAGTGAAGTCGGAAATTTCCGAGTTCCCTGTACAACTGGAATGCACCGTCAGAAGCCGGCTCATGACTAGGGATGGGAATCGAGAACCGGTTCTTGTTCAGAACCGGTGCCGAGTCAACCAATTCCTTGGAATCGTTAACATGCCTGCTTAACGATATCGCTTATCGGTTCCGCTCGTTGCAAATGCGTCATCACTTCAGACACGTGCTGCTTTGTTTTGGTTCAGAACGCAGCAAACATGACGTCGATGCAGAAGCGCTCTAAAGTGTGGTTGTATTTCACGCGAAAGGGCAACACTACGGCCACTTGCAACAATAGCAAAGTTTCCATTTCATCAAACGAGCACAAGCAAGCGCGCAGACTGCGATCCTGACGGTTAAACGTTTTAAACGTCCACTGCCTTACTAAACGGCACCAGAATTGCCCATCACTTGGATTTGAACGTAAAATGTATGAGAATTAACGTGTGTGTAGGCCTTAGTGTGGGCAAGTGAAAGAGGGAGATGCATAAAAAGGCGAGAGCAGCATAAAGCGAAGCAAAAAGGATTTCTTGACCGCTGCCAAAGGCACTCGTTCATCAGCTGTTATTGCTGCCTTTACGCACGGCGGTGGAGACGAACCCAAAACAACACACAGCGGGACTCGGCGGTCCGGTGATAAGCAAACGTTTAACAAGACACTTTATAAAGACAGTAAGACACACTTAAGAAAACGTTCTCTGTCCGATACAAATAGCTCTGCCTTGGATTACTTGATGGAGCGATCGATGTGTATAAAACCATCCGCTATGTGTGTCTGATGATGGGCCATTATATTAATAATAAACAGCGCGCTGCACATAAGAACAGCATGTACATTGTAAAGCTGAGATGGAGCGGTGACTACTCCACTCTACTACTTTATGGCGTATTTATTCTCTCCTTGAATAGCCCTACAAATTGGCTGCCAACTTCAGCGTCGTAGTCAGTTCAACAACAACGTTCAACGTGACAGTTTGACCTGAGGCGTTCCGTCCATGGACCTACACTGTGTGCAAAATGTTTAGGCAAGTTGTATTTTTGAGGATTCATTTTATTATTGAACAACTACAGTGCTCTCGGTCAATCCAAAATGTTAAAGAACCTAAACCTGAATGTTTACGAAAGTAAAAGTGAGGTTTTGTCTTTCTTACGAGAATATATATATGTTTCGCTATTATTAGGCAACTAAATAAAAAAACTAAAATTTTCCCATCTCACTTGTTTATTTTCATCTGTTAAAGTTAGAATAATAAAACAACTCAAAATTTACAAATAAAAATTTCCGACATGTCAAAAAAAAATCAGTGACCAATATAGCCACCCTTCTTTCCAATAACTGTCACAAGCCTTCCATTCATGGAGTCTGTCAGTTTCTTCATCTGTTGACGATCAACTTTTTGTGCAGCAGCAACCACAGCCTCCCAGACACTGTTCCGAGATGTGTACTGATTTCCTTCACTGTAAATATCCCGTTAAAGCAGAGCCCACAGGTTCTCAATAGGGTTTAAGTCAGGTGAGGAAGGGGGTCATGTCATTATTTTTTCATCCTTAAGGCTAGCCATGCAATTGAGTACTTTGATGCATGTGATGGAGCATTGTCCTGCATAAAAATCATGGTCTTCTTGAAAGACGCAGACTTTTTCCTGTACCACTGCTTGAAGAAAGTATCTTCTAGAAACTGGCAGTAGGTTTGGGAGTTGATTTTGAGGCCATCTTCAACCCGAAAAGGTCCAACTAGCTCATCTTTAAAGGCAACTATTAGTATCTTTAAAGATGAGCTAGTTGGACCTTTTCAGGTTGAAGATGGCCTCAAAAGATACACATATTTGTACCGTACCGTGACGGTACAGGCACCTATTTGGTGTTACAGAGGCGGACCGCGGTCCGTATGTGGAATACAACGTTATTATATGGCGAATGTACAGGCTTGTTTTGCGGTGTGGAACTTAAAACGCTTAATATAGCGACAAAGTTGCTAAGTTGCTAACACTGCCTGACCCTCATGCTCATCATGGAGATAATAGACTCTCAATCGCTGGCTGCTACTGCGCCCGTGCGAGCCGACCCGGAGGCTAAATGGTCCGGGGGGAACTCCGACGACAAGTTTTAAGTTCCACACCGCAAAACAAGCCTGTACATTCAGACAAAAAGGTTGCAACAACAAGTCTTTTTTTGGCTTCAAAAGAAAAACAAAGATTTGTTTAAACCGAGGTACGTACCGAACCGTGACTTTAGTGTACCGTTACACCCCTACAGGACAATGCTCCATCACATGCATCGAAGTACTCAATTGCATGGCTAGCCAGTAAAGGCCTTAAGGATGAAAAAATAATGACATGACCCCCTTCCTCACCAGACTTAAACCCTATTGAGAACCTGTGGGCCCTGCTTAAACGGGATATTTACAGTGAAGGAAATCAGTAAACTCTCGGAACAGTGTCTGGGAGGCTGTGGTTGCTGCTGCACAAAAAGTTGATCATCAACAGATCAAGAAACTGACAGACTCCATGAATGGAAGGCTTGTGACAGTTATCGAAAAGAAGGGTGGCTATATTGGTCACTGATTTTTTTTTTTACATGTCGGAAATTTTTATTTGTAAGTTTTGAGTTGTTTTATTATTCTCACTTTAACAGATGAAAATAAACAAGTGAGATGCGAAAATTTAATTTTTTTTATTTAGTTGCAGAATAATTCTGCATACTAATAGTTGCCTAATAATAGCAAAACATATATATATATTCTCGTAAGAAAGACAAAACCGCACTTTTACTTTTGTGAACATTCAGGTTTAGGTTCTTTAACATTTTGGATTGAACGAGAGCACTGTAGTTGTTCAATAATAAAATTAATCCTCAAAAATACAACTTGCCTAAAAATGTTGCACACAGTGTATAATAAGGGTTCCTTCACTTGAACGTAGTGACATCATCACGTTGCCCTTTCAGAGTTAGGGCACAATCATATAATAACACTTAACATACATTAAAGATCTTGTATCCTTCCTGAGAGGGCAAACGTGATAATTTTTCTGCATGCAAATTGTTAATTTGCCAAAGTTGATAGTTGGTCTTATCTTTTCAAAATACTTATTTGTATTTTTTCTGTCAGTTGAATTTTGTTTCAGGTGCAAATGAGCACTGTTAATATTCCAAAAGACACAAGCTCTTCCTTGACTGTTTTAAGTTTGTGTCTTTAGTTTTTAGGGCACATAATGGCATTTGGGCTTAAAAGCCAAACATTTACTTTTTTTGTCTGGCCCAATTAATGTGAAAATTGACAATTTCCTAATCCTAAAGTAGCCTACTCTTGATCATCTTTAAAAGCACAAACTAGACACACTTCTGATCAGATATTAAAGAGATTTAATACAAACAAACTAATTTGTACTTATTCTCTCACCCAATGAGAATCGATAAGAGAATCCCTAAGGAATCGGATTGATAAGCAGAATTGGAATCGTTAAATTCTTATCAATTCCCATCCCTACTCATGACATACGTCACGACCAAACGTTATGCGATTGGTTGGCTAATCCAGAGTGGCACTGGGCAGATCCAATAGTTTTAAACTTCAACAGAGACCCGCCTCCAAGTGAGTGAACGTTTGCCAATTACAGCAGTTCCAGACCTTCTATACAAATGAAATGAAGTACGATGGTCTGGTTGGACCAGGCTATTCTTCCACAGCACTGGAACTTACTTTCTCCTGGCTCAGAGTCATTTAAAAAAATGTAATGAACTATTAGTATTCAGACAAAGTAAGTAACCTCCACACAACAGCTCCAGACAACAGTACATGCTTTCATATTCATTTAAAACTGACATTATTGAGATTAAAAATCTCTTTTACAAAAGAGTCCAGAAGAGCCAGCTTCAACATCATTAAGTAATGACTTAAACATGTTTAGAGAAACCAGCTCCTTAAGTTTTAGCGCATTTTGCAGCTGGTTCCATGAAAAAGGAGCAGCATAACTAAATGCCCTTTTCCCAGTTCAGTACGGACTCTAGGCACAGTCAGTAAAAACAAGTGCTCATAGCGGAGCTGATACTTTCCTGTGCTTTTCTGAATGACATACTTCTGCAGGTATGTAGGAAGAACACCGAGGATGGTTTTATATATAAGGATATGCCAATGATGGAGTCTGCGGGTGGACTGGGCAAACCATCCAACTCGAGCATACAAAGAGCAGTGGTGCGTGAGGGTTTTAAAATCAGTAACAAATCTCAGTGCTCCATGGTAGACCGTGTCCAAAGACTGTAGGCATTTTGAAGATGCATTTATATATAAAACATCACCATAATCCAACACAGACAAAAAGGTTGCAGCAACAAGTCTTTTTTTGGCTTCAAAAGAAAAACAAGATTTGTTTCTAAAGTAAAAACCTAATTTTATCTTTAGTTTTTTCGAAAGCTGCTGGATATGAGGTTTAAAAAAGAGAGCATCATCAATTATAATTCCCAGATATTCATATGGAGACACAGATTCAATGACAGAACCCTGCAAAGTGGTGATAGGAGGGAGGTCCGAGGGCTTTGATTTAGCTTTTATGAACAGAATGAGCTTTGTCTTTTCAGCATTTAAAACACGTTTTAAATCACACAGGTTACGTTGCACAGTGTTAAAAGCAATTTGTAGCTGACAGAGAGCCTTGATTTGGGATAGACGCAGAGCAATATATCACAGTGTCATCGGCATAAAAGTGAAAATTTGTGTTTGGGGCTTTACAATCCAGACAATTAATGTAAATAATAAATAATAAAGGTCCTAGAACCGATCCCTGTGGCACACCCTTGGATACATTAAGAGAGCTAGAAGTAATACCTTCTGCTCGCACACACTGAGATCTGTCAGATAGATAGTTTTTAAACCAACCGACAGCTTGATCAGACAAACCGATGCTGCAGAGTCTTTCTAATAATAAGGCATGATCCACAGTATCGAAAGCCTTTGATAGGTCAACAGAAAGGGCTGCACAATGTTGTTTGTTGTCTAAAAATTCAATAAAATCATTTACCACTTTTAAAGCAGCTGTTGACGTACTATGTTGTTTCCTAAAACCAGATTGAAATTCAGATAAAATACTGTTTGTTGATAAAAAGTCCTTCAGTTGTTGGCTTACAATGGATTCCAATACCTTATTTAAAACGATAGTTACGTATGTAACTACGGTTCTATGAGTTCCGGATGACCGCCAGAGGCGGTGCTTTCAGCACTGGATGTTCCATCGCGCGCATGCGCAGGTCGATATCTTATACCAAAATAGTCACCCGTGACACCTGGGTGACCCGAGAATATGTATATATTCCGGAAGTCACTCTAGGATCTGTTCCAACTGGATCTTCTCGTGGTATCTGAGAAGTCTGAGTGACAGAGAACTCTGGCGGTCATCCGAACTCATAGAACCGTAGTTACATACGTAACTATCGTTCTATTTCGTTCCTACTGACCGCCAGAGGCGGTGCTTTCAGCACTGGATGACTTATACCAGAAAGGTCACGAAGAGTACTCATCAATTAGGGGCTTACAGCCGTCAACAAGACAGCCGCCATCCCACAGGATGAGGAGCAGAAACATTTACTCTGTAGAGCCGCGCAAACGTACATGATGAAAACCATGTAGCCGAGGCGCAAATGTCCTGACGTTGAACCCGCTTCAAGGCAGCCCAAGATGTAGCCATACTCCTGGCAGAGTGGCACTCAACGGGCAAGGCCTGGGGAGCCCCTGTGCTCTATATGCATTCACAGACCACATCCACAAGCCAGTGGGAGTGTCTCTGTTTGGACAGGGCAGCCCCCTTCCTGCAGCTCCCATAGCAGACAAAGAGGTTATTTGTCTTACGCAAGCTGGTTATTGCCACAACCTATGCCCCAAGCGCCCGCACCGGGCACAGTGGGTCTGACATTCTTTCTGCACCCCCTGGTGAGCCCAGGAGATTAAAAGCAGCCAACTCGATCGATTGGTTTACATAGTGGGGAGACAATCGTTTGGATAGGAAGGATGGATTTGGCGAGAGCACCACTCCTGACCCTTCTACATGCCAGCGCAAGCGCGCCTGGCTCACTGACTTGGCAAGGAGTTCACCGACCGTTTGCAGACGCAATGGCAAGGACGAATGCCGTCTTCATAGACAGCCGCGTCAGGTCTGCCTGACTCAGCGGCTCAAATGGGGATAGACCTAAGGCCCTCAGGACTACTTGCAAGTCCCATGATGGTGCCCTCAGGGGTCGTGGTGGCTGAATGAAGCCTCTGGCCAACCTTCAGTAACTGCCTGACTAGGTAGTGGGACCCTACCGTCTGGTTATCCACCCTTGCATGTGCGGCCGATATCGCAGCCACATAAACGCGCAGGGTGGAAGCAGCTCTCCTGTTGCCCACACAGACTGCAGAAAGTGTAGTATCACTCTCAATGAGCAAGTCCCTTGGACTTCGCCATGTGCCATGCACTACTGTGCAAACAACTTCCACCTGTCTGTATAGAGCCATATAGCGGAGAGTGCCCCTGAACCTAAAACAGGTCTGGACCTCTGACTGGTCGCAATACGTCAACAGTGGGTCCTGGCTATCAGGAGCCACACGCCCAGCTGCAGGCGCCCCGAGTTCGGGTGCCCTACATGTCGTATGCCCACCTGAGACAGAGATTCCTGTCTCTCTGGAAGGCACCAAGGGACTCCTTTGAGGAGTTTTAGTAACGCTGGGAACCATGGCCTTCCTGGCCCATGTGGAGCCACCAAACGTAGGCTGTAACTGCAATGCTGGACCCCGTCCAGTGTTACCAGTAAAAAGAGAGGAAATGCATAAAGCAGGCTGACTGGCCAAGCATTAGCCAGAGCCTCCTGCCTTAGGGGGCTGGTCCTCTCCACTCTAGGAGAACCCAGGGGGACAGTGGGTCTTCTCTTCGGAAGCAAGAGATATGCCACCGCCCTGCCATACTTGTCCCAATCATGCCTACCACCTCCGGATGGAGTCTCCACTCCCCGGGGGGTGGCCCTTGGCAAGGAGAGAAGATCTATCGCTGTGTTCCAGACACCTGGAAAGCTTAGATAATGGTGGAGCACCCCCATAAGGAGCCCTTGCGTACCCCGCAGGCCCTGCTCCGATCTGGTGCCCACCTGGTGGTTGAAGCCTGCGTGCTAAGAACCCTGCAAGGAGTTCCAGCCTAACATGCTCCAGTCTCTGCTGGGCATCCCACTGGCCTACGACAGTCCTGCACTAATAGACTGCGTCCCAGTCTGACAAGGAGGCGTCTGTCTCTACAACCTCACACCGGGAGATTCCTCCCTAAGGGCGATCCTGCAATCAGGGATGCCCTCTCTCTCCAGGGTCTGAGGGCCCGAAGGCACTGACCAGACACCCTGACCATCTTGCGTCTCTGCCACTTGGGGTCCAAGTGGAGACCATTCGCCCAGATCTGAAGAGAACTCACCTTGAGAAGGCCTAGTCGGACCCTCATGGATGCCGAGGTCAGCATACTTATCAGTCAAAGGAAGAGGCTGCTAGGTATGGCAGTACACCATACCGCTGAGCTGTAATGGCGACAGGGATGCTGCCACACACTGTTTAATATACGCAGAGCCAGGGACGGCCCAACGGAAGAACCCTGAAATGCACCTTGCCCAGAAATGCAAAGGGGAGGACCACCTGTGGCATTGGGCAGTAGGGACCTGAAAGTAGCGTCCTTCAGGGCTATTGACACAACCCAGTCCGCCTGAGCGATAGACTGGAGGCCACCTGCAACACGCAGCATGTGGAAAGGAAGAACCGTGAGGCACTGATTCCGCCCTCTTAGTCCAGAATGGGACGAACCCGCCCCACTTCCTTGGTACCTGAAATTAGGCTGAGTAGAACCTACCGAGCATCGAGTAGCACCCCCAGGGACTCTGGGGGAGGGCGGAGGCTGGACGCCGACTTCCTGGCGCCTGAAAAGCCGACCGTAGCGCGGTGTTACGGCGCTGTTCAGAATGTGCTGAGAAGCACTGGCCCCTTGATTGCCCACCTGGACGTGGTTGAAGATATTGGCAAGGGGTACCACAGAGGTTCCCGGCCTGGAATCAGGCAGAGGCGCACGTCGCAGCGTGCAACTACTGTCTAGCCTGGTCAACCTGAACACTTCGCACCGGGGCCTAAAGCGTGCGGCCTGGGATCACTGGAAGAGAACGGAGGGTCTGTCGACACACCTCCGACTGGGACGCACAGTTGGCATCAACCTGCCTAGCTCCCTAAAGCATCTCATGCATCACTGAGGGTCCGTGCTGAGTGACCAGCACCTGACCCCTGTATGGTTTGCAACCAAGCCATGACTATGTGCGAAAGCAAATTCCCAAGACGTCCCACACGGGCAGCAATGTCGTAACTCCTAGTAAGGAGGTCGTATGTAATCTGGCACTGGGGCCGAGGGCAGCGCACATCGGTTCTCAGAGCCTCGTCTGGGGAGACAACCAGGGATGCTATAGCAGGCTCAATCGGAGCTAACCAGTCCAAGCCCTAACTATCAGCATTGTGCATGGCTGCCAGAGCTCTGCTGTCACTAGTGTGATGAGAGAGCCCTTAAATCTGCAAAGCCTCTACGGAGCTCTGCCTTCGAAGTGAGGCTCAGAGGGAGGCCCAGAGAAATATACGGAGTATTGAGGGCCCGCCGAAAAAAGGCATTCACAGGTGCAGATGAAACCAGAGCTTCATCTAGCCCAATAGTTGGCAAGTCACGGACGGACACTGACCCTCTAGCCGAGCTGCCCATCTGTATAACATTACAGGCGCAGCTGTGGACAGCATGTCATTAGGGATGGGGCCGATCCGATCCAGTATCGGTATCGGGTCCGATATGGCCGAAATCTGCGTATCGGATATCGGACTGACAGCTCCGATATTAAAATCCGATTTTTTTTTTTTTTTTTATATATAATTTTTTATAATTTTTTTTTTTTTTTTTTTTTTTACTATGGAAGAGCGAACATGCGCCGACGTTCGGTGGAGGGAGAGAGGACATCACTTTAAAATTTGACATACAGTACATATCAGTTTGTTAGCCAGTGAGCTAACCAAAGCTAATCCAAGTCAAGGAAGTGGAGAGGCTTGTGACAAATTCAGCCAATGTAAAATACAGCCAGAGAGAGGAAGACTGTTTAGACAAAAGACCACCACATATTCTAGTGGGGCAGAAGTGATCATTGAGAAGGATTTTTTTTGTGTGACTCTATAATTCTGCCTTTAAGATAAACCTATATGCATTTGTGTATATTTATTGCTCTTTTAAATTAGAATTGCTTAAGCCTTCCTAGCCTAATACATAACATCACCACCAACAAAAAAATGTATAACAATTATGATATCGTATCGGTCAGTATCGGTATCGGCCGATATCCAAACCCCAGGTATCGGAATCGGATCGGAACTAAAAAAAGTGGATCAGCCCATCCCTACATGTCATCCCCTGAGTAGGAAGGATGCACAGCCGCAAGGCTACTCACTGCAGCTGGTACCCTGAGCTGGTTGGAGGCTAGTAGGAGAGCTTCTACCTAGCAAGCATCAGTGCCTGAGGCATGAAACTACGGTTCATGCATGGTTTATCTGACAGTGCTTCCCTCGGGTGCTCACCCCGAGACCTGCCGGGCACTTGTCATGGCCATTCTCCACTGTAGGGAGGCCATGAAGGCGTCACAATTATGGTTGTTTAGTATGTCAGCAATTTAGCAGGCTAGGCTAAATGAATTAGTAGCCTACTCAACCGAGCTTCAGGCGCAAGCACCAGAGCAACGGAGCGACACCCCAAAAAGTAACAGTGACGGCGACTTTAGGAGGCCTAAGCTGCTCATTGTCGAGCCAATTAAAATATGCATCTGTTAAAGTATGCAACCGAGCTTCAGGCGAGAGCAACCGAGCCACGGTGCGACACCGCTAGAATAAAACAGTGCGGTGTAAACTATGCTGCCCATGGCGAGCATAATTACAGTAGGTTTAGGCAATCAGCTTAGGCGAGAGCACCCAAGCAACAATGCGACTGTAGTGTAAAACTATGCTGCCCACTGGCGAGCACAATTACAGTAGCTTAGGCAATCGAGCTTTAGGCGAGAGCACCCAAGCAACAATGGACCTGTTGTGTAAAACTATGCTGCCCACTGGCGAGCATAATTACAGTAGGCTAGGCAATCGAGCTTTAGGCGAGAGCACCCAAGCAACAATGCAACCTGTTGTGACAATTAAAATATGCATCCGATTAAGGTATGCAACCGGGCTTCAGGCGAGAGCAACCGAGCCACGGTGTGACACCGCTAGAATAATACAGTGGCGGTGTAAAACTATGCCGCCCACTGGCGGCAAATACAGTAGTCTGTGCTGACACGACAACGGTGTGACAGCCAAAATAACACAGTGAAGGTGACCTGGAAACCAAGACGCTCACTGGCTAGTAGCAAACTAACGTATGCAACCGGCTTCAGGCGAGAACAACGAGCACGGTGCGACACCGCTAGAATAATACAGTGGCGGTTGTAACACTATGCTGCCCACTGGCGAGCATAATACAGTAGGCTAGGCAATCGAGCTTTAGGCGAGAGCACCCAAGCAACAATGCAACCTGTTGAGACAATTAAAATATGCATCCGATTAAGGTATGCAACCGGGCTTCAGGCGAGAGCACCCGAGCCATGGTGCGACACCGCTAGAATAAAACAGTGGCGGTGTAAAACTATGCCGCCCACTGGCGAGCATAATTACAGTAGGCTTTAGGCAATCGAGCTTTAGGCGAGAGCACCCAAGCAACAATGCAACCCCCTAAATAACACAGTTCAATTGAATTCAGCTTATTTAAGAAGGGGACAGTGTCAAATTAATAAAACACATGATCATACATGGGTTAAAAAGATAGAATTAGCCAAATGCTATTCTCTATCTGTAGTAGTCCCCTGGCAGTGTCAGCGGCTCTAGGTAACCCCAGCCGCCCACTGGAGAGCAAATCAACGAAGGCTAGGCAATCGAGCCTCAGGCGAGCACACCCAGGCAACAATGCGCCTTAAATAACACAGTGACAGCAACACTTGGGTCCCAAGACGTTCACTGGCGCAACTAAAGTAGCCTATGCAACCAGGCTAAGGCGCGAGCTACCGTGCAACGGTGCGACACGGCTATAATAATACAGCGGTGTGAACCTAAGCTGCCAACTGGCGACACACTACAGCAGCCTACACACGTGCAACAGTGTGACACGGCTAAAGTAACACGGTGAAGGCGATTTAGGAAACTAATTAGCCCACCGGCGAGCAATACAGCAGCATACAGTGTATACAACAGCATACTAGTGTGTGGCACAGCTCACCCACTGGCACTAGCAAATAAAGTAAGCTATGCAACGCAAGGCTTAGGTGAGAGCACACGACTGGTGCGAACAGCTCAAATACAACAGTGAAAGCGACTTCTGACCCGAAGCCGCCCACTTGACGAGCAAAGTAAGTAGCCTCTCGCTCTAGGCGATGCTACAAAATACTGTGGCGGCGGCCTGGACTCTCCCCAAGCCGCTCGCTGTCGATTAAATCGAAGTAAGCAACCGGTCGGGGCGATCTACGTAGCACCCGAGCACAGTCAACAATGCTAGAAAAAACAATACATTCGAGCATACCGGGCTTAGCGAAAAACACACAAGCACCGGTGAGAACCCCCGGGGGAGGAATAACACGGCGACTGTGAAACCAGCCGCCGCTTGACAAGCTCGATTAAAGCAAGGTGGAAAGGTGATATTAGCTTCCGCGATAGCCGCCGGCTACGCGTAGCCTTCACACTTTACTCACCCCCTGACCGGCCTCAGCCGAAGTCGAACGAATTGCAAGTCGCAGCCTTTGGAGGACGAAGTCAAATCGAAGCCCCAACCCTTAGGTTACAAAGCTATTTGCGACAAGCTAATGGTATATACACACAATAATGTGTGTGACCTGCTAGTCCACGAGAAGATAGAAGGAACAGATCCTAGAGTGACTTCCGGAATATATACATATTCTCGGGTCACCCAGGTGTCACGGGTGACTATTTTGGTATAAGATCTCGACCTGCGCATGCGCGCGATGGAACATCCAGTGCTGAAAGCACCGCCTCTGGCGGTCAGTAGGAACGAAATAGAACAGACAGTTTGGAAATGGGCCTATAGTTGTTTAGCACAGTGGGGTTCCCCCCCCCCTTTTAACAGTGGGAGAACAAAGGCAGATTTCCAAATAAGAGGAATAAACGAGGTGCAAACAAAGAGACTTCACTCACATTAAATAATCAGGCTTCAGGTAGGAGCAGTGTTTGTTTCATTCACGGTGTTGTAAATTAATGTCTGTTAGCAATGTTTACAGACTTAACATGTATTAATTTTTATTCTATTTTTAATCATCCATCATTTTACTTTTGTAGTGGACCATTGTACTCCCTCTGTGACCATACTTGTTTTAGCTTGGTACTTGTATTCACAAATGTGTGTTGTATTCTTTTTTGTCCATGGTGGAAAACCAGTTTCGATTAATTAGGTTTAATTAATAGACACTGGTTAATAAAGATGAATTAAGGTAATCCTACTCCTAAATAATGAAGATAATGTAAATGTTGAGATCATAATGTTTCCTTGTGAAGGTTATGATGGTGGCAGCAGTGACTGTGAGTGTGAGAGCCCCACCCTGGATGAAGCAGAGGGCACCTACCCATTGATGCCCCACTTTTGGCTGATTGTTCAGATTCACCAGGACAGAGTGAAGGTGTTCTCCCACTCCAGGTCAGACAAACATCAGAGAAATTCACACAAAATAGATAGGCAATTTACAATTGAGCAGTGTGTGCACGCAATTTAGCTTTCTACTAGTTAGCCGGTCAGCTTTATTTAAAAACCCGAAAATAACGTTTGAGCTTATCGATACCGCTATGGAATCCAGTAGGTCCTATGACGTAATGTTACATCTTGAGTGTTACATCACCTATAGAGCCGTGTCATCTCAATCTAATTAAGACTACCTCAGCGTATTTTCCAATCATTGTTTTGCATCATAGACTGTGAAAAGTTGTACCTTCGACTATCTTGAGAAAATCTTCAATTCCGTCTCCGTCAGCAAAAAGAAAAGAAAGAAAAGCTGGTGCCGCTGCAGAGGCTCGGCACCGTCTCATCATTCATTCAAAGCAGCGGTGATCGGCACACAACCAGACTGTTTAGCAAGTCCCGTCAGTTAAAAATGGTGATACAGTTTTTAAATCCATGTTAAAATCTGCAGGATATATAGCTAGTTGGATCTTTTTTTTCTAATTGCAAACGGTTTAAAATGTGATGTGTTCAGGTCGGCTCAGTAATATGATCATTAGGCAAAGCAGGGCTCGACAATAAGGATTGCCCGACGTCCCGGGGCAAGTAAAATGCCATGTCGGGCCAGTAACTATGACAACTGGCATGCCCGACCGGGCAACTGGGAGGTTCCGCTGAAATTCTTGAATAATAAAAAAAATCATATTTTTTATTTTATTTTTTTTAATCGCCAAATACACGTATGGTCTATTTTCATATTTAACTGGTGCTAATTATTACATTAACGCTAATTTTTGTGCGCGTAGTGTCTGCTACGTTGCATCTCTCCTCTCCTCTCTGCTCCGTTTTGTGAAGGGGGGGCGGGGCTCCACTGCCGATACACACACATACACACGCAGACTCGGCACAACACCGGTGAGCACACACACCCAGTTAGAGAGGTAGAGAAGAGAACTACACGCAGTAGGTTGGTGTGACAGAAAGTCCAAAAGCCAACGAGTACATTATAAATGGAGTGAAGTCTACCCCGACCGTCTGAAAAGCAGCGAAAATATCCGCGTTTTTTAAATGCATTATGCACCCAACGTGAATCTAGTAGTAGCGAGGATGCTAACGTTAGCTCTGCTGCTAGTAGCCTAGTAGCCTAGCAGTTAATGTGCAGGTCAACACAAACATCAGCAACAGTTATCAGAGGAACATCTTTACAGCCTGCATAGATCTCAATAAATGGCCCAGAGGTGTCTGACTTCACATACCATGAGGCAGTGGAAGCTTAAAAGTAAGCTACTGGAAAAGTGTTCAAAACAGCCTGTCCTGAGCCAAATGTTGAGATTTTGAATCAAATCACTCATACACACATTAAAATAATAGCCTTTAACTTTAAAACAGATTGTTGTAGGCCTAAAAAAATGTTTGCAGAAATAAGTTTTAAAGAATTGCTGTTGTAAAAGGAATAAGGTAAAACAAATAAAAATAAGTGCTGTTAAAGTTCTTTACATGATTTTTGTTTGCATAAAACATGTCTTGTTTGCAGTTATTGTAGGTTTAGAAACAAAAAAATTACAAATGTTCCAACTCAAATAATATTTGAATTATAGCCTCCACTTTCAGTATGACCCTTAACTCATCTATAATACTGTCCATGATTTGTTTATACATTGTCAATAAAAAGCAAATATAACAATTATTTGAACACGACTAATAGAAAAACAAATTGTATAGGGGCCAGTAAAAATTTACTTCGGGCAAGTAGAATTCAGACCCACTTGCCTGACCGGGCAAGTGAAAAAAAACCTTAGCGTTGAGCCCTGGGCAAAGGTTTATAAAAGGTCATCATGGTGTGTTCAAAAAAACACAAAAAAAAAATGTTTAGTTTTTGGCGACAAATTTGAACAATACAGTTTGGGTGAAAAACTTGTTTTCACAGCAATATAAAATAGATATTTTAAGCATTCATATTCCTTGAACTTTTCAAAATTGTCACGTTACAACCACACCAGTACATTTATTTTATTGGGATTTTATTTGATAGACAAACACAAAGTGGTGCATAATTATGAAGTGGAATGAAAATGATACATGGTTTTACATTTTTTTTATAAAATAAAAATCTGAAAAGTGTGGCGTACAAAAGTATTTAGCCCCCCTCAGTACTTTGTAGAACCACCTATCGCTGCAATTACAGCAGCAAGTCTATTGGGGTATGTCTCTACCAGCTTTCCACAGAATACAGACTGACATTTTTGCCCATTCTTCTTTGGAAAATAGCTCAAGCTCAGTCAGATTGGATGGAGAGAGTCCGTGAACAGCAATTTTCAAGTCTTTCCAGAAATACTCGATTGGATTTAGGTCTGAACTTTGCTGGGCCATACTAACACATTAATATGCTTTTATCTAAACCATTCCATTGTAGCTCTGGCTGTATGTTTAGGGTAGTTGTCCTGCTGGAAGGTGAACCTCCGCCCCATTAATTATTTTGCAGACTTTAACAGGTTGTCTGCCCTGTATTTGGCTCCATCCATCTTCCCATCAACTCTGAGCAGCTTCCCTCTCCCTGCTAAGGAAAATCATCCCCACAGCATGATGCTGCCACCACCATGTTTCACTGTGGGGATGGTGTGTTCAGGGTGATGTGCAGTGTTCACATATAATGTTTTGCATTCTGGCCAAAAACGTACATTTGGGTCTCATCTGACCAGAGCCCCTTCCTCCACATCTTTGCTGTGTCCCCAGCACGGCTTGTGGCAAGGGTTGGAGGAAGGTGCTCTGGTCAAATTAGACCAAAATTTAAGTTGTAGGCCTGAATGCAAAACGCTATGTGTGGCGGAAAAGTAACACTGCACATCACCCTGAACACACCTTCCCCACCGTGGTACCAAAACAGAGCAATTTCCTTTTGACTCCCCTGTTAAATAGGCCGTTTCACAGCATTATAAAACCTATTTACGGCTTGGTCCAAAAAACCATTCTAGTCTGTATGTTAAGGTCATATCTCCATGACAACACTGAGGGGGGTGAATTTTTTTAGATAACGCTAGTTTTTAAACTAGGGCTGTGCGATATATATATCGTCTGACGAAACAAAAACGTCTATCGTTTAATTTTATGCAATATCGTTTATTTCGTTATGTTGCCAATCCCACTCTTTAGGACACAAACTATACATGTAGCTCGCACTTAAGTTCCTGATATTCAAACCGAAGATTTCCTTCAACGTAACTTCACATTAACCCTCTGAGGTCTAAGGGTATTTTCTCGGATGTTACATACTTATATAAATACCTATTTTAAATGTGCAAGAAGATAAATAATACCAAAGTGTTTTATGGAAATGTTCAGAACCCATTAGCCATTAGTTTTATGAGGTCTATTTATGTCCTAGACCACTGTGTAAATAAATAATTGGCTTGAATGCTGAAAAATGCATTGCGATTTTTGAAAAACCTGGAGATTTGTGTGAAATAATAACCTTTAGTCATCCTGAGGAGTTGTTTTGGCTCTTGAAATTGCTTCTCCCAAGCCTTAGCTTCAAAAATGCTGTGGACATTTTCCAAAAAACAGTAGGGAAGTGCACAAAACATGACTAATATGAATTTTGGTCCAAACGCTTTTTGGTAGAAATGTTGCCTCTAACTCTACTTTCACAAAGCATGAGGAATTTAGACTGAATGAAGACTTTGTACCACATATAAAGACTCATGGGATGTATACTAATAAAAAAGGGAGCATCACAAAATTCAAACAAACAGTTTACTATATATAACAACACGCAGGAAAAACAATAATTACAAACTATTTACACACTATGTAGTATACACTATTTACAAGCTAAATGTCAATGCCATGCCACTTTGCAAAACAGTTCCTGTCCACTTGCAGGCAGAGGGCAACATTGCAGCTGGGTGTGTGGGGGCTGGTGGTATTCGAGGTGTGGGTGGCGCTCGGGTTGGTACCTGGGGAATTTGGGCACGGGACCTATTTGATGCGGGTGATGGGGTAGCTGGAGGCCTTATACCTGTGCTCCTTTTGGACATGGACCTTGTGCTGGGCAGGGAAGAAGGTGTTGACACAGGTGGTGCTGATGCTGCAGGAGTGGAAGGTGCTGGGCTGGGTTCAGGCAGCTCTTAGTCCTGTCTGTAAAAAAAGGACAAGAAAGACTGAGTTTTCTTCTTTATAACTGAAAACCCCAACTGCTGTTTACCTTCTTCCCTCCCCAACACAGTTAGCACCTTCTAATGTGTGGGGGTAGGGACACACAGTTCTTAGCATCTTAGATGTGTATGTAAGGGGAGGAGAGACAACTGATTTCCAACTGTCCTTTATTTTTATCTTCATTGTACAAAGCAACAACAAGTGACCCTTGTTACATTATAATACTAATAGAAATGTTTACACTCTCTCAAATTTCACAAATTGTGTGCAAACAATAGTTGATGCAAGACTGTTTCCAAACTAGATTATTTTACTATGACACAAGGGAAAGACTTCTACACTGAATAAAAAACTATATTTGACATGCCACATTATCGTTTTTTATTTATTTGTTTATTATTAGATAAGTGTAGGCTAAGAAACTCTCTGAAACGTCGCAATGTTGTGCTAGAAGTCAAGCCTTGGAAATAAGAACCATTACGCGACAAGTGCCTATTGCGCACAGTAAACGCAAGTTTCAGATTACAAGAGATTTTGTAAATTCTCTTACCTGTCTTCAAACGGTTCGATGTGATCTTCATAACCACATTCGTCGCCTGAATCAAATCCTTCGATGTCAGAATGGCCATCTTCTTCATGGCTACTAACTTCTGCAAATCTCTGCAACAGCAGCGTCTGTTTACAACTTTCTTGTCGCCATTGTTTCCACTGAAAGATTCCTGTTCCCTTCAATAAAAAAACCCAGGTACTACGGTAATAAGGTATGTCCTTGGTGTTTTACTTAGTGCTGATTGGTGGGTTTTGTTTCAAAAATATTGATAGACAAGCACATCCAACCAATAGCGCAACGAGACAAGCAGGTCCAACCAATAGCGCATGGAGTGACGCACAATGTCCTAGAGAAGGAGGCTCACTTCTTGCGTTGTTTTCTAAGCCTGTAGTGGACGGAGAGTATCGCGAGAACATACCCCGGAAACAGGAGAATTTCTAGTTTCAGACGATGTTTTCATTTCATTTCTCAGCCGTTTATTCACAGAGATATCAATAAAAATATGCGCGCACGCGCGCATTCACGCGAGGTCGCGTGAGGCGACCTCAGAGGGTTAAAAGCCTTTAACTGGTGAAATGTGAGGAATTAAAGTCAACTTTGACTTTTATTTTGAAGCAGAAACACTAAGCGCTTCCTAGTTCCTGGCCCTGCTGCGCTTCCGTCACACTATTTCTGCACGAACGCACCAGGCTTTTCTAGCTTGTGTGATAATCAAACTTCATTTCGGACACTGAAACCCATCAGTAAACGACCTGTTGGTGTTTGCACCATGGGGAGAGGATCATATACAGTATCCCCGCTGACAGAGCAGTCAAGCCGGCATTACCCGGGCAGCGCTTGACAGGCTCGCGGGGTTAGCAGCCAAGCTAGCGGGGCAGTTCGGCAGCTGTCCCTGCGGGCTGTCAAGCGCTGCCCAGCTCGCAGTGTAAAGTTCCCAGAATGCGCGGCTCAGCTGCTCTCTCAGCGGTGAGAAGCTCCTGCGCTCCCCGGGGCGGTCACCCTCTCCGCGGGGTGAATTTACAAGCCGCCTCAGCTAAAGAGGATAGCTCCATTAGGCTAAAGAGCTTAGCATTTATTAATTGAATTTACAGAAAATATGCTATATCGTCAAATGTATCGTTATCGGGATATGAAATTCCTATATCGGGATATGAGATTTTGGTCATATCGCCCAGCCCTATTTTAAACTATTGGAGGTTTAAATGTACGAATAATTAGGGACGCGGCTTCTAGAGTGACAGCTAGCCACACGCTGGCCCTCACTTTGCCTCGGAGGTATACAAGGCTAGATGGGCGTATCTCCCGCCGACATCATATCCATGTTTTTTTATCGGTAATAGGAGGAGTAGAAATCTGACAAGATGGGGACACGGATAGGCCATGAAGATTGGATGCAGTTGAATTAACTGAGGTCAGCCCGAATGCTACATCCATTTTATATACTATCTATGGCAAGGACAGGGAAACTGGTCAGAGTTGATGGGAAGATGTATGGAGTCAAATACAGGGCAGAAAACCTGTTAAAGTCTACAAAAGACTTGAGACTGGGGCGGAGGTTCACCTTCTAACAGGACACCAACACTAAACATACAGCCATATCTACAATGCAATAGTTTAGATCAGAGCATAGTCATGTGTTAGAATGGCCCAGTGAAAGTCCAGACCTAAATCCAATTGAGAATAACTGGAAAAGACTTAAAAATTGCTGTTCAAAGACTCTACATCCAATCTAATGCTGAATCTGAAACTGGAGCTATTTTGCAAAGAAGAATGAGCAAACATGTCACTCTCTAGATGTGCAAAGCTGGTAGAGACATACCCCATTAGACTTGGAGCTGTAATTGCAGCGACTTTTCAGTTTTTTGTTTATAAAAAATTGAAAACGACATATCAATTTCATTCCACTTGACAATTATGCACCACTTTGTGTTGGTCTATCACATAAAATCCCAATAAAATAAAAGTATGTATGTGGTTGTAATGTGACAAAATGTGGAAATGTTCAAGGGGTATGAATACTTTTGCAAGCCACTTTATATGCAATTAAAGCAATAATACTAGTTATCTTTTAACAAAATAATAGAAAAGTATCGATTGTGAAGCTTGATTCTGAGCCCCGCAAAAGCAGCCCAAGTGCCTGGCCAAAATTGGCCTATGTTTCACTAAAAGTTATAATTAAATTATACTCATGATTGTTAAACAGGCTTTTTCTTTTTATTAGGGCAAGTAGAACAGCTGCCCTATGGGCAAGTACAGGAACTGTTCTACTTGCAAGTAAACCCATGATATATCCCAAGTATTTCAGAGTAGGCATTCAATTTTAATTGGTCCAGATTTGTCAGAGTGACACATTTTATTTTTGCTTGTTCTTTCACGCTTATAAATAAAAGAATGGTATCAAATTTCTATGAGTGTATTGTAGGTATTCTCATTAAACTCCAATGACAGTAATACAGTTGCAGTCAAACCTTCTGCACAATTCCTAAAATTAGATTTACTCTCAGATGCTTGATAGTGATTGCATTTTCCCAAATTGTATAGGTACTTCACAGAAGGAAAAGAGGTGAGTGCTGAACATTTGGACAAGAAGAAAGAAGACCAGCAGCTGAGTGAATACATCCAACTAGATCAGATTGTGGTCCGGAAGATTGGAGAAATCTGCAGAATAGTCAATCAGGTAATGCAGAAAATCACAAACTTCATTACAGATTGCTCTTTTGTTTCTTCTTTGAAAAACTTTACTAACTTTACTTTTAAGAAAATCATAAAAATTAAGGGATACGTTTGTATACACCGCGTTCCAAATTATTATGCAAATTGGATTGAAGTGTCATAAACATTACATTTTTAGTTTTTCAATTAAACTCATGTATGATATTGTGTCTCAGGATGCCTTGGATCATTGAATTAATCTCATACACCTGTGATAATTAGTTTGCCATGTGAGCCCAATCAAAGGAAAAACTACTTAATAAGGACGTTCCAAATTATTAAGAAGGCCACATGTTTCAAGCAATATGGGAAGAAAAAGGATCTCTCTGCTGCCGAAAAGTGTCAAATAGTGCAATACCATGGACAAGGTATATTTCACGGAAACTTAAGCGTGATCATCGTACTGTGAAGAGATTTGTGGCTGATTCAGAGCACAGACGGGTTCGTGCAGATAAAGGCATAATGAGGAAGGTTTCTGACAGACAAATTCATCGGATTAGGAGAGCAGCTGCTAAAATGCTGTTACAGAGCAGCAGACGACAGGTATTTGAAGCCGCTGGTGCCTCTGGAGTCCCGCGAACCTCAAGGTGTAGGATCCTCCAGAGGTTTGCAGCTGTGCATAAACCTATTATTCGGCCACCCCTAAACAATGCTCACAAGCAGAAACGCACTGGGCTCAGAAATACATGAAGACTCATTTTCAAACAGTCTTGTTTATTGATGAGTGCTGTGCAGCCCTGGATGGTCCAGATGGATGGAGTAGTGGATGGTTGGTGAATGGCCACCATGTCCCAACAAGGCTGTGACGTCAGCAAGGAGGTGGCGGAGTCATGTTTTGGGCTGGAATCATGGGGAGAGAGCTGGTAGGCCCTTTTAGGGTCCCTGACGGTGTGAAAATGACCTCGGCAAAGTATGTTTAGTTTCTGACTGACCACTTTCTTCCGTGGTACAATAAGATGGACAGTGCCTTCCGTAGTAAAATCATCTTCATGCATGACAATGCACCATCTCATGCTGCAAAGAATACCTCTGTGTCATTGGCTGCTCTGGGCATAAAAGGAGAGAACCTCATGGTGTGGCCTCATCTTCCCCTGACCTCAACCCTATTGAGAACATTTGGAGCATCCTCAAGTAAAACATCTATGAGGTTGGGAGGCAGTTCACATCAAAACAGCTATTCTGGCATCCTGCAAAGATATTCAAGCTGAAACTCTCCCAAAACTCACAAGTTCAATGGATGCAAGAATTGTGAAGGTAATATCAAAGAAGGTCCTATGTTAACATGTAACTTGGTCTGTTAAGATGTTTTTGATTGAAATAGCTTTTGATTTCACTAAATATGACCTTCAAATTCAACAAATGACCATTTTTAGTTGTTTACAACCTATAAAATGTTTTGAAACTCTGTTGTGCATAATAATTTGGAACGGTGCATTTTGAGTTTTTCATTTTTGAAAAAAATGCCGTTAACATTTGGAGGTCTGTTCAATAAAAGTTGAATCATACTTTAACAGTTGATGACTTGAAAATTATACTGACTGTCATTTGCATCGACTATTTATGATGAATGCATGAGAGTGATGGCCCAGGCAAGTTTCAGTAAGTTTACAGAAGTGCCTCACTATTACTGTCTTTGACCTTTGGAGAAATGTATTTATTCAGGTTAAGGGGAAAACACATTGCATTTATTATTTCAAATATTGAGTCATTTTTCAAAGAGCATTCTAGTGTAGGCCTATAAGATTTATTTGCATAATTTTCAATGGTGCTTTATTTTTGTGTGGGAAATAAATGTTCCAAAACGACCAATAACCTCTGTATTTAAAAATAAATCAAGCAAGTAGGCTAATAATAACCATTATAATGAATTATAGGCATCACAGTAGGCCAGTGGTTCTCAAAGTGTGGGGCGCGCCCCACCGGTGGGGAATAGAGACATGACTTGTGGGGTGCAACAAAGGGGAGGAATAAATGTCCACATCCGTGGCGCATAGTTTTTAAAAATATTTGAATATTTTTTTTTAACGTTTCCCAGGGTGAGTTGGAGGAGTGGAGGAGAGCCCCTGCTATTTCCCATCTTCAATTAACACATAAAAAACATAATAACATGGATAGAACAGACGCCAAAATCATCGACTCAGCACGCGGGCTAGGCGCAATCACTAATAAAGAGTGTGGCGCCAGATGTGCAATGGACACACTGTGTCATTCACCGGGAAGCGCTGGTAGCGTAAAGGCAGCTCATCCCCGAACCAAACAAAGTTTTGTCAGAGGTTGTGAGTGTGCTCAATTTCATCAAAACCCGACCAATGAAAGCGCAACTGTTCTCCGCACTTTACTGGGGAGATATTAGCTGATAAAAACTCCGTCAGCTGCTGCTGCTGCAGACGGTGTGCAGACAGGCTCGACACCGTGCGCATCAACAGTCATTCAAAGCAGCGGTGGTAATCACACAACCGGACGGTGTAGAAAGTCCCGTCAGTTAAAAATAGTTATCCACTTTTCAAATCCATGTTAAAATCGGCAGGATATAGAGCTAGTTAGCTTGAAATAAAGTTGCTAACGGTGTCAAATGTGTTGTGTTCAGGTCGGCTCGGTAATATTACGCAAAAGTATATAAACAGTCATCATGATGTGTTCAAATGTAACAAAAAAAAAAATAGTTTTTGGCAAGTTTTTGAATAATATAGTTTTGGTGAAAAACTTGCTTTTTGAGCAATATAATATAGATAGTAAATGGAATTATGACCTGTTTAACGTCCTATCTTGAGCTCTGATCATCTTATTGGCAATTAAAGCAATAATACAAATTCTCTTTCAACAAAATAGAAAAGTATCGATAGTGGTATCGATAAAGACTCGGATCGTTGGGGAGACTCGATAATGGTATCGATCAATAAAAATTAACAATCCCCATTCCTACTTGAGAGTGGCAGTATCAAGCTTGCAGACCTATTTTGAAAAGATGTGCAGTGCAAAACAAGCAAATTGCAGCCACTAATGCAGGCCTAAGACTCACATACTGACTTGCTCAATCGTTTTTGACAATTTTTTGGGCTCAGATTGCAAAGTGATGACACAGATGCTTATATTTTCTATATTTTTGAATTGTATTTCTTGATTTTATTTCAGTAAATTTTAAACTTTTAAGCTTGACCTATTTTGTTACTTTTTTGTTGACGCAATCGGGGCCCGGTTGGGCTTGAAAATATCCCCACCTCCAAAGTGGGGAATCACAAAGAAAGTTTGAGAACCACTGCAGTAGGCCTATTGTCCACAATAATCGCACATCCCCCCCATCCAAAAAGGAACTTTAAAAAGTTGAATTTGCACTTTGATGTGCATAGATATGTTAAGTGTATGGTCCATTATTAAGTACGGGCTCACAGTTACTCTCCACCATACTTATTCTCGGGCTCACAGTTTACTGGGAGCCCGTAATTATTACTCTCCACCATACTTAAGTACGGGTCCTCAATGTATTGAGGACCCGTAATTAAGTACGGGTCCACTGTTTACAGGGACCCGTAATTATTACTCTCCACCATACTTATTCTTCTGACTTCTGACTTCTGACTTCTTATTCTGCCTCAAATTTCTAGCTGCTTCTCCTCCCACACCGTTACACGTAGAAACTCAAAAATTTCGCACAACGTGCGTCCCCACCCCGCGGGGTGTGCTATTATACAGTTTTTTGAATTTCCGCTAGGGGGCGCTGTAATGAAGTCCCGACTGAACGAACTTTGACAGGCCACGCCCCGCACGCCGTAACTCCGATTGACTTGAAATTTCTCACACAGGTGTATGTTAGGGTGCTCTACAAAAAAGCCTCTGGGACCATAAAAAGTCTTCAGGGAATATTTCCCGCTAATTAGCATAAACTGAAAAACAGCGTGTTATCCACAACTTTCCGAAATTTGACTGTATCGACACCAAATTTCTCGTGAAGCCCCGGGGGACTACAATAAACATACCCGTAAAAGATTAGTAGGACAACTTGAAAAACATGGCCGCCATTGACCAAAATGTTTACGCAGGGGCGGGGCTTAAAAACACGTTGGCCATAACTCCTTAACCATAGGTCCTATCATCATCAAACTTGCTGGGTATGTGCAGAAGTCATGTGGTAGCATGTCCATCGAAGCTTATCGAGATTAACCCATAGGGGGCGCCACAGGGGCGGGGCCTATCCACTAATTGGCCATAACTCCTTAACCATAGGTCCTTTCATCATCAAACTTGCTGGGTATGTGCAGAAGTCATGTGGTAGCATGTCCCTCGAAGCTTATCGCGATTAACCCATAGGGGGCGCCACAAAAGTCACCCGACTCCGATTGACTTGAAATTGATTACACATGTACAGCTCATGGTGCTCTACAATTTCGCTCCAAGGAATTTTTTTCTAATTTCCGCTAGGGGGCGCTGTTATTAATCCCCGACTGAAGAAAGTTTGAGAGGCCGCGCCCCGCACACCGTAAGTCCGATTGACTTGAAATTTCTCACACTGGTGTATTTTAGGGTGCTCTACAAAAAAGCCTATCGGACCATAAAAGTCAACCTGGAAATAATTTCGGCTAATTGGCATAAACTGAAAAACAGGGTTTTATCCACAACTTTTTCACCTTTTACTCTATCGACACCAAATGTCTCACGAAGCCCCAGGGGACTGTGAAGCACGTCTCCGAAAAATATCAGTAGGATAGCTTGGAAAACATGGCCGCCATTGACTAAAACGTTTACGCAGGGGCGGGGCTTAATTACAAATTGGCCATAACTCGTCGCCCGTAGGTCCTATCGTCGTGAAACTCGCAGGATACGTGCGGAAGACATGTGGTAGCGTGTCATTCTAAGCTTGTCGAGGTTAACCCACAGGGGGCGCCACAAATGCGAAAACCGTCATTCAACGATGCAATGTTTGCCGGGCCACGCCCCTTTCCCCCTGACTCCGATCGACTCATCGTTTGTCGGACGTGCGCGGCTCGCGTCGCTCTACGGTAAAGCCTCTGGGACCGCGGGGGTCGGCCGTGATTTTTTTCCTTCCCCGATTCGCGCGGGGGCGGCCCGTACTTTCCAAATCTCCGCGGGATTTCTAGTTAATACTCTCATACCATACTTTTTCTTCTGACTTCTTCTTCTTCTGACTTCTTCCTCAAATTTCTAGCTGCTTCTCCTCCTACACCGTTACACATAGAAACGCAAAAATTTCACACAACGTGCGTCCCCACCCCGCGGGGTGTGCTATTATACAGTTTTTTGAATTTCCGCTCGGGGGCGCTGTTATTAAGCCCCGACTGAAGAAAGTTTGAGAGGCCACGCCCCTCACACCGTAAGTCCGATTGACTTGAAATTTCTCACACAGGTGTATGTTAGGGTGCTCTACAAAAAAGCCTCTGGGACCATAAAAAGTCTTCAAGGAATATTTCCCGCAAATTAGCATAAACTGAAAAACAGGGTGTTATCCACAACTTTCTGCAATTTCACTGTATTAACACCAAATTTCTCGTGAAGCCCCGGGGGACTACAATAAACATACCCGTAAAAGATTAGTAGGACAACTTGAAAAACATGGCCGCCATTGACCAAAAAGTTTACGCAGGGGCGGGGCCTATCAACAAATTGGCCATAACTCCTTAACCATAAGTCCTATCATCATCAAACTTGCTGGGTATGTGCAGAAGTCATGTGGTAGCATGTCCCTCTAAGCTTATCGACATTATCCCATAGGGGGCGCCACAAATTCCCCCTGACTTCGATTGACTTGAAATTTCTTACACATGTACAGCTCATGGTGCTCTACAATATAGCCTCTCGGACAATAGGGGTCAGCCATGATTATTTTTTTCCGCCGCCATTGACCAAAAAGTTTACGCAGGGGCGGGGCTTATTGACAAATTGGCCATAACTCCTTAACCATAGGTCCTATCATCATGAAACTTGCTGGGTATGTGCAGAAGTCATGTGGTAGCATGTTCCTCGAAGCTTATCGAGATTAACCCATAGGGGGCACCACAAATGTCACCTGACTCTAATTGACTTGAAATTGATTACACTTGTACAGCTCATGGTACTACAATATAGCCTCTCGGACAGTTTTCAGAATTTCCGCTAGGGGGCGCTGTTATTAAGCAACGACTGAAGAAAGTTTGAGAGGCCACGCCCCGCACACCGTAAGTCCGATTGACTTGACATTTCTCACACAGGTGTATGTTAGGGTGCTCTACAAAAAAGCCTCTTTGACCATAAAAGTCAACCTGGAAATATTTTCGGCTAATTAGCATAAACTGAAAAACCGGGTTTTATCCACAACTTTGTCAAGTTTTACTCTATCAACACCAAATGTCTCACGAAGCCCCAGGGGACTATGACGCACGTCTCCGAAAAATATTAGTAGGATAGCTTGAAAAACATGACTAAAAAGTGAAAACTGCGTTAAGTGCAGTCTTTACCACTAAAGCGGACAGGTGGAGCAGGTGAGGAGTTGTTGAGGAAGTAACAAAGGCTGTGTCGGTCTGCTGTGTGTGTCCCGCTCGTCAGAGGGAGGCGGGGTTTATTCGGAGATTACTTCATGCTCCGTTCTCACTGTGATCACTGTGGCCTTCAGTGTGCGCACGCGCTTCTAAAAACTTCACAATGAAGGATGAAGGATGCACACCTTCGTACTTCTAAAAACTTCACAATGAAGGATGCACACCTTCGTGCTGTGCACAAGCAATATCCGGAAGCACATGCCGATCTGACTAAAACTCAGAGAGATATGCGAGCCACAGACACACACACAGACACACACACACACAGTGGCGAACTTAGCCATTTTGGGGCTCCAGGCAAACAGTCATTTGGGGGCCCTTGCATCTAATGTACCTTATATCGCGCATACTGAGATACTCCATACAAGGGATGAACAAAAGTCACTAGCTATTTTCATTTTGGATCGGACTACTCAGGTACGTGTCAGAGGCTTTCTTAGCTTGGATTGGTCTAAGAGGATCCCACATGACAGGGTCAAACTGAGCCATTAACTGAACCTGACCCAAGACATCTCCATTGCCTAGTTCATTAAGTGTGTCAGAGGGGCCACGCAGAGGAAGCTTTCTCTCTGACAGGAAGTTGATGATTGCCACTAACCTGGATACAATTCTAGAGACCAATGGCGCTTTTCCACCGCATGGTATCAGCTCGACTCGACTCGCATTTTTGGCTTTTCCACCGCAATTTCATGGTACCTGGTACCTGGTAGCGGCTGCTTTTTTGGTATCGCCTCGCTCTAGGTTCCAAGCGAGCTGAGTCGATGCTAAAAGGTGACGTCGGCAGACGGCCGGCCACTGATTGGCCAGAGACTATTGTCTGGCCAATCAGTGGCCGGCCGTCTGCCGACGCTTCTGATTGGCCAGAGACTACCGGCTTCATTCTGTTGTTTATTCTCCCCAACTCTCCGGGACTTTTGAGTGTATTTACGCCGCGTGCAGCCTACTCTGGCTCTCTTTCATTTGATTTGCATCACAGATCCGAATTTTTTTTCTATATATTCGCTAAGCTCACCCAGTGTTGGTTTTGGAGAAGTTACTTTTAACATACGAGAGGAGACATGTAGGGCAGCTAGCAGCTAGGCTAAATAGTAGCCAGCTGGGACAGACATGATAGCGAGCGATTACATTACAAGCCTCGGACTGCACTGATTACCTCAATAAAATATTCAGGCTGAGACACGGCTTGCATTTGAAAACACGTATCCTGAAACAAGCACTAAACAGTCAACTTTATCATGCCCGTGTTTACGTGCATAGGGATGTATGTGACGCATCCCTACAGCTGACTGTGTGGCAGAGTCACACATCAGGACAACAACCATCCCTTTTAATGGCCCGTAGCAATATTCTTCTACTTCTTTTAGCAAACAGATACAAGGGGGGTATTTCTTAAACATTTTTCATCCGTGTTTTTGGCGGTTGGTTCAGTTAATAGTGCAACAACTGCTCGTAATTTCTGCTTTGCTCCGGAGTAGGCTTTCAGCCCCTTACGACAACCCCGCCCACGTTCAGGAGGTACTATTTGCGGTGGAAAACGACCCGTGCTGCTACCAAACCAAGTTGAGTCGAGTCGAGCCGAGCCGAGTCGAGCTACATGTGCGGTGGAAAAGCGCCACAATATGACTTTGCTTTCAATTAAATGTGTTGTTTTATTTTTTAAATACACAGTGAATTACAAAATAGCCTGTGTCCACAGAGGCTATATGAAATAAAATCTTCAAATATTTAAAAAAGAATTAGGTTATAACCCTGCCTTCTTTAAGCATGGATAGTAGGCTAGTGACTAAGTGTGCATAGGAGAGAGAAAGATAGACAGATAGAGGGAAGAAGAGATTTATTATAAGAGCTTTATTTTGCTATTTTACTTAAATTGATCATGATGGGTTTAGACTGACTCCTGCTGTCGCAAGCCGATCAGCTGTTGTTCAAAACAGCTGTTTAGACACGGAGGTGAAAACAAAATTGAAACTTAACTATTGCCTGGCTGGGCTGACGCTGACTTAAAGTGGAGCAGCCAAATATAGCCTAAACTAATAGGCCTAAATATTGTTACTAAAATACAGGCAATGTGTTGTGTGATTTTCGTCAGTAGCCTACAGTAGACCTAGAGGCTGGCTCCTATCGCCACTAACTGTTCTGTAATACACGATCGCCGATCACGTGAATACACAGCCGGCTTTTTTATTTTTTTAGCATATACATCCAATCCGCGGTTCACGTGGGTCCCGAACCGTGAGGGTTGGTCCGTATGGACCACGGATCCACCGTGATCCGTTGCACCACTAATTATCTCCATCAGTTTGTTGACACACATTAACGTCATTAGCATAGCTGCTGGCTGAGCCAGAGCCACCTGTTGGATTGACAGTAGGAGCTGGAACGTTACCGTTTAACAATGTAGAGACAATGGACATGTAGACAGCTGTTCTTCCGCCTAAGGTCCCGCTGCCACCGCGCCGGGTGCTGTAAAAAAGCTTGATAGCTTTGGCAGCTTTGATATCAAGTCCTGCCTTTGGTCCTTCTTCTTTTTGTTTTGTGACCCGCTCTCGTATGTTCGCTTCATTTTGGTATAGATAGGTTAGGTTTATCTCGTCTCTCTCTTCTCCCGCTATTTACTTTTTTGGATTTACGCGTGAACGTGCAGCGTCATGAGTGTAATGTGTAATGGAATAGTCCATGTAGTGCAGACTGAAGGGGGGTGCACGGTTGACAGAAAGGCCGTCAAAACGCGAGTAATTAGACATCCCGATGATACTATTGTGAAGAGATTTTTTTATAAAAAACAATAAATATGGGGCAAAATATAAAGAGGGCATTTTGGGGGCCCCAAAGGGGCTTATGGGGCCACGGGGCTCTAGGCAATTGCCTGGTTTGCCTCAATGGACGGCCCGCCTCTGCACACACACACACACACAACACACACACAGACACAGACACACAGACAGACGTTTCTTGCTTTATAGATAGATGTTTGCACAACATTTCTACCTGCACATAGCAAACAAAATTTCACAACTGTAAGGTCAGTTGTCAGTTGTATTGTTGTTCTCAAATAAACAGTTGTTTATTTCTTTAGTGCGTATTGGCATATTTGAGCAAAATACCCCCAACATTTTTTGTCTGACGATCAGCTGGGAAAGAAACAAAAACCTCTGGCAGACGCCAGCCTCTCTCAGCCTCCGCCTGGCGCCATCGAACTGTCTGCTGTCTTAGATCACGTCTGCTGCGAGGTCTGGGAAGACGCTGATGCGCTGTCCCTCGTCGTTTTATGGGCCCTTTTTGCGGGCTATTTGCATTATCTTTTTCTTCACCGGGTCGTGGTGTATTTTAGCAAACATGACGCGTGGCTTGTTGTTGCTCGGCAGCCCGATTCGGTGAGCCTGGTCCACTTTCATCCCGTGGGGAAAGTTTTCAGCTCCCAAAAGTTTAGGCAATAGGTCTTGATATTTTGTCTTCGAGATCGCCCTTCTAGGTCACACACTTTGGCTTTCAAGAGTTTGTTCTGTGTAGCCAGCTCGTTGCAACCTTTTTCTAGCGCGGCGAGGCGTGTCTCGTGTACGTCTCGAGTCTCCTCCAGGCTGGTAATGCGAGAAGAGTTTGAGGCCAAACTAGTTTTCACCTCAGTGAGGGATGACTCTACGTCGTCAAACCTTGTGTTCATAGAGTTTTCTATCGGCCTGTATGATAGCAGACAGGGAGTCATCAGTGTTGCCGTAAGGTCATCACTGGCGCTAGCCGAGCCTGGTGAGTGACTAGCTAGCTCGTCCGACAACAAGTCACCTTCACTCCCCAAAAGATCGTCCAGCGTCTTTGGTTTTTTTTTCTTGGTCCTACCCATGGTTAAGAGCTTTATGCGTTATTTGCCACCTTCAAAAGGCAAAAAGAAAATTGTGTTTTTCTTTTTTATATGTCGAAGGTGGAGGAGCTGAGTGAAACACAACCTATTCCATGGCCTGCTCACTAGTGTCTCCGTGTCTGACTGTATTTAAAGCACTGGGGCGACTGTGGCTCAGGTGGTTAAGCTGGTTGGCCAACGATCCTAGGGTTGGCGGTTCGATCCCCGCCCGGCCACTTGTGTCATGGTCGTTGTGTCCCTGGGCAAGACACTTCACCCACCTTGCCTCGTGTGAATGTGTATGACTGCTGTATGTTTGAGTTGGTGGTCGGAGGGGCCGATGGCGCGGAATGGCAGCCTCGCTTCTGTCAGTCTGCCCCAGGGCAACTGTGGCTACTATCGTAGTTTACCACCACCGGTATGACTGTGTGTGAACGAATTGAACCTGGAACCCTGTAAAGCGCTTTGAGTACCTTGAAAAGCGCTATATAAATCCAATCAATAAAGGGAAGTATTTGTTCAACAGGTTGTTGTTGGCATGATGTGGGTGTAGATGCAATGCCGTCATTCCAACAGACAAATTGTAATTCCTTTTTTAAAATTGGTCTCATGTAATATTCTATTAATTTCAGATGCTGGATATTTTATTTTTCTGAACAGTCAGCCGTAATCAAATCATCAAATTAAAGCAAAAAAGGCCTGATATATTTTACTTTGTGTGTAATGAATCTACAGTAGGGGAGAACGGGGTAATGTGAGACACTTTTTACATTTGCTCTCCTCTTAGCGAGCTAAAATGATTTATCAGTCAAATGTACACATTTCCCATTAATTCAGGATGTTTCCTAGCAATGTACGTTATCAGAATTTATTCAGGACAAACGGCAGTCAAAATATGATTGTTTCAAAAAACGTTGTCATGTTTCTCACTTTACACCAGCTTCGGGGTAAACTGAGACAGACCAAACACATCAGGGGGTAAACTGAACTACTGGCTTTTTCCACTCTAAACTACCATAACAACACATGTTGTAACAGTTACAATCCTGACAGCTAGCTTGAAAATCAAATATTCCAAAACTAATGTCGGATGAGTAACAGAATCATGGGGTTTGGTCAGTATAGCAAAACATTTTTCTAAACACTTGAAAGTAACTCTGATCAAATACAACATATAATTCATATTCAATAATTATCATACAAATGAAAGATAGAACCAGTAAGTTTAAAAAACAGTCTTGGGGTCAGAACACAAGACCCTTAGAGCCAGCTAGTGTCTGGGGGTCAGAGCAAAGGACAATCAGGACTAACTTGAGCAGCCTGGGACTCAGAACACAGGACTAGACCCAGCTGTCATTTTCCATCTTTTGAATTTTTTATTAATATTTTTCTGCATTTGTTTTATTGGGATCATTCATTTAATAAAGGCATATTTCTTAGAGTCCATTGAAGTTAAAGGTCACTCTTCTGTCCCCCAGATACATACCTGCCAAACCATGCCCTTACTGACACCCCTATAACCATTCAACCCCCACCTCTGGCCCGCATTGTCTTTTGTCCTATTCAAACTAGTCTCTTTGCTACCTCAAATATAATGGATTCATTAAAAGAGGGCACAGACACTGTCTCACTTTACCCCACAGCATTTGTCTCACTTTACCCCACTGCCACAATTTGAGAAAAAACTACCTCTCTCAGCAATTCAGGCTAATATTCAGTTTTCATCATCACATGGTTTCATATGTTGGTAGGCTCATTGATAATCACAACTGTCTACATCACCAATAACCTGTTCATGTCATTGTCTGCTGTTGTCTAATTGTTGCTCTGCTGTGTTTTTATTGTATATTTTAGCTTATTAGTACTTTTTACTTTACTTATTTTTTAATAGTACGTTTTACTATAGGTATGTTGTGTTATGTAAATGTGTAACTTTCTTTTTTTTTTTAGGGTGACTTTTTACCATCGGTCTAGGGACTGCAGATGAAAAATAGCCTTCTGGCTAATTCTGGCATATTGACAGAAATGTTTGATAATATGCACTGTCCCTGTATTAAATAAATAAATAAAAAAATAAATAAAAAAAAGTTCATTAACATGTATGATAGAAGTTTTTCTACCTGAATCAATTTGCTTTGGCACAACAGTTGATTAAGTTTACAGCAGGAAAATTTACTTTTACATGCAAAAAATTAATTTGTGAAAAAAACATGCTTACAACATCACCATGAGGTCCTCTCTTTCATGGCCACGGGGAAATGAGAGGGGCTTGAAAACATATATATCTCACATGACCAATAATGTGTTCCGTTGCCTAGATACAGGGGGTGTCTCACATTACCCGATGTCTCATGTTCCCCCGTTCTCCCCTATATGAAACTTTCACATTTTGAATTCAAAAGAGGGGGAAATATTTACGGAGAAAAAAAAAACCTTTTCCATTATTTTCTAATGACATGAGATTGTGTGTGTGTGTGTGTAGCGTATGCTGCTGCAGGACCTACACGACAGCCATGTGTGTAACACTCTGCTGGTGGCTGAGAGTGAGGAAGATATCTGGAAGAATGAGTCTCTCTCCAGGCAGAGGCTCAACACCACCGATGGTAAGTTTATTTCCATAGCACATTTCCTACACCAAGCAAATTCAAAGTGCTTTACATAAAGTGCAATTAAAAAGAACAGAACATAAAAGACTTTAGCAAAAAAGCATGGATACAAAAATAGGTTATCATCTAACTATTGTTCACATTTACAGTGTCCTAATTTTTTTTATAAATATATATTTTTTGTCCAAGAAAATTATAAAGAAAATAATATTAAAAAATAAAAGAAAGCAAAGGAAAAAAAGTAATATACCTACATTCATACAGGAAATACATAAAAGCTAGTAAAGGCCTACATACACACTCACCGGCCACTTTATTAGGTACATCAGTTAAATTAACACATATAACTAATCAGCCATCCCATGTCAGCTAAGATATTTATCATATCAATATTTATTAGCCTCCTTCACATCAGGCATTATTTCCACACATCCATTCTCAAAGTGAGATTTTTACCTTAAACTGTAACTTAGAGCTGGCATTCCAACATAGTATGGATATTATTACAAAATAGTATATTATTACCAAAAAAAGAAAAATACACATCCCATTGCAGTGTTCAATCTGTTTCTACAGTAATTGCTCAAACAATTTGCATGTTTTCTTACATTCTTTAAAGCTTTCGTTTCTACTACTGAAATAAGTACTTAATAATTCCAAAACAGGCGCCACTCAAACGTGATATAACTAACTTGGTCCACTGGGATGTGTTAACTTAGACACTTAGAGCTGGCATTCCAAAACAATATGGATATTATTACAAAATCTTATATTCATATTACAAAAACAAAAAAATATATACACATGCCAGTGCAGTGTTCAATCTGTTTCCAGTCATTTCTCAAACAATTTGCATGTACTGAACTCAGAATTTAATAATTCCAAAACAGGCGCCACTCAAACGTGATACAGCTGACTTGGTCAACTGGGATGTTTGTGTAAAACTGAACTAAGCTCTATTGTAGAGCTGGTCATACTGTCTCTTTACTTTGTTGGTCATGCGTTTTCGGGTCCAGCTCCATGAGGACTTTCTGGGTGTATTCGAATGTCAGTTTCAATGTCTTCGGATATTCCAGATTGAGAGCATAAATGAGGCCCATGAGAATGGCAACAGCATTTGCCACAGAAGGCAACTCGGATAGAACCTGTTGTCCCTCAAGTATGATTCCAATGTCTTGAGGTAAGGCTTGAGTGTCTCTGATGACATAGACTGCCATGGTTTCCTGCTGAAGAACCATTTCAGCTTCTTCCTTCTCTGACACCTGGAAAATAAATTAGAATTAGAATAAAAAAATCTGGAATTGATCCAGCCTTGGTTTACCCCTACATATTTGCACATTTAACAGCATGATGAGGGTTAAATGCTGCTGGGAATGCTTATTGGTTACTCCCTGTGTGGGAGATATTTGAAAGCTGAACTTGTTAACACACTTCATTACTTTGTAACTCTGGATAAGAGCATGTCATGTTATACTATAAAATACATCCTGTGTCTTATAAAGTGTACAGCCATAGCTAGCAGTGTACACCTCTACAGTAATCTCTCCTTACCAGGAAATCTTTTATGAGGTCCTCCACTGCTTCCCCATGTTAAGAATGAGACATTTGAGTGCAATCTCCCTCTTTGTAGCGATGTCCGTATCCTGAATGAAGACAGTAAGTATAATGTGGCATAAGGGTAGGGTCGGTCATTAGGGCAAAAAAAAATCACAATATACATTATCAGTTGATATAATTACAATATCCATGTACGTCGCAGCAACTTAGGTTGTGATTAGGTTGTGATTTATTAACAAGGATTTTAGTGACCAGGCGCAGCTCCTATTATATTTATTTTAGTTATCCAGTTTGGGCACAATTTTATTTGGTTCAAAATCAAGTTTAATTCACATCCATCATGCAGGTACAATGAATGGAGTAACACATTCTATATTTTGCTTCTAGGAGATTTAAATCATAAGTCAAATCAGTTTTATTTGTATAGCCCAATATCACAAAGTCATTTGCCTCAGTGGGCTTTACATTCCATACAGTATGACACCCTGCCCTTAAACCCTTAGCTTGGCTGAGAAAAAACACAGTAAAAAACCCTTTATCGGGATTTTAAAAAATTGAGAAATCTCAGGGAGAGTTGATAGAGTAAGAGATCCCTCTCCCAGGACGGACATGCTGCAATAGATGTCATAAGTAGAGAAAATCACAAAATAGTTGAATCATTAAACAGCTGTTTACATGGTAATACTAAATTAAAATATGAATAGTGAATAGTGTGGATGCAGGAGGACTTCAGAGGCTGCCAGAGAAGGACCTGATCCACACCGTCTCGTCTCCACCAGAGAAAACTGGAAGAGGACAGACAGACAGCCAATGAGTGAAGCAACATAACATTTAATGAGGTCAGGTGACTTAACACCCTATTTGTCATCAAAGATGTGCTAATTAACAGAAATGTAGCACAAGGAAAAGTTGAAGTAATGCTCTGCGAGTGCAGTGTGTTCCCACCTTTAGGGGGGAGAGAGGCTTTTCCCCAGGGGCTTTGACCCAAGATGGCGAATCAAAGCGACGCGCGAGTGAGGCAACAAAGAGTGAGAGAAAGAGAAGGACAGAGCAATGCCTGAGTTCGTCCTTCGTGGGTGAGAAGGAGGAGGGGAATGATGTTAGTTAGCGCTTTGAGGGAGAGCAAAAGAGATGAGCAGGTATGTAGATTGAATAGACCAACGTCCACTAGAAATCACAATCCTTACACTGCATAATACAGGTAACTAGCGCTCAGCATGAGTGTACAGGTGATGAAACAAAGCGCAGCCAAAGCAGTTTCTCAGCAAAAGAAAAAAGTAAAACAAAAAAGCACAGCAAATCAGCATTCAATATCAAAACAAACCAGCATTTAGTGATCACTTAATAAGTATCTAAATCTGCCCAGATATATAAATGGCCTTACTTGAAGAGATCACTCCTGCAACTCAAAATTGTTTGTCCGTTGGGATTCGACTACTTCGAGGAAGCGAACGGGTGTCCGTGTCTCAGGGGCTCGTCAGTTTGGCAAGACGGCTTCTGCATGGAAGGAAAAATTGGAGCGAGGGAAGCTGGTCGCCTGTCCTTTCCTTAAAATGTAATTCACTCCTCAGCGAATTAAAATGTGCACTGGTTATTTCCTTATTTCTCTGAAAAAATAGTCAGTCAACTACTTACGTGGCCACCCTGGCCAATCAAAGGGAGACTTGGTATTCATGGGTGGTATCACCCAGGTAATAAAGCCAAAATGGCGTAGAGGCAGGGCCTGAATCCAGAGTTTTAATTGCAGTATCGGTTGAAAAAGGGAGCAGTTTAAATGGACTTAAACACAACCCCCCATCGTGGCCTTTTCCTTTTAGAAAGGAATACAAACATATTAAAATATAAATGAACTTTTCCAACTCTTCACCACTGTATATTAAATACGTTTTAATATGCTGTTGTGTAATATTTCTGTTGCCTTATATATTTTGCCCGTGCCCAGATTACAGCTCAGAGGAGAGCTACCAGGCCAGAGACTACCTGGCAGCCACCATGCACTTTATCCCTGGACACTTTGCCTGTGACGTGGTGTGGAGCACAATCATCCACATCCACCCACGCCTCAAGATGGGACCCAACATGGGTGTATCTAGGGGTGAGTGCTGGATCTCAACTATATGTACACTCTATACATGCATTGAAATCCACAATGAGTGATCACATTTACTTCATATTTTATTTGGCCAAACCAACCTCAAAGGAATCTCCTGTTTTTCATTTTATTTACAGAAAGGAAATTTACAAATTCTTAATGCATTTGAAAAATACGGTGCTTAAGAAAGTAAAACAATATATATACACCCCAACATCCTACACAGGGTTATTTTTTGTACAATAAATAAGTAGATAAATACTTGATCCAATTACATAGATAATCAAAAAAACATATCTTTAATATGTATGTTATCTCGCCCTTGTCAAATGTAAATCAAAAAGGGGAAACAAACAAAACTGAATGTGCAGATAAACACACCACCACATATTCTAGTGAGGCAGAAGTGATCATTGAGACGGATTGTTTGTGTGACTCTATAATTTCATTTTTATTGATAATTTTACATAGTCAGCCTTTAAACATTGCTGTAAATTAGGTGTGTAAAAAATTAAATAGGGAAATAAGTAAGTGGTCTTTCATTTGGACAAGTGATCTAGTGACATACCCTTCAAGTTGCATAGCTCCGGTTTTCATATTCACACTAATTAATTAACCACTTTATCATATTGTATTTTTAATATAGTAATGATTATCTCTAGATTTATTTTGCAGCCATGCCTAACATATGAAGTGTTTTTGTCTCCCTATGGCAGCCATCCAGGCCCTGCGCTCTGTCCTCAACTCTTTCTGTGTGGTCAACAGGAAGAACATGTTTGTCTACCAGGAGCGTAGCACTAAATCAGTCTTCTACCTGAGGTTAGTCTGTCATTCATTATCATTATTCAAGCTTTGCCTTTTCCCTTCAGTGGACTTTAGTGTTTCTATATTAGGATGCATATTTGTATTCAAGTTATTTTAATTCAAACACACACAATATCCTATAAACCAGGGGTGTCAAACTAATTTTCACAAAGGGCCACGCTACAATATGAGAATCACACTAGTAGTAGTTTACTGACATGCCTTCTTTTTAATCCAAAAAGTAAAAATAACATATTTATGAATATATTGTAAACAACCTGAGAACATGGATATAGGCTAGGTTTCGTTTCAAAATTTGGGGGACAAATGAGCGTCAAACTCTTAATTTCCGGCATTCTGGTGGATTTTTATCCAGCAATCTGTTCCTTCTCTGCAACAATTTATTGTGGAAATGTATTTTTTTCTGTGAAGGAAAAGACAAGATTCAGGTTACTGGAGAAACAACTATAATAATAAGCTCCCCAGTGACATGCGTCTCATTTCTGACCTGGGCCTCTTTAAATCCAGGCTAAAACCCTATTTATTCAGGATGGCTTTTAATACACAGTAGCGTGATGACACTTTGATCTTGATTTTATCTTGTTTCGATCTTGTTTGATTTTGTCTTGTTTGATTTTATCTTATCGTGTTTTATCTTGCTCAATTCTGTAAAGCACTTTGGTACACCGAAAGGACTGTTGTAAAGGGCTGTATAAATAAAGTACATTTACATTTACATTTACATAATGGAATATAATACAGTAAGGCTCTCAGGCATCTTCTATTGTTCAAAACTATCTGCACATTCAAAACACGTTTTGGGTATTTCTTTTTAAGGAATCATGACTCAGCACCAGTGTAAACTATTTATGACACTTAACATTGGTAATGAAATACCAAGCCACCATTGGAAATGAAAAGGGTGGGCTATCAGCAGCTAGCTAATGTTAGATTGTAATTTAAGGCAACTTGTGTCATGGCTGTTGTGTCCTTGGGCAAGACAATTCACCCTTCTTGCCTCGTGTGAATGTGTATGACTGCTGTATGCGCTGAATGGCAGCCACGCTTCGGTGACAGCTTTGTTAAAGCTCCCATATTATGCACTTTGCTGTCAATTTTATATGGTCTAAGTAGTCCCTAATACTTATTTTTTTAGATGTTTGCTGAAAAACCCGTTCAGATCATTTATTGTAGCAAGCCTCTATACCCCGATTGTCCTCTGGTCTCAGGATGACCTATATTTGTGTCTGCAGCCTGCGATCTTGCTGGCCCCTCCCACCTCTCTGCCGGGCTTTCTTTATATGTCCATGGGGCTCTCCCACAGTCTCTGCCGTGCTCTCGCGATACTAGAGAGACACTGCGTGACTGCGAACACAGTGTTTACCCGGAGCTAAGCCATACTTTGAACAGTTTGACATGACCTGACATGATTTAAAACCAGTGAAAACAGTAGCTTCAAAGTTTGATTTCTACAGGAATATCTTCCCATCCTTTGTCATGTTAAAAACGCGTCATTATTAGACTGTAAGAGAAAAGCTAAGTTAGTGTATTAGGAGCAAAACTTGGTGCTACAACCGAAGCTACATGGGCGCTAACGCTAAAAATAAGACTCAGATGATTTAAAACCAGTGAAAACAGTACCTTCAAAGTTTGATTTATGAGCAAAAGCATTCTGTGTTGGTGTATGTAACATTCAGTCTGTACTACGGGCATCTTGTCGCTTAGCGGGGAAAACAACATGGCTGTCGCTCTGAAAATGTTCCATCGGATCTCGGGGCCGTGGACCAATATGAAATGGGGGGGTGGGGTTATCATAGACTACTGCACTGTGGACGTTTTGTGGGGGGAAGCATGGACATATAAAGAAAATATGGGGATGTGGCTGGCGAGAATTCTGACTGGAATATATTGGGGGGGGAGGGGGGGGGTTTCAGAAAGGGGAAGAGTGAGAAAAGGAGAGATTGTTATTTTTTGATATTTTGGCAGTCTCTAGGCACACCGTGGACCCATGGATATGTTAGAACACATTCAAAAAGTGCATTTAGCATAATAGGTGACCTTTAAATGAAGATGAGCAAATACTGTATAGCAGGACAGTTCAAATATTTCATTATTTTGCTATAATCTCAATTGAAAAAAATGTAGGCTACACATTTGGTTGATGCTGTAATAATTTTAATTTTTGCACTGACTGACTAAAGCCAGACTGGTGTGGTATTTTGCACCAGTTTCTCTTTTGTATGGAAATTTAAATTCCAAGTAAAAGATGATAATCGAATGTGATTAAAGTACAGTACTGTTATTTTAATCCATTGATTTAAAAGGAAAAATACTATACTCCGATATATCAGTGATTCTTGAGAACCGGGACAAAAGGCCGTCTTCCATATGTAACTGCTGTTATCTTTAAAAATATTTAAAATTGTAGATGTTATTAGGGATTAAGAATAGAATGTCTGGAGCACAATTATCCCCTTAAATTAAATTTTATCAATATTATGTCAAATATATGACACATCACGACGTGTCCACAGAGAGGGTTTCAATCTTTCATATGCAATAAAACCTATTAAAAATGTACTTTAACCCTTCCAACCCGGAGCCCGCAGTACTGCGTTCTACTGCGTTCTGTCGGTGATTTCGTTATGTTTTAATAAATTATTTAACATTATTAAATCGCAGCAATATGGTTTAAGTATCTCCGGAAAGCTGGGATTCTGCCCTTTCCGGGATATATTCTCGCGATAGTATACGTGACTCACAGCCAGAGATATGTTGCTGAGAGGCGCGAAAATGTATCAATCCTTTCCCTTGCGCTACTGGCTGAGCGCTTGTCAATCAACACCCTTTCCCTTGCGTGATTGGTAGAGCTGCTTGCTGTCAGATTTTGTGAAAAACCATCCAATCAACTTAGTGTAATCACTAAGGACCTCCCCATTACTTGTCAAACAACATTCACTGAACAAAGGACAACTATTCGTGCTCCTATTTTGACTTCACCATGGCGCAGATGTTGAGCTACAGCTGAGGCCCGCAACGAAATTCAGAGGAGCAGTGACGAAGAAGACGCCAATTCCGACATTGAGGGCTTTGACGAAGAGGAATATGAAGATGACATGGATCCATTTGAAGACGGGTAAGAGCATTTATTTGACAAAACGTCTGTTTTTGTAATGGAAGCTAAGTGTGAACATGTAAACTAGCTTGAATGTTGCGTCCGTGACATGACCGATTTTTTTTTGGAACTGACGTGACAGAGCTGTATACTCTTGTCGCCAGCCTTCTGTTGTTTGAAAACAAGTAATAGTTTTCAAAAGGTAGAGAATAGAAATATATTTCAATAGTCTTACTTTATTCTCCGCTAGTGTCTGTGCATTATTGATTTAGTGGGTGCAACAATATAGGCTAGGTTCAAAACAGTGCAATCTTCCCCGTGTGTCTCAATTTTGTTTGCTAGCTGTCTCGCATAAATGGACACCCGTGTGTGTGTGTGTGTGTGTGTGTGTGTGTGTGTGTGTGTGTGTGTGTGTGTGTGTGTGTGTGTGTGTGTGTGTGTGTGTGTGTGTGTGTGTGTGTGTGTGTGTGTGTGTGTGTGTGTGTGTGTGTGTGTGTGTGTGTGTGTGTGTGTGTGTGTGTGTGTCAATATTTTTGCGTATGAGTACGAAAATGGTGAATGAACCGGCATAGGCATTAATCGGTGGCAGTGCAGCGCTGTGTTGTGGGAGATGGAAAGTCGTCATTTAGTCTGGCTGAGGGGAGCAGACAGAAGTTACGAGAGAGAGAGAGAGAGAAACAAACAAACTGTAGTAGGCTATACAGCTGTTTATAAACGGGTATAATAATGTATTTTAGAAATTGCAAATGAAGCTCTGTGTGTAAATGTAAGCTAGCTTGAATTTTGCATTCTTGACATTACATGGACTGATTTCTCTATTGATAGCACTACTTTTGTTTACTTTTGTTTGAAAATAATAGCAATAGGTGTGTATTCTGTGTAAAAGTATTTCCCTTTACAATTTACAAATAGTACAGAATGGAAATGTTTTTGCATCGACTTTTATTACACTGTTGTTTGCAAATACAAGTTGTGAAGTTTGAATATTTTTGTTATGAGATAATGAGACTGATTTCTGTGAATCTGTGATCCAGGACCAGGAGAAGAGGAGAACCACCCGCAAAGAGGTCCCGTGTCCCAACTCCACCAGCACCCCCTACTCAGCAGCGGGCTTGTAAGACTGAGGAAGACCAGGACACCGCTCCTCCTGTCTCCAGGTTTCAACCTGCACACACCCCTGGCCCACAGCTAGGCACGCACTTCTACACACCAATTGAGCTCTTCAAATTGTTTTTCACTGTACACACACTCTGTAGCAACACAAACAAACAGGCTGCCAAAAAAATTGCCATGGGTAAAAAGTTTAAATGGACTGATTTGACAGTTGAGGAGTTTTACAAGTACATTGGACTCCTCTTTTACATGGCCCTGGTTAGACTACACCACATTGCTGATTACTGGAGGCAGAACCACAGTTTAACCTGTCCATTTGCCGCAACAGTCATGAGTAGGGACAGATTTGGTGTCATCTCCTGGAACTTACACATAAGTGATCCAGTTGATTTTAGTCATGTTTTTTGCAGTTCCCAACTTTTTTTTGGAAAATGACAGTGCATTATAGAAGCTAATGCTTTGTAAATGGGGATAATGCTTTCGCTCAGCAGGATAGTCTTTTTGTTTTCATGCCTGTTCACTTTTCTTGGCTCATTTGTTGTCTGTCTGTTCTCTTCCAGTTTTCCCTGGTGGAGACGAGACGGTGTGGATCAAGTCCTTCCTCTGGCAGCATCTGAAGTTCTCCTGCATCCACACTATTCATATTTTATTTTAGTATTAGCATGTTAACATTAGTCAATTATTGTATTCCTTCATTATTTTTTTGTATTGTTTGTACAAGTGACATCTATTGCATGATGTCCATCTTGGGAGAAGGATTTATTCATCTGTCACTCCATGACATTTCTCAATATTTTTCCCATTAAAGGGACTTTTTTCTCAGTGGAGAAGAAATGTGAAGCCTACTGAGGCAAATGTCTGTGCTTTTGGGCGTTAAGAAACTGTTGGCTTGGAATAAAGGTATTATTTCAGACAAATTTCGAATTTCTTTAAAAATCGGACTTCAAATTTCAACATTTATGTCAAAATATTTTTTTTTTACATTGGACTAGGGCAAAATTGAACCTTCCTCTCTGAGAGCGGAGAGTGTTCTAAACATTTTGATATGAATCACCTGGGTATTATGTTATCTACTTGCCCTCTAAAATGGTAATTTATAAAAGCATGTAAAATCGAGAAAATGCCCTTAGATCTCAACCCAAAAAACGTTTGGACAAAAAGATCATTTTAGTCATGTTTTTTGCTCTTCCCAACCTTTTTATGGAAAAATTCTAGTACATTTTAGAAGCTAATGTTTTGGAGAAGCAATTTCAAGAGCCAAAATAATTTAATCGGATGAATAAAGGTATTATTTCACACAAATTTCGAAATTTTTCAAAAATCGGACTTCAAATTTCAACATTTATGTCAAAATATTTTTTTTTTACATTGGCCTAGGGCAAAATTAAACCTTCCTCACTGAGAGCTGAGAGTGTTCTGAACATTTTGATATGAATCACCTGGGTATTATGTTATCTACTTGCCCTCTAAAATGGTAATTTATAAAAGCATGTAAAATCGAGAACCAAAAAACCAAAAAACGTTTGGACAAAAATATCATTTTAGTCATGTTTTTTGCTCTTCCCAACCTTTTTATGGAAAAATTCCAGTACATTTTAGAAGCTAATGTTTTGGAGAAGCAATTTCAAGAGCCAAAATAACTTAATCAGATGAATAAAGGTATTATTTCACACAAATTTCGAAATTTTTCAAAAATCGGACTTAAAATTTCAACATTTATGTCAAAATATTTTTTTTTTACATTGGACTAGGGCAACATTGAACCTTCCACACTGAGAGCTGAGAGTGTTCTGAACATTTTGATATGAATCACCTGGGTATTATGTTATCTGCCTGCCCTCTAAAATGGTAATTTATAAAAGCATGTAAAATCGAGAAAATGCCCTTAGGGTTCAGAGGGTTAATTATTAAAAAGTGTTTTTTTCATCATTAGCAACACTAAATTATCTCTCATATCAATAAAAACTGTTTTTCTTTAACACATTCATGTTTTATATGGTTTCAAAGTGGTGGGACACTTTTTGTCACCACAGTCAGACAGGCTCTGATAAGTGTTGTAGTTTTAGAATATTTTACATTCCAAATCTTGAAAGTCACGCCTCACAACCATGATATGTCAACAACGATTTACAATTTCTGAAGAAGTTATTTGAAATGTTTTGATAATTTTATATTCCTGAAGTAGTTCATACTAGCACCAATCATCAACAGAAAAAACAAATGGCTAACTAGATTAATTCAATTTGTTTAGTTTAAGAAACGTTAAATATGTCAACACCGTCAGATGTCAACTCTGTCAGATTTCCTGTCTGACGCTGGTGACAGGCCAATGACGGAGTTGACATTCAATGTGAAGGCATCATATTTGGGTGGTTTTCAAGTTATTATAATTATATTAAATACAGAAATAGGGTTTAGTTTTTCTAATACTGTATTTATGGAAACTCTTACAATCTTTTGTCATGGATGATTCTTAAAAAGTACAGGATGATATACAAAATTAGTCAATTTGGTCTTAGTCTTTTAGAGCAAGTCTGATTGAAAGACTGTAATGTGAATCTTGAATTAACGCTCAACCAATAATATGCTAACCCTAACCCTGCTGTTATAAAATCACTGTTATTGACTATTCTACGTATTTGATTATCTGGGTGTTTGTCACCACCATCCGATATGTCAAATTCATAAGATATACTTGTCAACTCCGTCAGATATGTGTCAACTCCGTCAGATTTATATTATTATGATAACACACCTTCTCTGGCCAAAACATCCCCCTTTCCACATCTGTCACCAACCTTGGTGTTAAAATGGACCCTCAACTAAATTTTGACACCCACATCAAACACCTCTGTAAGACAGCATTCTACCACCTCAAGAACATCGCCAAACTCCGTCAAACACTCACCCTGGCAGATGCAGAGAAGCTCGTCCATGCCTTTGTTTCCTCCAGGTTGGACTACTGCAATGCACACCTCATCGGGATCCCTGGCAAGAGCATCCAGAGGCTCCAGTACATTCAGAACAGTGCTGCCAGGATCCTGATGAGGGTGCGCAAGCACGACCACATCACCCCCATCCTGAAATCACTGCACTGGCTCCCTGTCTCACTCAGAATTGAGTAAAAGGTCTCCCTCCTCACCCACCAGTGCCTTCACGGACATGCCCCCCTTTACCTTCAGGAACTCCTCACCCCCCCGACAACCTCACGTACACTCCGTTCAGGATCCACTCACACCCTCCAAACCCGACATACAAAGCTGTGCACCATGGGTGATCGGGCCTTTTCTGCTGCTGCCCCTAGACTATGGAACGCCCTCCCTGACCACCTGAGGGCCCCACAGACTACAGCTCTTTTTAAACGGAACCTCAAAACACATCTCTTTAAAAGAGCATTTGGCTAAACTTTCTTTGAGGTTCCCCCCTTTTTAAGCACTTTGAGATTCTTGAATATAAAGTGCATTATAAATAAAATGTATTATTATTATTATTATTATTATTAACTTTACAATCACAGTCAACACTCGTGTATACGTTAACACTACGGGAGTGGAATCGAACGTACGTAGGAGTGTGTGAGAAAGAGAAAAAGAGATGTGAGCGCATTAGAGAGAGGGGGAGAGGAGCAGCGGATGGGTGTTAACAAATACCAACAGTAGCCTATTCCCCAGCAGCAGAATAATGAAACCCCAAAGCACTTTTCCTTTGAGGAAAAGAAAGCATGAAAAGCACAGTATCAAACATTCAAAATCAAACAGTTTGGTGATCACTTTAAAAAGTACATCTATATAAACCTATCTGCCCAGATAAATTAAGCCATTCTCTTACTCGGAGCCGCTTCAGCGATTCAGATCTCGTCCTTTTATGATTCCCGGTGGGCGATTCCGCGATCAGGAACAAGAAAAAGATTAATTAAAGTCCAGTTGGTCTCGGTGCTTGCCAGCTACAAAGAGACACTTCTGAGTCCGCGACCTCGGCGGGATCGGGGTGAATCAGAAGTAGTGGCCCAGTCGCTATGGGGAAAAGAGAGCGTGGGTCGCCTGCTCTCGTTGTGATCGGTTTAAAAGAAAAAGTTTCTTGCTTTGCTTACTGAAGCCTTTTAACAAAGTCAGTCAATCAGATTTTTACCGCGGCCAGCTGATAAATAAGAAAAACATCCTTTGGTTAACAAAGGAGGGAGAGTCCTTTGTTGCTCCAAAAAACCAGAGCATCCTCAATGTTGTTGCAAACAAATTTGCGATCAAAGAGACTGAATAACGCTGTAAATGGCTAAGCCTCCTGTGGGCAGGTGACCAACCACAGGGTGGGAGGAGGGGTCCAGTGACCTCTCCGGCCAGACAGCTGACTTCCTGACTGTGACAGCTGACTCACAACACCTGACAGCTGATCATCTTGAAGGAATACTTCACCCATATGGAACCGGCGTTTTATCATTACAAAATCGCTATTATTTCTTCCCTCAGTCTTCCCTTGGCCCAGCTGTCCTGTTAATCCTGACCCTACATGTTATACCATGTGTGATGTCACACATGGGAAAATGTAGGGTTAGACAGTGAGACCATAAAACCCTTATGCCTTTCCTCAGGCTAGGATGAACCGATTTCTAAACCTTTTGCACATTTATACTACATAGGATCTCAGAGTTCAATACACCTTCATATTTCCACAGGTGAAGTAGGTCTTTAAGTTGTATAAGCCCATATCTACTATTTGAAGTAGAAAAGGTCTTTGTCCCAAAACTGATCGTCAGAAAAAGTTCCTTCCTTGTTTCTTTTATTAAATGTTCATAGATGACAACTCTGTTGTTATGTTTTGTCAAAATATATAATTAAATCAACTACAATGATTGTTCTTTGTGTTCATCTTTCCAGACTTTGTGAAACGTCATTAACAGGGAAATACTCAGACCTGGATGGAAACCTCCATGTTACACGCTCCGTTGGCCTTGCTAGAAGTCAAGAGCCCATGTTTTCCGATGATGTAAGTGAACAAATGCAGTATATACCTATTTGGATTAGAAACTTTGAGACAATTCAATTAGCTACCCAACTCAATAGCAGAAAATATGGGGATTGGAAAGCAGGGCAGATCTCCATGGTGGAGTGGAGGTCATGTGACCTTTTTTAAAGGTCAATCAGTGGAAACACTTTTTATGTGGATAAGTTGTGTAATCACATAGTTAACACTTTGCCATCTGTTTTCTACAGGGCTCCAGGTCTTCTCTGGATGGCTCTAGGCCAGTTGGACAGGTAGACAAGCACATCCTGCTTCTGGTGCATGGAGTGGGAAATGCTGGTAAGAGAGAGGGCCAGGAATGGGACAGACTAGCCCTGCATTCCAAATCGCATTCTCTTTCTTTTTTTTATTCTACATACTACATCTGACTATAAAAATAATCTAGTTAGCATGCAGTATGCTACAATTGGGACATACTTTCACTTATTTATTTCATCATAACATTGCGCCTTGATCTTGCTTTTATATCCGTCACATCCCTGGTTGTTTTCATAAGGAGGTTTCGTTGATGAAGACTTTTCACAAGAACATCAATGGGAAATCAATTATGTGAGTGACATGAAGCCAGTGTAAAGACCTCAGAACTGGGGTGATGTGATCCAATTTTTTGGTCCTGGTGAGGACTCGAGCAGCAGCGTTCTGAATTAGCTGAAGCTGTCTGATAGATTTTTTTGGAAGGCCTGCAAGGACACTGTTACAGTAGTCAAGTCTACTAAAGATAAAAGCCCTTTAATTCTTGATATGTTTTTAAGGTGGTAGTAGGCTGACTTATTATTTGATTTAAAGAGGACCTATGATACTTTTCGACTTTTATGACCTATAAACGTTGTTATAATGAATTATAGTCATGTTTAACCATACTAGCGTATCAAATAATTACGTGCATGCATTTAGACGTATTCCCTGCTGCCCGTCTGGGGTGGCTATGCAGAGCACTAAACACTAGGGCAGCCGGTCGAGAATTCACTTGTTCAAATTTCTGGGTATCGTGTCGTCACTTTCCCGGATGTTTCCATGTATGGTAATGCTGCTCAGGCAAGCTCCGGCCGCCATGCCCCCACCTTCCTGAAATCTCCCGCTGCTGAAATGTTCCGGAAGGAAGGTAACCAATCACAACGGAGTGGGGTTTGCAGGAGGGGAGGGGAGGGGCGGAGAAGCACAGAGCCGTGTATGTAGAGAGACTGCTGTGCTCGCTAGGGTGAGAGGAAGAGTGTCCCGAAAATCTACCGTACTTTTCGTACTATAAGCCGCGATTTTTTCCCCATTTTTCGACCCTGTTATTACACAGCACAGTATATGTTCTGTAGCTACTAGGGATGGGCGTTAGTAATCGACTCCTCGTTTCAAATTAACTCGATTGGTGGATGAGGAAAATCGTTTTTTTTTTTTTTTTTTTTTTTTGTCTGTAGCCTTTAGGCCGGCGGGCCACCCCTATTTTAAAATGTTATATACGTGTAGAAAACGGCACAAAACGGAAAAAATAGAGTTTAACAAAATTAAATATTTTGATGGAAGTGCAATAAACTGAGCGTTGTGTCAAACAGCAACTGCAAATAACTGTGCCACCTCCGTGCCACCGCAGCGCAGCCTGTGTTCTCCACGGCACCGCGGAGCTGAACATGGTCTCTCCTTTCTCCAGAACATTTTCAGGAATATAACTGTCCAATTATTTCAAAGCAGATGATAAAGTTACGTTTATAAAAAGGGGAGATGACACCTGTTACTCTGTTAGTAATGAGTAGGGGTGGGAATTTTTTTTTTCGATTAATATCGATTCTCTCTCGAACGATTCTGAATCGATTCAGAAAAGTTAATAATCGATTTTCTTTGATTTTTTTTATAATTTTTTTTTTTATAATTTTTTTTTATTTTTATTTTTTTTTGTAAATACTAATACTTCCTGCGCCATTGCGCATGCACACCACACATGTGCGAGTTGTTTCCAAAGTGGCTTCAAAAGGGCTGAGAGCAGCAAACCCATGTGACCTGCACCAGCTTTATCTCTGTTTACGTTTTTGTATGAGAGCTGAATTCCAAGCCATACTTTTTGTACAATGTGTTGAAATGACATAGAACATAATAGATAATAGAATAGAAATCCTATAGAAACATGATTTACGAGATTAGAAATAAAATAAAACTGAATCGGTTTAGTTTTTACATACTTCCATATTGTGTTGAAATGCAAGCTGCATTGATTATTGCACTGTTCATAGAAAGTCATATTTGTGACAAGAAAAGGTTTTTCTCTTAATACAATATTAGAGAAGGTAATTCATCTGTTGATTGTCTTTAATGATCATCACAAAAGTAGGAAGTGATTAGCAAACTCTGAGGAGCAAACTCAGATGTGCATATAAATATATTTTTGAAATTCACACATGGGTATGTACATGTGAGGAAACGGAGTGTTTCGCCTCCGTGACAATGGTGACTGATTCACTCACTGCAATCAGGTGTGTCTGCACTGATTGGCTGATTGAGCCCAGGTGTGAAGAGGCTATATCTGCCCTGAGACCCCAGTGCTCTGTGCTGCTCATTGTTTGCTCTATGCGATGGTGAGAGGTTCACTCTGAGTGCCCTCTGAGTTAGAAAAAATAATTGTTCAAGTTTTTGTCTTTCGTTCAGCTGCTTGGCAGCAGTGGTTTGGTTCTCACTTTAGTTTGGTTATTAAAAGGTAGCCTTGTGCTTTTTGTTTTCTCCCCCTCCCCTGTAGTCGCTTGTGCGATTTTGTAGTTATCCCTCCGGGGGTAACTTTAAGACACCCCTGGGTCCGCACCTGGTGCGCATACGAGAGGGAGATGAGTGGAAAACGGCGTTCAACACTTCACGGGGCACTATGAATATCTGGTCATGCCCTTTGGACTTTCGAATGCTCCCGCAGTTTTCCAGGCGTTGGTCAATGATGTCCTCAGGGAGATGCTTGGACATTTTGTCTATGTGTATTTGGATGACATTTTGATTTTTTCAAAGTCCTATCTGGAGCATGTGTCTCATGTTAAGAGGGTTCTCCAGAGGTTGTTGGGGCACCAACTCTTTGTCAAGGCGGAGAAATGTGTCTTCCATGCCCCCACAGTCAAGTTTCTGGGGTACATTGTGGAGCAGGGCAGTGTCAGAATGGAAAGCAAGGTCAAAGCGGTGCAAGATTGGCCTCAACCTGACTCTGTCAGACACGTTCAGCGCTTTTTGGGGTTCGCTAATTTTTATCGACGCTTCATTAGGGGCTTTAGCTCGATTGCTGCCCCTATTTCAGCACTGGTAAAGGGCCCGCCTTCACGATTTCATTGGTCCCCAGGGGCTGAGAAGGCATTTACGGAACTTAAGAGAAAGTTTACCACGCACCGGTCCTGATTCACCCAGACCCCTCCATACCATTTGTTGTCGAGGTGGATGCCTCAGATGTGGGAGTGGGGGCGGTTTTGTCCCAAAGTTCTCCAAAGGACAAAATCTCCACCCTTGCGCATTCTTCTCTCGGCGTCTTCTACCAGCCGAGATAAATTACGATGTGGGTAACAAGGAGCTGCTGGCCGTGAAGTTGGCCCTGGAGGAGTGGCGCCATTGGCTTGAAGGTTCCGAGCATCCGTTTCAGGTCTGGACAGACCATAAGAATCTGGCATATATCCAGCAGGCCAAACGCTTAAATCCTCGCCAAGCTCGCTGGGCCCTGTTTTTCAACAGGTTTGATTTCAATCTTTCATACCGTCCAGGTTCGAAGAATCTGAAGCCGGATGCCCTATCTCGACGATATGAGTGTTCAGGTCGTGACAGTTCTCCAGAGCCCATTGTGCCCCTCACTCGCATCCTTGCCCCAATCACCTGGGAGATTGACACAGTGGTGCAGGGGGCTCAACAGCAGGAGCCCGACCCAGGAGGGGGGCCCCCAGGCTGTTGGTATGTTCCATCAGGAGTGCGACCACAAGTTCTTCAGTGGGGTCACGCTTCACGCCTCACCAATCACCCTGGTGTTCGTCGCACTATGGGTTTTCTCAAACAGAGATTCTGGTGGCCCCGGATGGCAAGAGATGTGAGCGAGTTTGTGGCGGCTTGCACCATTTGCGCCCAAAACAAGACGTCACAACAGCCGCCTGCCGGTCTGCTCCAGTCCTTACCTATCCCGAAACGCCCTTGGTCTCATGTGGCCCTGGATTTTATTACAGGACTACCCTCATCGAAAGGGTTCACTGTCATTATGGTCGTAGTAGATCGGTTCTCAAAGGCAGCCCATTTCATCCCGCTCCCTAAGCTTCCTTCTGCCCTAGAGACCGCCCGACTTGTAGTCAAGCATGTCTTTTGCTACCACGGCCTCCCCCAAGACATTGTGTCTGACCAAGGTCCCCAGTTTGCTTCCCGTTTCTGGAAGGCATTTTGTTCCCTTGTGGGTGCTTCGGCTAGTCTCTCGTCAGGGTTTCACCCCGAGACCAACGGTCAGACTGAGCGCACCAATCAGACACTCGAGAGAACACTTCGTTGCCTGGTGTCCTCCAATCCTACCACGTGGAGCGAACAACTGGTGTGGGCTGAGTATTCTTATAACACTTTAAAGAATGCATCCACTGGTCTCTCTCCTTTTGAGTGTCAGTATGGATATCAGCCACCGTTGTTCCCAGAACAGGAAAGGGAGGTAGGGGTGCCTTCGGCGGCTCAGTTTGTCCAGCGGTGTCGTGCTACCTGGAGGCGTGTTCGTGCTTCTCTTCAACAGGCTGTGGCACGGCAGAAGCACTATGCTGACCTGCATCGCCGCCCAGCCCCAAACTATCGGGTTGGTCAAAGGGTGTGGCTCTCCACAAGGGATCTCCCATTGCGGGTTGAGTCTCGCAAATTGGCGCCACATTTCGTTGGTCCCTTCAAGATCATTCGAAGGATTAACCCTGTCACTTTTCGCCTTCTGCTTCCCCGGTCAATGAGAATCCACCCCTCGTTTCATGTTTCCCGCCTTAAGCCGGTCCGCTCCAGTCCACTGGCACCTCCAGAGAGGCCTCCGCCTCCACCCAGGCTGGTTGGGGGTCAACCAGCGTACACGGTTCGGCGGATATTGAACAGTCGTCGTGTGGGACGTGGGATTCAGTACCTGGTGGACTGGGAGGGATATGGGCCTGAGGAGCGTGCCTGGGTCCCAGCTAGGGACATTTTGGACCCAACTCTGATCCGGCTCTGATCCGGGACTTTCGCCGCCTCCAGCCTGGGGGTCCTGTGGGAACGTCAGGTGCCGTTCCTTAGAGGGGGGATCCTGTGAGGAAACGGAGTGTTTCACCTCCGTGAGAATGGTGACTGATTCACTCACTGCAATCAGGTGTGTGTGCATTGATAGGCTGATTGAGCCCAGGTGTGAAGAGGCTATATCTGCCCTGAGACCCCAGTGCTGCTCATTGTTTGCTCTATGCGATGGTGAGAGGTTCACTCTGAGTGCCCTCTGAGTTAGAAAAAATAATTGTTCAAGTTTTTGTCTTTCGTTCAGCTGCTTGGCAGCAGTGGTTTGGTTCTCACTTTAGTTTGGTTATTAAAAGGTAGCCTTGTGCTTTTTGTTTTCTCCCCCTCCCCTGTAGTCGCTTGTGCGATTTTGTGGTTATCCCTCCGGGGATAACTTTAAGACACCCCTGGGTCCGCACCTGTGCCCCAAACCCCCCCTCCCCCCACGCCAAGTCTCACAGTACATAAAAATGTTTTGCATTGAGATGCATTGAAAATCGATTTTGAATCGAATCGTTGACCTCTGAATCGGAATCGAATTGAATCGTGAGGTGCCAAGAGATTACCACCCCTAGTAATGAGTAGACTCCAGGTGAGCATTCTCTCCGCTTCGAAAGAAAAATAAAGAAGAAGCAAGGCTTACGTACTTCAGGCACATTCGCTCCAAGCCAACAACAGTTAAGAAGCCTTAACTATGGAATATGGGGATGAGATTCAAAAACCGACCGGTGTAACGTTCCGTTAATGAGGAATTAGTCGCGGTAATTATTCAAGGACACGGAGTGAGCATTACGCGGTTGGATATACAACTACTAAGCCTACTGCTTTGGCAAGTTATTTATATGTATTTAAATTGTAGGACAATCATTATACACTCAACAAAAATATAAACGCAACACTTTTGTTTTTGCTCCCATTTTTCATGAGATGGACTTAAAGATCTAAAATTCATTCCAGATACACAATTGTACCATTTCTCTCAAACATTGTTCACAAATCTGTCTAAATGTGTGATAGTGAGCACTTCTGCTTTGCTGAGATAATCCATCCCACCTCACAGGTGTGCCACATCAAGATGCTGATCTGACATCATAGTGCACAGGTGTGCCTTAGACTGTCCACAATAAAAGGCCACCCTGAAATGTGTACCATAGTACTTTTTTTGATAATTATTTTTATTTGGAAATGTTTATGAACACAGAATACACATACATTTTAGCAGACATGTCCATGTTTTTTGTTGTTTTTTGTTTACATACACATACGAACAACAGTAACCCACCCACCCAACCCACTTGAACATGTAGTACACACACTTAGACTAACAAAAAGAAGAAAATAGATAAATAAATACAGTAAAAATAAATAAATAAAATAGTAAGCAAGGTCACCATATTTAGCCGTGCCAAATATCACCATGTACTTGTTCCCATGCGTACTCACAAACACTCTACATTATAGGCTGACATGCCAGCATCAATCCACATCGTAATTAAACAGACAATGCATCATGCATACATACTATATCCGAAAAACAGTTTTACAATTGGATTGGCCCAGAAGTGACCAGATCGGCAATTAACCCAAAAGAAAAGAAAAGACCATCCACTGTACGCTGCATGATATAGGGTCCTAATGCAAGAAATATTGCTATGGGGTATCAGGTATAGTTTTGAGTTTCCCTATGTATTTCAAAACCGGATCCCAGGTGGAGTAGAATTTGTCCCTTGACCCTCTAAGCGAGTATTTAATTTTTTCTAATTGTATAAAGTGCATCAGGTCACACATCCACAAAGACGCTTTGGGAGGGTTTTTTGATTTCCAATGTAACACTATTCTTCTGCGTGCAAGCAGAGTCACAAAGGCCAATATATTTTTATAACTTTTCCTTATTATAGAATGTCTTGGATCTGTGATACCAAATATAGCTGCTGCTGCATTTGGTTGGAAATCAGTATTGAGCGCCTCAGATAATGTTTTAAAGATCATAGACCAGTAAGTGACCAGAGCAGGGCATGCCCAAAACATATGGGTTAAATTGGCAGGGGTGTGATGACATCTGTTACAACTAGCATCTGAATCAGGATATATTTTAGCTAATCTTGCTTTGGAAAAGTGAGTCCGGTGTAAAACTTTAAATTGTATTATACTTAATTTTGCACAAGAAGTGCTGTCATTCACTCTTAGTAAAGCACATTTCCACATGTCATCTTCCATGTCTTCCCCCAATTCATTCGCCCAGTCCGCCCTTATCTTTGCGATGGTTCTGGTTTTAAGAGAAGCTATACAATCATGTATTCTAGTAATTAGCCTTTTCGAATTGAATGGGGATTCTAGCAGATCATCTAAGCCTGACACTGAAGATACATTTGGAAAGTTCGGGTCGTGGCTCATAAGGAAGTGGCGTACTTGAAAATATCGAAACAGGCTAGATCGAGGAAGGCCAACTTTTTGTGATAAGTCATTAAAGCTGGCAAATACACAATTTATGTACATATCTTTAAATTTAGAAATGTCTTGTCTTCGCCAAAAAGAGAATGTAGCATCTAATTTAGCTGGGGGGAAAAGATGGTTGTTGCATATAGGGCTTAAGCTAAGAATTTGTTTGAAACCAAAGAACCGTCTCAATTGAAACCAGATCTTCAAAGTATTGATGACAATTGGGTTGTTTGTGAACTGGGAAATAGAAACGGGAAGACTGGAAGTGACCAGAGCCGTGAGAGATGTTGAGATGCATGATGTAGCTTCATACTGGCACCAGTCTGTATCTGGAGTATGAAGCCAAAACATTATTTTTTGAACATTTGCAGCCCAGTAGTAGTAGAAAAGATTAGGAAGAGCTAGGCCTCCCTGTAGTTTAGGCCTCTGTAGAAGCTCTAAACGTACCCTAGGGTTCTTGCCATTCCAAATAAAAGAAATAAAAGCGCTATCAATACCTTTTTAAAGAAAGATCTAGGAAGGTAAAGTGGGATACATTGAAACAGGTAGAGGAATTTTGGGAGCACACTCATCTTGATGCAGTTAACTTTACCTGCTAAGGACAAGTGGAGTGTTCTCCATTTCTTTAGCTCTAATTTGACTTTATCAAGTAGAGGAGCAAAATGTTCCTGGTTGAGGTTTTTCATATCTCTTGTGATGTTAATGCCGAAATATTTAAAACCGTTTCTAGACATTTTAAACGGTAAAACATTATCCTGGATTTGAAGAGCCAAGTTGTTAACAGGGTAGCATTCACTTTTGCTAAAGTTCAGTTTATACCCGGAAAATTTACCAAATCTTAACAGAGCATGGATGATATGAGGTACACTAAGAATAGGGTCCGAAACAAATAATAGTAAATCATCGGCATATAAGCTTAGTCTATGCTCTTCTCCTCCTCTAAAAATTCCATTATAGATGGCAATAATTTGAGTGCGATGGATAAGGGCTCTATGGCCAAGGCAAATAACAGTGGACTAATTGGACATCCCTGACGGGTCGCTCTCGATAGGGTGAAGTACTGTGATTGCCTGCCGTTTGTAACCACAGAGGCCTTGGATGAGCTGTAAATAAATTTAATCCATGAAATAAAATTTGGACCATACCTAAATTTCTTTAAACACGTGAATAAATATTCCCACTCAACCCTGTCAAAAGCTTTCTCTGCGTCCAGTGAGATGACCACCTCAGGTACCTCACTGGACGCAGGGGAGTGAATAATATTCAAAAGCCGCCGGATATTTGTAAATGAGTGTCTGACCCAAAATGAAACCGGTTTGGTCAGCAGAGATCACATCAGTCATTGTGGTTTCTAGGCGTAAGGCAAGAGCTTTGGCTAGGATCTTCACGTCACTGTTTAGGAGGGAGATGGGTCGATATGAACCACATTCTGTATTCTCTTTGCCTGGCTTAAGCAGGAGAATAATCGATGCCTCAGTGAGAGTTTGTGGTAATGACCCATGGGACATAGAATCTATAAACATTTCAAGTAGAATTGGGGATAGTTTCTTAGAAAAAGTTTAAAAAAATTCTATTGGGTAGCCGTCGGGGCCAGGTGTCTTACCACTTTGCATTGCCATTATTGCGTTAATAATTTCAGACAGTTGTAATGGGAGTTCGGTCTTTATCTTATCCGTTACCTTTATGGAAGGAGCTTCAAGATTGCAAAAGAAATGTTCCATATCAGTTCTATCATTGGTCGCCTCTGATGTATACAGGTTAGAATAAAATGAGGTGAATGTTTCATTAATTTCTCCCGGGTCAGTAGTTAAATCCCCATTTGGTGTCCTTATTTGTGAGATTTGTTGAGAAACAGATTGGGCCTTAAGTTGGTGTGCTAGAAGGCAGCCAGCTTTTTCTCCATGCTCATAGGCATATCCACGTGATTTTTAACAACATTTTTTCTGTTTTACCGGTTGACAACAGGTTGTATTGAGTTTGAAGGTCAAGCTTTTTTTTATAGAGTTCAGGGGATGGAGACGAAGAGTACTGAGAGTCTACCGTGCTAATTGATTTAATAAGCTGGTCTTGTTCAAGTCTACGCATTTTATTGATTCTTGCTGAATATGATATAATCTCACCTCTGATCACAACCTTCAGTGTCTCCCAAAGCAATGAGGAGGAGATGTTATCTTTTTGTTGGAAACTATAAAGTTGTCAATTTCTTTGTTTATTAAATCACAGAATGAACTATCAGCCAGTAAGGTTTTGTCTAATTTCCAAGGAGGACGTTCCGAATTGTTAGGAGGAAACACGAGATCTCGTAAAACTGGGGCATGATCAGATTCAACTATGGTTGAATAATCAGCTTTTGTGACAAAGGGAAGAAGGTTTCTATCAATAAAAAAGTAGTCTATTCTGCTGTATGAGTGGTGAACTGGGGAAAAGAAGGAGAAGGATTGACCAAGTGGAAAAAGAGAGCGCCAGGGGTCAACACCTCCTATTTGATCCATAAGAAAAGATAAAGATTTGGCCATTTTTGAATGATCTGTAGATTTAGGATTAGAGCGGTCCAATATTGGGTTAATTGTGCAATTCAGATCACCCCCTAAAATTAATTGTTGTGAGTTTATGTCTGGTATTAATGAGAAAACTTTACCCATGAATTTATCATCATCCCAGTTTGGGGCATATATATTGACCAAAACGACAGGTTTGTGGAAAAGTAGCCCAGAGACCATGACAAAGCGCCCCTGTGGGTCAGAAATAACAGTGGTAGCACTGAACTGGATTTTTTTATGTATCAATATAGCTGTCCCACGTGTTTTGGAATCGAAACTTGAGTGGAACACATGTCCCACCCAAGCTTTCCTGAGTCTAATTTGATCTTTCAACAACAAATGAGTTTCTTGAAGAAATGCAATTTCACATTTTAAATATTTAAGGTGATTGAATATTCTAGCTCTTTTTACAGGCCCATTTAAGCCTTTTACGTTCCAGCTAATAAATCTTACATCAGCCTTTCTTACATTAGTTCTTTGTTCCATGTTTAAATCAGAAAAAGGATATCATTGTTATAATAACTGTAAAGCAAATAAATGGTTACAACAAAAATGTGTACAGCTCCATGGATAACCTCATTAAGAAAGAGTGAGATAAAGAAAGAAAAAATCTAAGAAAAGAAACATTTAAAAAAAATCTAGTGGTGTACCATCCCATAACCCTGTCCCATACCCCAGACATAGACACAGACATAACTAACACTAAGCCTATAGGGGAGAACGGGGTAATTTGTCACATGGGTTGGATGTCACATTCGTTATATCTCGCCACCATAGCGCGCTAGCTCTGAAATGTTGATATAAAAAAGGACCAGAATTGGGATCAGAGGTCACATACATAGTCTTCCTTGGAGGAAGACAGCTGCATTTCAGGTGAGAGGATGTTTTGTGTTTTTCATGTCAAATTCAAAATATTTTGCTTCTCAGTATTTTTCTTCTAGGCTTTTACACAATGGGTTTATAACAAAACACTTGTTACCCTCAGAAAGTGTGAAGGGTAAGCTATAGTTTAGATTGTTGTTAGCAAGCTAATTAGTTGTCAGATGGTTGTTGGCCTTGATGCTAGCAAGAAATTCAGGTTGGGGTTGGTCGTCAAATTTTTTGGGGGGTTGGTTGTCACATGTTATCTCAAGGCTGCAGCCAGAAAAGGAACCCAATAACGAAAGAAATTGTCAAGCTGTATCCTCACTGACACCCCAGAGAAGGAAAGAATAGAGCAGGAAAAGGCAGCTAGCAAGCAAAAGAAAAAAGGGCAACAAAATCAAAACAACCCAGTGCATCCCAAACTAGACCAGCTGCCAAGGCTACAGTAAGTTATGTAGGCCTATTTGTCAACTTGACAATGCAATTAAACTTTCAAATTTGGTTCTGCCTCATTGCCTTCTTTTTAAGATTTTTCCCATTAAGATAACATTGTGACAAACAACCCCATAGTGTGTGACAACCGACCCCTTGATGGGGTTGGTTGTCACAATGTGTCAGAGTGTCTTTGATGGTAAATTACTTCTTCATTACAATAAGTTGGAAAAAAAGAGAGACACACATTTCAAGCCAACACCTTAAGCTTCAATTTAATGTAGGAATGGCTATTGACAGATGTTTTGGTGATGAGCAATTCTCACTAGAGTAAAAAGTGTGCCTACTTACCCCGTTCTCCCCTATTTGTTCCTGTCCCTGAGGCAAGCTGCAGACATAACATTATTTCCAAAAACTTCTGGTAGAACATCATCTTCTTGCTTCTAGCTAAGAAGGCTCCCAGTAATATATAAACAAGCTTAACACAAAGGCCATGAAGGCAAAAGCAGGGCTGAGCGGACAAAAATATTATTAAGTGATAATTAGGCGTAAAAAAATATATATATATGGCACATCCATGTACTGGGAAAGCTATGTGTCCCCCTCCCCTTCTCTTTTGTTCCCCCTAATTAGCCCAAACATAACATGAATGAAAGCAGTAGCACACAGTAACACAAGATCCGGGCCACTTATTTTCCCCTTCTAAACATGTTATCCCAAAACGTGCGTGAATGAAAGCACATTACCTTAAAATCCAGGGCGTATGTCAGAATAATTGCAAAGGCAGTTACGAACGTACACAGTAGAGTATGCATTATTTACCGTCCGTCTCCAGTCCATATAGTGAAGGCAAACGCTGCTGAATTATTACTCTTTATCAATCCTCTGATCGTAGAACCTCTGGGCTTCATCAGGTGAGTCGAAGGTGAGCACGTCGTCCCCGTGTGTCACGCGCAGCCTGGCAGGGTAGATCAGGTGGAACCGGACGTTCTTTTGGTAAAGGGCTTGTTTTATCCCGTTAAATGCAGCTCGCTTTTTAGCGAGAGCTCCGCTGTGATCTTGAAACATCCTTATGACAGTTCCTCCGTACCGCAGCTCGTGATTCCTTGCCCAGCGCAGTGCAGCTTCCTTCTGTTGGAATTGGGAGAAACAAACCAGGAATGTGCGCAGAGGTTTTCCTTGGCCAGATCTGAAGGTCGGGACCGGTGGGCTCTCTCCAGTTCGGGCGGCGCAGTGAAGACATCGGGACCCATCACCTGCATCAGCAGCTCAGACATGAATTTAACCGGGTCCTTGCTGTCCTCGCTGCCTTTTGGTATATGCAATATACGGAGATTGGCTCTCCGCGATCGGTTTTCTAGGTCATCGAGCCGAGTCAAGAGAGATTGGTTTTGGGCTTGGAGAGTCTTAATGCTAGACTCCGCAGCGCATACACGTTCAAAGTTATCACCGGACACAGACTCCACTGAGGTGAGGCGCTGTTGGAATGTGTTCACTGTTTGGAGTGAGTTCAGCGAGGCTTGTAATGGCTTTGTAGATTCTTGAATCAGAAGAGAAACGTCATCCCTTAGTGTGGTTCTCTGCTTCGCAAATTCTGCAGCCAGTTGATCCTTAGAAATGACAGCGGTATCCATGGATGCTCCCGGTCCTGAAGTTTTTGTCGCTGTCGGAGGACTGTTAGCTGAGAACGGTGCTAGCTTACTTGCGGCGCTAGTAGCAACGCGTGTAGCTGAGGTTTGTGCACTGCAACCTGATTTAGCAAGCTTCGAATTGCTCATTAAGTACGGGCTCCTAGTTTACTAGGAGCCCGTAATTATTACTCTCCACCATACTTATTCTTACTTCTTCTTCTTATTCTTCCCCAAAAGTTTGAGCTGCTTCTCCTCCCACACCGTTACACGTAGACACTCAAAAATTTCACACAACGTGCATCCCTACCCCGAATCGTGTGCTATTATACAGTTTTTTGAATTTCCGCTAGGGGGCGCTGTTATTAAGCCCCGACTGAAAAAACTTTGAGAGGCCACGCCCCGCACACCGTAACTCCGATTGACTTGAAATTTCTCACACAGGTGTATGTTAGGGTGCTCTACAAAAAAGCCTCTGGGACCATAAAAATTCTTCAGGGAATATTTCCCGCTAATTAGCATAAAGTGAAAAACAGCGTGTTATCCACGACTTTCTGAAATTTGACTGTATCAACACCAAATTTCTCGTGAAGCCCCGGGGGACTACAATAAACATACCCGTAAAACATTAGTAGGACAACTTGAAAAACATGGCCGCCATTGACCAAAAAGTTTACGCAGGGGCGGGGCTTAATAACACGTTGGCCATAACTCCTTAACCGTAGGTCCTATCATCATCAAACTTGCTGGGTATGTGCAGAAGACATGTGGTAGCATGTCCCTCGAAGCTTATCGTGATTAACCCATAGGGGGCGCCACAAATTCCCCCTGACTCCGATTCACTTGCAATTTCCTACACATGTACAGCTCATGGTGCTCTACAATATAGCCTCTCGGACAATTGGGGTCAGCCATGATTATTTTTTTCGCCGCCATTGTCCAAAAAGTTTACGAAGGGGCGGGGCCTATACACAAATTGGCCATAACTCCTTAACCATAGGTCCTATCATCATCAAACTTGCTGGGTATGCGCAGAAGTCATGTGGTAGCATGTCCCTCTGAGCTTATCGCGATTAACCCATAGGGGCGCCACAAATGTCACCTGACTCTGATTCACTTGAAATTGATTACACTTGTACAGTTCATGATGCTCTACAATATAGCTCCAAGGATTTTTTTTTAATTTCCGCTAGGGGGCGCTGTAATTAAACCCTGACCGAAGAAAGTTCGAGAGGCCACGCCCCGCACACCGTAAGTCCGATTGACTTGAAATTTCTCACACAGGTGTATGTTAGGGTGCTCTACAAAAAAGCCTCTGGGACTATAAAAGTCAACCTGGAAATATTTTCGGCTAATTAGCATAAACTGAAAAACAGGGTTTTATCCATAACTTTTTCACCTTTTACTCTATCGACACCAAATGTCTCACGAAGCCCCGGGGGACTATGACGCACGTCTCCGAAAAATATTAGTAGGATAGCTTGGAATACATGGCCGCCATTGACTAAAATGTTTACGCAGGGGCGGGGCTTATCTACAAATTGGCCATAACTCATTGACCATAGGTCCTATCATCATCAAACTCGCAGGATATGTGCAGAAGACATGTGGTAGCATGTTCCTGCGAGCGTGTCTAGATTAACCCATAGGGGGCGCCACAAATGCGAAAACCATCATTCAAAAATGATATGTTTGCCAGGCCACGCCCCTTTCCCCCTGACTCCGATCGACTTATCGTTTGTCGGACGTGCACGGCTCGCGTCGCCCTACGGTAAAGCCTCTCGGACCGCGGGGGTCGGCCGCGATTTTTTTTCTTCCCCTGTTTGCGCGGGCGGCCCGTACTTTCAAAATCTCTGCGGGATTTCTAGTTTTAAGTTGAAACACTTGATGAAACTCACTACTGATGGTTTGTCAAAAGCACTGGGAAGAAAGCTTGGTAAAAAAACGAATATAGCAAAAAGTAGACTGGGAGCCTTCTCTCGTGCGTCCGCTCACCACATTAACCAACCTTTTGCCAACCGGAAGTCGACCGCTTTTCACATCTCTAACCGAAAAGTCTCCAACAATCAGATTTTCAGCCCTGGTTGTTAGCTTGAGATTCAGATTTTATTTGTCACATACACAATACATTGCAGTGACATGTTCACAGTCGGCTCCATGCTAAATATACGCATAACAAACATAACCAAACAGTAAAGACATTCAATATGTCAGGGGTTATTGCACATAGTCTAAAGAGTGGGGTGGGGGGGGAGTGTTACTTAAATAAATATATATAAGCGCAGTTGCTCAAAGTGCTTAATCAGTGCCATTCAGATACCTGACAGCTTGGGGGTAGAAACTCTTCCTTGCCACCAGTGAGCGGTATCTGTTTCCTGAGCGGAGCAGAGAGAATAGTCTGTAGCCTGGATGGCGGGGGTCTTTCAGAATGCTGCTGGTCTTGCCCTTGCACCGCTTGATGTAAATGTGTGGTAGATTAGGGAGTTGCCCCCCTGAACGCACCACTCTCTGCAGAGCCTTACGGTCCTGAATGGTGGTGTTCCCATACCAAGCGGTGATGTTCCCAGTCAGCATGCTCTCAATGGTGCATGTGTAGAAGCTCTGCAGGACTGGTTTGGAGGCTCTGAATTTCTTCAGCCTCCTGAGATGGAACAGTCTCTGTCTGGCTTTCTTTCCCACGGTGTCCAGGTGGGTAGACCACGTCAGATCATCGGTGATCTGGACACCGAGGTACTTGAATGTATCCACCCTCTCCACAGGGGTCCCATGGATACAGGCGTGTAGTCCCGCACCTGTGTCCTCCCAAAGTCCACCAGCATCTCCTTAGTCTTGCTTGCGTTGAAGTGCAGATTGTTTTTCAGACACCATTGTGTCAGGCACCTCACCTCCTCCAGGTAGGCCGTCTCGTCGTTGTTTTGGATTAGGCCTACCACTACGGCAGTGGTGTTAAACATACGGCCCGCGGATCCGGCCCGCGAGATGATTTAATCCAGCCCGCGACTTGTAGACCACACATTTCTGAGCATTTTAAAAAAAAGTAAGTCTCTAGCCCATTCCTGTGAGGAGTTATGAATTTTTAAAGAAATAAGCAAAATGCTCACTCCAGCCGCTAGGGGGCAGCCAAAATAAAAAAAGCACATTTTAGCAACGTGGGAAATGGTAAATGGAAATCTTGCTTCACCGCTATTAATGTTTCCTCCGGTGCTTTATGGCAAAGTAAAAACCAAAAAAATTTAAAATAAAACAATTTTTATTTTTAGTTCTGAACAATTAATGTACTAGCAAGCGCGGTGAGTCTGCAGCTCTGCACACGCGAAACAAGCAGGAGCATGCTAGTGTAGGCCTACAAGATTTATTTCCTAATTTTCCATGCTGCTTTATTTTTAATGTTTTAAATTGGGAAAAACAAATTCCAAAACAACCAATAACCTCTGTATTTAAATATAAATCAAAACAGTAGAAGTTGCACTTTTATTTAATTGTATTTTGTACTGTCTGCATGTTTGCACAAAATGTGTCCCTGTACATATAGTAAACAAAATTGGACAACTGTAAGGTCAGTGCCTGTTGTATTTGTGTATTCAAATAAACAGTTGTTTATTTCATTATGCGTATTGGCATCTTTGAGCAAAATACCCCCAAAAATTTCGCTGCGGCGCACCTCCTATTCCCGTGGCCAGCAGCAACCTTTTCTCAGACATTTTCTGGGAGGTACAGAGATCCCTTGTGATCCGTGATAATGTAGGTTACAAATGTAGGCTGAGTGATAAAGCATATTACTGAAAAACAAAGCTAGGGATTTGGAGTTGACATAGGCCTATGTACGTTATTTTGCCATTATTTTACTGGTCCGGCCCACTTGAGATCAGAGAGGCTGTATGTGGCCTCGAACCAAAATTAGTTTGACACCCCTACACTACGGTCAGATCAGTCATCTCATGCCGCTCGGACCCTGGCCCTGCCGGTTATCCGTCCTCCCTTTTCCAATCTCTTTGGCTTTGCCCCAAGCCGATTCCAGGAAGGGTTATCACTAACACAGTCCTTCTGTTTCTTCGTAGCCTTGTCGGTGCTAGTTAGCTGTGTGTTAGCTCAATCTTGTCCACTGTTTAAAGTCACTTGTAGTGGTGTCGTTCCCACATAGTCCGTTCACTTCCAAGTTCACTTCTAATCGATTCATTTTTGTTTCCAGTGCTGTAATCCTCTGTTGGAGTATTTGATAGTCCTTGTTTGATAAGGGAGGCATCTTGCTGCTAATTAGCTTTAGCTTAGAACCTCGCTTCCAGTCACCACAGGCTTGTCCTGTTGGTAGGCCCCCCTCACGTTCTATTGAGAAGGTCGTAAAAGTGTCCGAAAATGCCTTTAGAATAAAAATATTTTAAAAATTAAAATAAATTACAGTTCCATTGATTTATGTATCCAGGACCTGCTGCGAAATGTGTTGAGGAAAAATAAGAATGTAAGTGTGGTACCGAATTCCCCCATGGCTTGAGAAAGACAGAGGCGGCAGACTGGACAGTTCATCAGTTTCAGGTTTATTTCAGAAGAGATTCCATCAGGACATTTACAGAGGATTTCGTGGAGCATTGAAGCAGCAGGCTGAGATGCCGCATGGCACTCTCTTTAAAGTTACAGGACTCGTTTATATCTGTGTGTGGGGTGTATCAAATGGCCAATCATTTATATACTCAACCACCACCACCCCTCCACCCAGTTTCTCCCCCCTCCCCTCCGCCCCCCTGCACAGCTAACCTGGCTAACCTCAGACCTCTCCAGCCTGCCCCTATCCCATCACCCTCTGGCTGTGCCAACTTTGCCCTCCTCAACACCCGCTCACTCAACAATAAAGCCCCCGCCATACATGAACTCATCCTCGACAACAATCTGGACCTCCTATTACTTACTGAAACCTGGCAACAACCCAATGACTTTTTCTCCCCAACCAAGCATCTCCCCCTGGTTTCAGCTACATTGCCAAACCCCGCCCCTGCCGCCGTGGCGGTGGCCACGCCGTCATCCACAAACATAATTATTTGATCAGAGAACTCACCCTCCCCTCAGTATCATCATTTGAATTCATTGCTTTTAAAGCCCCCTCCTCCATGACAGTTATCCTCATCTACAGGCCACCCAAACCTAATCCCTCCTTCCTTTCTGACTTCACCGAACTCATCACATTAGCATTAACCCTCTCTCCACGCTTGCTGTTACTTGGTGACATTAATATCCACATGGACTCCCCCACCTCCAAGCTCTCATCTGAACTCACCATTTTACTGGACAATTTCGATCTCACCCAACATGTCACCTTCCCAACCCATAACAAAGGACACATCCTCGACCTTGTCTGCTCCATCAATCTCCCTATACTCAGCCTTCACCCATGCCCCTTTCCCCTCTCTGATCACAAACTTATACTGTTCACCATCCTCTCCCCCACCCCCTGCCCCCGCCCCCTCAGAGAAATCACCTTCCGTAACCTCAAATCCATTGATCCCCACCATCTCTGTGACCTGCTCTCCTCCACCCTCCCCCTGGACTCAACCCTCAGCTCACCTGATGAGCTTACAAACCACCTTAATTATATCCTGTCTTCCTCTCTCAACACCCTGGCCCCCCTAAAAACCAAAACTGTCTCCTTTAATACTTCTTCCCCCTGGTTCACACCTGCACTCCGCAAATTGAAACAGACCGGCCGCCAACTCGAACGACTCTCCAAAAAAACTTCACTCACAGTCCACCACCAAGCCTACAAACTCCACCTCACTGCCTACAAAGACGCCCTCACCGCTGCCAAGTCTGCCTACCTCTCTGCCATCTTCTCTGACCCCTGCCAAAACCCCAGAACCCTCTTCTCCACAGTGAGCAACCTCCTCAAACCCCGGACCAGCACCCTCTCCACCTCCTCCCCAGATCTCTGCAACTCATTCCTCCAGTTTTTCGCTGACAAAATCACCACCATCAACCATTCACTTTTCCCTGTACATGAACCCCCTGCACATTCAATGGCCCCTCCCCTACCCATTTCGCTGGACCTCCCAACCCCTCCTCCCCATTGCCGTCTCTCCCACTTTGACCTGGTTACCCCTCTTGCACTCTCCAAGCTTATAAGCTCCTCCAAACCTACTACCTGCTCCCTTGACCCCCTCCCCACTCCCCTGCTCAAGTCCTGCCTCCCTGTTCTCTGCCTCTACCTCACTAACCTCTTTAACTCCTCACTGTCCCATGGAATTGTCCCCTCTGCTTTCAAATCTGCTGCTGTCACCCCCACCCTCAAGAAACCTGGTCTCGACCCCGCCTCCCTCTGTAACTACCGCCCAATCTCCAACCTCCCCTTCCTCTCCAAAACCCTTGAACGCATAGTCACCAAACAACTCCAATCCCATCTCCACGCCAATAACCTCTTTGAATCCCTCCAATCTGGCTTCCGCCCCCTCCACAGCACAGAAACCGCTCTCCTTAAAGTCTTCAATGACCTCCTCACCTCTGCCAATGCTGGTTCCCTCAACTTCCTCATCCTCCTTGACCTGAGTGCAGCCTTCGATACTGTTAATCACACCATCCTGCTCACCAGACTCAGCAACCTCGGTATCGACGGTACTGCACTCAGCTGGCTTCATTCATATCTTTCTGACAGATCTAACTTCATCTCCATCCACAACCACACATCTGCCACAGTCACCGTCACACAAGGTGTTCCCCAAGGTTCTGTACTCGGCCCCCTCCTCTTCATCATTTACCTCCTCCCCCTTGGTCAGTTACTTCGCCATTTCTCAATGGACTTCCACTGCTATGCTGATGACACCCAAATTTACCTTAGTACCAAATCCCCCCACAACCCCCCCATCTCCCGCATTGAATCCTGCCTGTCTTCCCTTACACTCTGGATGAAAAATAACTTCCTCAAACTCAACAGCAACAAAACTGAACTCCTCCTAATTGGCTCCAAATCCACCCTCAGCAAATGTACAACCCCCCCCCCCCCCCCCCCCACACCCACACTCACTATTGATGGCACCATGGTCTCCCCCTCCCCCCAGGCCCGCAATCTTGGCGTAATTTTTGATCCCACCCTCTCCCTTGAACCCCACATCCGTCACACTGTCAAAACCTCCTTCTATCACCTCCGTAATATTGCAAAGATTAGATCCTCCCTCACACCCCATGCTGCTGAAAGACTCATCCATGCCTTCATCTCCTCCCGCCTTGACTATTGTAATTCACTCCTCGCCGGCATCAGCACCACCTCCATCAACAGACTCCAACGTGTCCAGAATGCAGCTGCCCGTCTCCTCACCACACCAACTTGTGGAACCACCCCAGTCCTCAAAAAGTTCCACTGGCTCCCCATTTCATTCCGGATCGATTACAAACTCCTGGTCCTCACCTACAAAGCCCTCCACCATCTGGCCCCCCCATATCTCACTGACCTCCTCTCCCCCTATCAACCCCCTCGGGCCCTCAGATCCTCCTCAGCCAGTCTCCTCTCCACCCACACATCTAAACTCTGCAGCCTTGGCGACAGAGTTTTCTCCAGGGCAGCTCCCAGGCTATGGAACAGCCTCCCCCAACATATCCGTGACTCTGAATCCCTCACCATCTTCCAGTCCAAACTCAAGACCCATCTCTTCTCCTCTGCCTACCCCTAGTTCACCCACCAACCCAACTCTACATGTTATTTTTGTTTTGTTTATTGTTTTGTTTTTGTAAAGCGCTCTGAGTGAGAGAAGAGCGCTATATAAATAAAATGTATTATTATTATATTATTATTATCTACAAATAGACAGGCTATCATCCCCACAACAAGTCAAACACATGTCCATTCATGGGTGTTTTCGACCCCTAACCTTTAAGACTATCTGCTCAGCAACCCTGGTGAATATAGTCTATTCTAATCCACCACATAAGTAAAAAGTGCAAGTAGAGGAGAGAGCAAGTTGCATAGCGTCTGCACAGTAGGAAAGCAGGAAGCAAACACTTGAGGATTACTTATGTAGTTTAATGGTAATTTTGTGAAACTGTAAAGACAGTACAAACAGTAGGTATTAATAAAGCTAAACAGTAAGCATAAAAGGGTAAATCTATAATTCAACACATGGAAAATAAAGATTGTACTTACATACGTTGCTTTAACGAACAAGAAGATGTAGAACTGCATCTTAATGGAAGAGCTGACCAAACTGTTGATCTTACATGCTCTCTACGTGTATAGCATGTGCTGTGACTTCCTGTCACCTAACTAGCAGCCCTCCCTTAGAGCATACTCTTTTAAAGGTACAGGCACCTATGTCACACACATTACAAAAAACACACTTTCAATGCTAGGGGCAGAACAGTTATCAAATGTTTCCTAACATTGCCAGAATGCGAATTATATGGAGTTGTTTTGTTCAGGTCCAGAGATCACAGATGAGCTGGTCAAGGTGCTGCGCAAGCGCCTCGATGAGACCACTTTGGACATCATTACTGTAATGCTTGTCAGGAACTGCAAGTTGACACCAGCTGATGTGGAGGTAAATTGCTGTCTGATGCTTGGTTAGGAATAAACTAATGCTTATTTAAGATTTACTAAGTATAACGGTTAGTTCATGCTTAGGTAACGCTTATTAAGCACTAAAATAGCAGTTACTAACAGTAAATTAATGTTTTGTTAACAGTTAAGCATTAAGTAAGCATTAAATTACAGTTAATTAAAGTGTGATCCATTTTTTGTTTCTTTATGAAGGCTTTTTTTTTTTTTTTAAATGGGGTGTCCCAAGGCCCGCAACCGAACAGGGTTCAAATCCCGCCCGGGTCAGTTCTCTGCATGTCTTCCCCTCTTTGCCCCATTTCAACTCTCTCTCGTCAAATCTATCTAATAAAGCAAAAATGCCAAAAAAATTATCTTAAAAAAATAAATAATAATAACTGCTCCACCAGACAGATCACCGTTTATGGTTTCACTTTTGATTCAGGTTGTGTATAAGCGCATAAGACCCAGCTGAGCTGAGGCGCTGAATATGTTTAAAAGACTATAAAACTATAATATCCAAAGTTTGTTAACCTGATCGTCTGCACCAACCGGGTGATTTGGTTATTGGGAAAGGGGTATTAAAGTGTGTTTTTGTGCTTCACCGTTGAAACATTGTATTTACAGTATATGTTGTTTTTTTTTACATGTTATCAACCTTGACAACATATAGTACCAATTAACTGCTAATTAGTGTATATTAAAGGATGTATTAACCTGTTCCAGCTTTAGATCCCGTACCTGCAAAATGTATGATAAGCAGCATAGTTACTGCTAATAAATGAACAATAAAGCTGTTCATACCTTCATGAAGCAACAAAAAATGCTTAGTAAAGGTTTAACAATGACATAATAGGTAAATTGGTAAGACTCAATAAATGCTTTTATTAACAACTTTAAAAAATTCATAAGACTTTTATTGTGATTAAGCTATCAATACACTTATAAAAGTGGGCTCATACAAGTCTTATTATCTCACAATAAACATGTTATGTTATTATTAACACTTAAATATAGTCGTATTAACAAAAAATAATGTTAATAAGCATTTATTGAGGGTCTTATTCCCTATTAACTAATGCTTATTACAAGGACCTTAATATAAGGTGTTACCAATAATTCTATAAATTCACACTACTGACAATGGTTTTGTGGTCAGTTCATACAGCCATCAAGCTCTCCAGCCACTGAGGTGATGAACTTCAGCCTCCCCCAGTATGGTTTCCCCTGGCTGCCTGCTGTCGCTCATTACCTCAGGCAGAACCTCCTCATCTTCCTGCATGTACCCAAGTACACTGACAGCAACACAGCACACCATTTTAAGGTACAATCCAGACAAACTCTTGTCAGAACATTTAGCATAATGAGTTATGTATAATATGTGTAGCATATGTATCCCTGAAATCCTGGCTATCAAAACATTCCTTTATATACTGATGAAGGCTAAAACAGGTTGATTGACCTTGGCTTCAAGGAACATTTCGCTTTATTGCATCTTTGTAGTTTTTTCACTAAATATAGGCTGTGCTGCTCACATAGTAACTACTCACAGGGCTAGTTTATGGATTACTGTAAGTGTTGAGCTAACTGTTAACGCACAAGAAATCCTAAAATAATTGTTGTGGTGATTTTCGACATATCTATATACTTGTACAGAAATAAGAAGAACTAAAACTCAAATGTGTTTTACGAATTTAATAAACAAAATTAAATTATAACACAAAATAGACAGAACACGATGTCATAGAGTAATGATTCCGGACTAGGAGTGGAACAGACCATCTCTCACACCGGAGGTGGTTCGAGGTCTGCCCCCGATTCAACATACAAGAAGGGTATTTAACCCCCTCTACAGCAGAAGTATGAGCTAAAGATTGGCCTCAGGTTTACAGGATGAATGAATGAACGATGGTCTTGTGGTTTTATTAGCCTCTGACTATTTGTCCAAAGGACAGTAACTGCAGTCTTATTGCCCCCCATAAACATTCCACGTAACTGTTTTCAGAAACCCCCTAGAGTAGAAAGCACATATTTGACTGATGTAAGATTCAGTAGATAGTTACAAATACATTTGCCATCACAAGAATAATTCAACATTTTACATTTTTATCTTTTTGCCTCACTCTCTGGCTGAATACATGTGTGCATTTTTGATAATGTTATGGGCATATGTCGCTCATCCGGGTTAGCTTAGCTCAACCACCTGTAGCTAAGGGGAGCAGTAGCCCACCTCCGCTGGCAGCAAGAAAATAAACTAAACAAATCAATATATGCTCCTATGTGCTTGTTGGGACTTGTTTGTTTATGCATGCACACTGCGCTGTTTCCTACCGGTATGTATTTGATTCTAAAATGACATAACTTGCCAAAAAAAAAAAAAGCTGATTGAATCCACTCCCAGCGGGCTTGTTTACATGGTCAACCCCATGGCTCTGGCCGGGGAGGAGGTCTCGCGATGATTCCAATCAGAAGAGAGAACGCTGCAAACCGGCACCCGCCTCACTGCCGGTGCACGCTCAGAGCGACAAATCAGTGAATGTTTATGCGCCTACAATGGCGGAGCAGTAAAAAATCCTTCCCAATGTCTGTTTTGATGGGTTTTATCACACTTACTTATCTGAGATGATGCTAGATAACTCGCTGCTTGAAGACCGCAGTGCATTAATGTGGTGACTTGGGGACAAGGGAAGGGACTGCTAACTGCAGTCAGTGACAGGAAGTTAGCTAAACTGACCATTCTGCTTACTGAACCTTTAATGGGGAGGAAAAGCCAGGGTGTACATATAGGTTTTGAGCGTTGATTTAAAGGCAGAAATGGAGGGGGCATCACATATGTCAGGTGGCAGTTGGTTCCACAAGTGCGGAACAGCTACTGTGAAGTACATTTCTGAGAGTTGTACCAGTGGCATACACTGGACACCAAAAAAAAAGTGATTGTCTACAGTAGCTCAGAAGAGACTGACATCTCAATTCCACTTAATGACACCACTGATGAGAGATCAGATGGCCATAATGATGATGATGGTGACTTTGTCATTGTGAGATTTGCAGGAAAAACCACCTAAACCTGCTAGGCCTTGTTTAAGAAAATTGACCTTCAATCTTTGTAAAATATTTACTTTATTTACCTTAAATACACCTTAAATGACTAATTGTCTAATGGATTTGTCTTGCATTACAGTTTGAGATATATATCAATGGCGCAATTTACCCCATGGTATTCTCTCTTGTGGCACAACTTACCCCGCAACCGGGGCAAGTTGTGCCACAAGACAACTTTTTTTCCGAAAACTATATTTCTTAAAGCTCCCATATTATACACTTTTCGGTACTATTATGCCTCGTTTCCACCGAGTAGAGCGGGTCGGATCGGAGCGGTTTGGTCCGGGTAGTTTGGCTTTTCATTTGCCAAAAGTTGGGTAGGGTACGGTTTAAGCGCACCTAACCGCTCTGAGCCGCTCCAAATCTCAGTACTCCTCCGTAGGGGTACTAGCCGCCTGAAAGGGTGCCTAAAAGGCGGAGCTACACACTGCCGTCATTTGATTGGTCGAAAGAATAATTTCCGCCATGTGTAGTCATCTCGGCAAGAGTGAAGATAGTCTTGTGTTTTGGCAAAAATGTGAGCACAGCTCTGTTTATTGTGTGGTGTTTTTCCTCGTCAATAAATTAATCAGTTGGTTACACTGTGTCCCATAGTCACGTAGCGGCCGCAGCCAGCACTGTTCGCTCACTGTCTCTATGAGTTGCGCCGAGCCGTCTCTGTGTGTTTACGCCATAGATAGTAGTAAATACACGCTCACAACAACACGGGGGGAATAAATAAAGAAGCGGCTGGTTTGAATAATTTCCGCCGTTTGTAGTCACCTCGGCTAGAGTGAAGAGAGTTTTGGCGAAAATGTGAGCGCGGCACTGTTTATTGTGTGGTGTTTTTCCTCGTCATTAAATGAATCAGTTGGCTACACTGTGTCCCACTGCTACGATGTCACGTAGCTGCCGCAGCCAGCGCTGTTCGCTCACTGTCTCTTATCAGTTGCACCGAGCCGTCTCTGTGCTCACAACACAGGGGGAATAAATAAAGAAGCTGCTGGTTTGACCAAGCAAAAACAAGAGACCGCTGGCTTGACCACAGTTGTTCCACAGCCCGATAGTTTGACCCACATTCTGGCGGCGGCTATCGCAGTCCAGCCTAAACCCTGCCCTACCAGTAAAGGTAGGGTCGGTCGGTGGAAACAACACCGAGATTCTTAAAAGTGAGCTGTCCCGCTCCGACCCGACCCGCTCTACTCGGTGGAAACGAGGTATTATACACCATATTATATGGTCTTTGTGGTCCCTAATACGTTTTTCTTTAATTGTTTGCTGAAAAAAACTTTCAGATAATTTACTGTACTATGCTGATGTTCAGCTAATCTCACAATGGCCTATTTTTTTTAAAAGAGCTGCAGCTCCCCTCGTAAATATACAATCTTTGAGCTCCCCCGCCCCCTGTCCGGAAGCGAAGCCAGATACGCCTCGCCCTCTGTCTGTCAGGGCCGTGGACCAATAAAAAACTAGGGGTTTGGGCTGCACAGTGGAAGCTTCTGGCTTTTCCAGTTTTTGAGGTCAGAAACGAGGAGAATTCTGACTGGAGTATATTGGGGGGGGGAGGGTTGGGGGTTTCAGAAAGGGGGAGAGTGAGAAAAGGAGAGATTGTTATTTTTTTAAATATTTTGGCAGTCTCTAGGAACACCGTGGACCCATGGATATGTTAAAACACATTTAAAAAGTGCATTTAGCATAATATGTGACCTTTAAACAGTTTATTTCAGATCCAAAGTTAATGTTGCCAGGGCTGCACCACATGAAATATAAATACATTTTTTGGTCGGAGACATTACTGCCAAGGCCTCACTTTAAAGTCACTTTGAGTAAAAAGTGGCACAACTCCCTCCACTCTCCCCTACTTTATTTTTGGATTTTTCATTTGAAAGAACACAAACACACAACTGAAAAAGCAAACACACACAAAAAAGACTAAATAAACAACTAACTAATGGCGTACTCTACTTAACAGGTTTCTAAGAACATTTTGAATCCTTTAATTCTGAAGTATGAACAAAATGCGGCCTTGTTTGGTTTGAGCTTACTTTGACTGAATTTCTCTCTTTTATTGCAGCACTATTTTCATTTGAGCAATGACTTGGCTGACGGTGATATCTATCTCTACAATAAACCTGGAGGCCAGGGGACAGGAGGCAAAGGTAATCACATTCCCCCAGCCTAGCCTGGGGTTTACTTTAATTGGAATGTTTCTAAAGTCATGTCCAGTATGTCACTAAAGTTCTTGTGAATAACTTACAATAACTCTTACATTCAGTCTCCAATATGCACTTTAAACATGGCCAAATAGACACTATTATTAAGAGCTGCTTTGCTTTATTCACATGCTTTTACTGTCTAATCGAACTGTTTGTGTAATTTTCTGTGAGTCTTATGTTGTTTTGATGTTATTTGAGCCACAACTAGAGGCAATTTTTCTTATTATGTGATAGACAAGTTATTGAATTGAATTGAATTGAATATGAACAGGGCCTTGTGGAGGTTAGGTTAAGAAAGTTATAACTGCAAGAACCAAAAGGATATCAAATAATCAATATCTATATCTTTAATTAACCAGGTAAAACTCATTGAGATTAAAATCACTTTTCCAAGAGTGACCTGGCCAGGAAAGCATGGGTATGGGCTAAAATCAATATCTCGATATTTTTTTACTATATCTCGATACACGATATATATCTCGATATATTTCAAATCTCCTCTAGAGCACATCCTAAATGCTCAATTTAATTTTATTTTGCATAACCTCACACCAGTAATATGATTTAAAGCCACTACGAGTAAGATGGCACATTGGCGTCCCCTTTGGACAAAAGCGGTAGTATTTTTACGACGCCCACTGTCGCAAAGCTGTTTTCTAGCGCGTGCCAGGCGCGCGAGTGTGAACTGAGAAGGGAGCAATATAGTGCATGTCCGTGTGTTGAAAGTGTGAGGACTCTTTTCGGCTCCGTGAGGTTTTGACACTGCATCAACTAATGCCAGTCTGGCACACACACCTGATTGCAATGAGTTGATGCAGCAGTGTCACCTAACTACTCTCTCTCACGGAGCTGAAAGATTACGTGTCCGACTCCTCACAGAAAGCGAATGAACGAGAGACGGCAGTTAGTATGGATCACGATGAGGTAATGTGTTTATGTTGTTGTAAATAATGACTATTTCAGATAATGGTTATCTGATTATGGTGAAGCAAAGCAAACTTTGTGTTAGTACCAACCGCTCATTCATTTAGGAGTAAACACTGCAGTCTAGTTTCGCTCTCGTGAAATTGTATACACGTTGCTTGGCAACGCCCTGGTCCCGCCCGTAGCCTATATCACTCTCCCTTTTAGCTTTTCTTCATTGCATTTTTTCTTTGATGGTTCAGCCCTGTTATCAGTCATTATGACGACAAATAACTGTCTCAAACAAAGCTCCCGCTCCCCTTCCCTCACCTGGAGGGATAGGCTTCTCACACACTGAAAGCGCCACACTGAAATCTGCGACCAATACGGATATGTGACCATAGAGCCTGCACGAGCGAACCGAAAATCGGACTGGGTGTGCGACCAGACCAAAAGCAGTAATAAAAACTATTTAAAAATGTCTTTCTTTGCACTGATGGTCTCGTTTGCTGTTAAAGGTCATTTATGATTATCAGAGGAAACATGAGGCTGTTTAAAAGATATATAAATGCTACTCGTAGCCGCTTTAAATAGTCCCTGCAAAATGTGTCTGCACTAACGATGCATTAGGCTACATGAAACAACATATTGTTTATATTCTTTAGTGCTTTCTATTGGAACAATTTTAAACTTGCACATGGCAAAGAGTTTGCACATTGTATTGATTATTCCACATCCTTCACTCCCATACAATGGATCCAGCATTATTTTATTTGGAAACAGTTTTTTCCATCTTCTGTTAATCTGTAAACTGGAAACACTAATTATGACTCATTACAACCACTTACTAATTGTTTATCACCAGCCACACTTTAAATGCAGAACAGGTTTTGCTCCATAATAGTAGTAGGGATGTACGCTTATTTTTTTAGGTGGTAGCACTGGTGCTGGCAAGCAAAAAAATTCAGTAGCACAAAAATAAATTTGGTAGCACACAAAGTATGATCGAAAACTTGCATAACCTTAACCCTTGCATTTCACTGTAATTAGCTTTGAGCCTGTCATCTTGGTCTCATTTGAGATTCTCAATTAATATTATATCCTAGTGTGTGCAGTAATAATTATAGAAAATGAATAGGGGTGCACTGATTGCAATTTAGACAAAATAATCTAACCTGCCAATTGCAATTGTTTGGAAATAACAGACCTGTAGAAGGCCGTGATTTACATAGGATTTTCAAAGTGCCAATAATTCTGTGCTGTTCATCATCTCATTGGTTCAAACCATTTGTGTTATATCTTGTAATACAAAATCTGACTTCAGTTTACAAGCCATACAAGTCATACACAAACATTTTATTTGCACTTTGTTATTATGTTATTGTAGCTCTAGCATTCAAGAACCTTTTTTCTCTTAATTAAACTTGAATGTAATGTCAATTTTTTCTGGCATTGTCATTTGAAGCTATTTTATTTAGGCCTATTTATTTTATGTAAATGTATGTCATTAGACAGGAGATTTTGAAAAACAAAGAGAAGCTGTCCGAGCTCCACCAGACTGCTGTTCAGGTTGAGGAATCCGGCATTCTTACATGTTTGGTAGTTCAAATAAATATGATGTAAATTCAATCAGAGCGTCTTCCGTGTCTGGAATTGCATGTATTCTTGAGTCTATAAGGTAAAAATAATATAATAAGATAAGATAACCTTGTTTGACTTGTGAAATGGGGGACTTAAAGAACATTTTTATTTTGGCTGTACTATACTAGGTACTTGTACTATATTAACTGGGTTAAATATAATTACATTACTAAAAAGACTAAAATACAAATGTCATTGACTAAGACTAGACTTAAATGTCATCAGTTTTTGTTGACTAAGACGAGACGAAAATAGTCCCAGATAATTCTGACTAAGAGAAGACTAAAAAGCTCAAGACTTTTAGTCAACTGAAACTTGACTAGACTAAAAAGAGTTTAAACGTGACTAAGACTAATAAAAACTAAAATGGCCGCGTTTCCCAGATTCCTTAAGAGCCTCTTTGGGCTAAGTACTTCTTTGGAGCGCTCTTAAGAACGCTGTGAAAGAAGAATGCGTTTCCCAGATTTGTTCTTAGCGAAAGTAGCTCTTTCACTAAGATGGAACTGTACGACGGAGCTGACCCACTCTTTCAACCTTCTTAGCGACCAAATCGTCAGTGATCATGCCGCGTCAGGGAAATTAATTTCCTCCACTGTTCGAAATAATAAAACAATGCTCAATGCGGACCACTGGCGCAAGAAACATAGACTAATAGTAGAGAATTATTTTTTTAATGAATTAGACGTTTACGTTTTCCACACACATGTGAGTTTATAGTACTACTACACATACAAAAAAAAACATCAACAACCCTGTGGCATTTCACAGATATCAAAGAAACAGATTTAATTGAACTCAGCTGAACCTCATTCAGAGCGGCTCCACCTGCTAAAGGCGTTGCCAAAGTCCGCGCGTGTGAGAAACCATGGCTGCAATACAACACCTTCTCGCTGCGAACCAACAGCCTCGCCGTGCGCGAAGCCAGACGGTTTACATAAATGCATACGTGCGTCGGCACTTCTCCCCACTGGACGTGCTATCAGACCGGGCCGTCCAGGCAAAGTACCGGCTGCCCCGTGCGGAGATCCAACGGCTGATCACTCTGGTGTCTCCACACATCCAGAGCAACCCGCTGCAATTTTGCCTTCAGCCCGGTCCAACAACCCGCAGCCCCTATCTCTTCACCACCAGTCACCAAGCACTAAACCATAAACCCACAACCACCACACATCACCCATATCAACTCTCAGGCCTGAAGGCTGAAATAAATAAACAGAACCAGCAGATGTAGGCTACATGTAACGTCCTGCACACTATGATTATTGCTGCAGTGTCCGGGTGCTTTACCTGAAAGTCTGGCACTGGAATGCTGTTGAAAGGGCGCACAATACGCACACGTCATTAACCTACGCTTAGATAAATTACAAATTGCCTGGGACTTTTTGTTGCTAGGTTTGACACCCTCATTTCAATGCAAAATGATCCACACAATACATGGTTGAAAAGAAACCAAAATAGTTTATTGAAACCATATGGGGGAGGGGTTACTCCGCGCTGTCTTTACTGGGCGTCTGCATCACCTGCAACGAAGGGAGATTGATTAGTGAAACCTTCTCACTCTTCCTTTTTGTTTGGTTCTGGAACTCCTGTCACTTCTTCCTCACAGCACGCCAGTCATGCAGGCCACATGGGCTGGAGGGGGACATCTTTTCGGCTATAGCCTGCCTAACATGGTTCTTCACCGTGATGTTCTTTTTGCCCCTTGTTCCCCCGAATAAAACTCCCCGGTGCTGCCAGACCTCGTCCACTAAGACGCCCATCTCCTCCGCGGTAAACGACGGTGCCCGCTTGTTTCTTTTGCTGCCGCTTTCTTCCATTCTCACATGTGTGTGCCTATATCCACGGGTATATATGCGCTAATGGGCTTGATTACTACTTTGATACACTTGTTGCCACACACACCCGCACCACACACACCCCCCCCACACACACGATACATGCGAAGCCTAATTCCACCTGTGTGGGAGAGACCACGGGGCGCTATGTGTGACTTATGCGCTGATAAAGAGGTGGGTGATCGATTCGCCTGGCATCGATTTATTCAGTTTCAGCACGACCGTGGTGGACAGCTCCCACTAAAGAACGTCTTTCGATGCTTCTTTCGCTTCATCTTACGGCTCTCCAAAGAAGGCACTTAAGAAGCCATCTGGGAAACACCCGTATCTTAACGCTCCTTCTTTGGCGAACCCTTCTTTCGACCCTTCTTTGGCCCCAAAGAACGATCGCATCTGGGAAACGCGGCCAAGGACAGTTTGACACAAAGACTAGACTAAAACTAAACTTAAAACAGGCCGCCAAAAACAACACTAGTTCAGAGAGAGAGAGAGAGAGAGAGAGAGAGAGAGAGAGAGAGAGAGAGAGAGACGAACGGTAGCCTATACAGTTGTTTATAAACAGGCATACAAGTGTCATATAAGTATGCGATTAATTTAGATTAATTAATCACAGAGCCTGTAATTAATTAGGTTAATTTTTTTAATCGCTTGACACACCTAGTTTTCAGACAATGATAAAGTGCTACTATGTGAAACATTGACACACTCCAAAATTCGTCATTAAAAAACATGTGAGCCGAGTTTTTTGGTTAAGAGGGTTAGCTAGTTACCAGTAAGCTATAACACAGACTCCTAAACATGGCATTGCAAATAGTGTATTCTCTGTAGATGTTAAACAGTAAAGACTGCAGTTCATAGCAACTATTTATAATTGTTTCAGTAAGTTTAATCTTATTGTATTTACCCTGTCAATTGCACGAGGAGAGAAGATTGGCGCTGACTTGTATTCTTGTCTCCAAATGAAGTGGTGAAATGCAGGGGAGGAGCTAAATTAAATCTATGCAGAGTTGATGCAGAGTTGATCTGAGTTGATTCAACTTTGACAATATTAACTCTGAGAAATAACCCCAACACTGAACACTAATCAACACAAAAAAATGTAAAGTAACACATGGGGAGTTGAAATCAACTCGGAAATGTTTAACCCCAAAATTTAAACACTCCAGTTTTTGCTGTGTATGCTGCTGTATCTTAACAGAAGGAGAGGTGACAGACACCATAGCGATTTAAACAGAATATTATATTTTCCAGGGATACAAATGGATATTTCCCCAATAACCCCGGGGCTATATGTGATTAGGTAGTAGATGTCAAAAAACCGAATGAGATGCGAATTTCATCTTTTTAACCTCTATAGCGGGTTGTTATTCATTTTGCCATATTCCCCATTTCTGTCAGGTATTGCCTGCATTGCCCTTTCGTTTGTGGACGCTCATGGACGTTCCTTTCAGGTTACAGCCCAAGAGGGTTCCACACTGCAGAGACTGGAGAACTGCAACTTTCCACTTCTCCCACAGCACTTTGATGAGCTGACAACTGTGGATAAAGTGTTGTCCATCAATGTCAGCTCAGGTACAGGTCAACTCAACACTAGTAGAGCACTTAGGGCGCACTCACACTAGGGCCGTTTGCCTGTTCCATGCTGCAGGAAGATTCAGCACGATTCCCCCCCCTCCCCACTCCCCCCGCTGGCCCGTGGTCACACTGCTCGTGGCCTAGGCACGATTGCACCTTGCCTACGTCACCGTGCGTGTTTAGGATTTGGAGCGTAGTCTCCTTGTAGGCTATATAACTGTTTGTGAATATTTTCATCCGGCCAAATTTGCATCATATATTCCACTTCCACATTAGAGCAACGAGAATCCTTAAGGTGCGAACACACTAGGCATTTTACACGCGTAAGATTTACGTGCGTAACGCGGCTAAAATGTTGCTTGATCATTTTGTGTCAAAAATGGTTATACGCGCGTAATGTGACGAGTCTCCCTCCCGATATTGTATTTCCCTTATCAACCATGGCTGCGATCAGAACCGACCCGACACAACAGCGTGCATGTCCACACAAAAACAACAACAATACGGCCAACAACTGTGCCAAAAGACAAACTGAACAGCACAAATAGCCTAGCATTAAAACAGCATTGCATATTCACGGCAGCTACATAACAAACACAGTTACAGTAGCATCGGTGCACGGAGGCACAACATAAAGGCAAGTAGCCAAAATTACCCTACCTGGCTGTGACAGGGGACCGGGACAGGGGACCGTGGCTGGCGTAGATCAACACCGGTGCTTCGTGTACTTGTCGTGAAAGTCCCGCGGACAGTTGTCATGTTTGGGTTCATAATATGAGGCGCTAGCCGCCCGCACACAACAGGGTGATGCTATACGGCGCTAACTTTGTTTATCGGCTAAAGCACAGCTACACATATTCACTGAATTAACCAGGAAGTCCATTCTCCTGGTTTACTTTCCCCACGTATAACCCCGAGCGGCTTCATACAGCACCGGCCGCCGCAATACATTTACTCCTCGGTGTCTCGCATCAGCCTCTGTGTACAGTACACTGTTCTCCGACCCTGCCAATGTATGTGACGTAGGGTCAAGCTCAACGCTGATTGGCCAACGCGGCTAATCGTCTCGCGTAGGAGCAACAAAAGTTAAATTTTTTGAACTCCTCGCGTAGCTATACGCGCGTAATATATACGCACGTAAAGCTACGCGCGTAAAAATGTTGCTTTAGCGCGAGTGAAAATGTTGCTTTAGCGCGAGTGACGCATTTACGCGCCATGTACGCGCGTAAACCAATGGTTCCCTATGGAAAAGGGGCGGGTTTCATACGCGTCTGTACGCGTGTAAAATGCCTAGTGTGTTCGCACCTTTAAGCTATTGTTTTTTTTAAATGTAGCCTTGACGTAATAGGTCGCGGTGGACAGTCTCATATTTGTGCAGCACGCTGTTTATTATTAATATAACGGCCCGTCATCAGACCATACGTACCGGATGGTTTTATACACATCGATTGCTCCATCAAATCCAAGTAAGAACTTTTTGTATGGGCAGTGATCGTTTTTTTTAAGTGTCTTTATAAAGTTTCTTGTTAAACCTTAGTGTAGGCTACTGTTTCCTTATCACCGGGCCGCGGAGTCCCGTTGTGTGTTGTTTTGTGTTCGTCTCCACCGCCATGCGTAAAGGCAGTATTATGACAGCCGACGGGAGGAAAAAGAAAAAAATCATATGACGAACGTGAGTAAACACGAAAACCTTTTTGCTTTGCTTTCTGCGCTCACCTATCTAGCTCTCTCCCTCTTTTATTAGCCCACACCTAGGCCTACACACACGTTAATTCTCACACATTTTATGTAGCTACAGGTCCAAGTGGTGGGCAATTCTGGTGCCGACTAGTAAGGCAGTGGGCGTTAAAGGACTATGCATCCTTAATAAATTCACGTCAGGAACTCCGCCTGTGCGCTTGCTTGTGCGCGTGTCATCTCATTAGCATCTGTACTTTAGCCACGGCACACCTCTCCCAGGTGTGCCGTGGCCAAGGGGCTGTTCCGTGCTGGAATACGGATGGCGTGGTCACACTAGCCAAATGTTCTAGACTTTAGTATGCAAATGAGCTTTGGCACGGGGCCGCGGCCCTAGTGTGAGTGGCCCCTTAGTCAAAGTGAGTGAGTGTTAAAGCATACCTGTCACTGTTGTGTCTGCTTGTCTATTCTTAGAGCCCCAGCTGTATGTGCGCTTTGACATCTGGGAACAAGGCAACGTCAGCCCCTTACAACTAAGTGATAAACTGCAGGGGGCGCTGCGCCATGCCCTCTGTGATGTGATCATGGAGCTTAGAGTCTTGCCAAATCCTCTTTGTCTCTGCCCAGCAACAACAGTTCAGAAAGAAGAGACTAAAGGTAAGGTGATCACCAAATGGTTACTTCTTTAACTGTAGGGGGAAAACACTATATAACACTAATCAATCCAATAAAAACACCTCCATACAATATAAATCCTTGTATTAGTTTTTTTCAGTTTCTCACACAGAATTGCCTTCTGTTCAAACTGACTAAAAACCATTCTAAAAGGTGCACATCACTTCACTTAAATATGATTGTCTGTTACTTGTTTATGGGCATTTCTTTCTAAAATGTTTCTTCAGCACTCCTGATTCCTTTGCCTGAGGTGAAAGCAGTGAAGGACAGCCCGCGGCAGCGTAGTGGCTCGCGGGTCTCTAAAAGCAGCCCTACTCCAATCACCTTAACCCAAGCTGTAGGGAGCAGCACCATGCCCGGGACCAGCACACCTGAGTCCACTACACCCACCAGCAAGAGCACCCGCAGGAGCTTCTGGGACATACTGGTCAGTTCCTCCACAGTTTTTAAGGCTTTCATAATTGAACTGTGTGCAACCTAATCAATGGCTATATTATGATTTATTACAATAGGCAAGGCAAGTTTATTTATATAGCACATTTCACGCACAGACACGATTAAGTGCTCTACATGAAATTATTTAAAAGAGAAAGGGAGAAAAATAGATGAATAAAAGTGGGAGAGACTAATTAAAATACATTTATGTTGATGAAGAATAAAAGGAGCATCAAAGTCGCTACAGGCGATGATGTGGCTGACCACATCATCGCCTGTAGCGTCCTTCACAATGCCTGGCTACAATGTTTTTAGAAAAGACAGAAATAAAGGAAGGGGCGGTGGACTGCTCATGTGCGTGAAAGACGACATTAAATGTAAACAGATTGACCTGGCATGCGCAAATGACATGGAATGTATTGCCGTAACTATCACCTTGTCTCAGCAAATTTCATTTAATGTTATTGGTGTATATAGACCTCCCCCATCTGACATTTTGTTTTATGAACATCTTAAAAATCTGCTTAAAGAATTAGATACTAAAAAAGAATGTATAGTTCTTGTTGATTTTAATTTAAACTGGGCAGAAAAAAACACTGGAAAGAAACTTAAAGCACTTACAAATCAATTTGAAATGACTCAATTAATAGATGGACCGACTAGAATCACAAATTCCTCAAAAACACAAATTGATCAAATTTTTAGTAATAAGCCTGAGAGAATCACCAAATCTTTTAATCTCCTTACTGGTTTGACAGATCACAATATGAATCTTATTTCAAGGAAATTAACAAACAAACAATTTACTTATCGCCAAGACACAAATAAACATTCCCAATGGAATAAGGAAACACGACATGAATACATTTAACCCATTGATGACTATTGCAATCTAGGATGCATGTCCTTAATGCCTGAGGGTTTTCTGAAAAAATAGTATGAATTGTCAAGTCTACCAAAACCTTAATATCTAAGCCTGTCTAGCACATTGAAACATGAAATAAAATAAATTTAAAAGTTAAGGTTCACAGGTTTTATTTAAACATGCTCCTTTAGCGCTTACAAACCAACACATTTTTCTAAAAATCGTCAAAATTAGATGGGGAGAAAAAAAAAGAATAAATACTATAAAATATTTAAAAATAATGTGCTAAATGAGGTTATAATCCTGCTTCCTTTTAGCATGGATAGTACTGACTGAGTGTGTAGTGGAGGGATAAAGATAGACAGAAATAGGAAGGAGAAGATAGCTTTATTTTATTAATTTAGTTCAGTTATCACTGGCACCATAAATCAGACTTCCCAGTACAACTGGAACGCAGACTGACTCTTGCTGTCGGGAGCCGATCAGCTGGTCCAAATGGCTGTATACCACGGAGATGAAAACAAAACTGAAACTTAACTATTGCCTGGCTGGGCTGAATTTGAGTTGGAGCAGCAAAATATAGCCTACATTCATAAATATTGTTAATAAATAGATGCAATGTGTTGTGTGATTTTCATCAGTAATCTATAGTAGACCTTGATTCTGCGCATCAAACGCCACTAACTGTTCTGTAATACAGTATCGCCGACACAGCTGGCGTATTTTTTTAATTTTTTTTATTTATTTTTTTTATTGTCGTGATTTTCGGCAAACCATACAACTTTTGGGTGGTCACGTGGTCTTAAAAAATCAACAAAACCCACCTCATGTGTATTTGAACCAATGACCGTGCATTCTATGCTGCGCACGCCATGAAAATTAGATAAAGTAACAATGCTGCGTTACGCAGCATCAGGCAGGAGAGACAATGTGGCATCGCGCAGCAGCCGGGTTAAGGAAGAACTAGGTCAAATTGAGTGGACTGATGTTCTACAAACAGATGATCTAGAAGCTTCTTGTGAATTTTTCATATGCACAGTAAATAAAATTAAGGAAAAATACAACGAACCATTTAAAAACAGACGTGCTAAGAGTAACCTACCTTGGTGTAATGAGAAACTGTGGGATTTAATGAAAAAACTAGATTTTGCTTTAAAAATAGCACTTAAGTCCAAATCAATTAATGATGGACGAGTTTTTTTTAAATCTCCGCAACAAAGTGGTTAATGAATTAAGAAAGACAAAAGCCAATTTCTTCATGACTATTATTAAAGAATGGAAAGGAAATAGCAAATGAATATGGAAGAATATTAATAAATTAACAAAGACTGACAGTAAGCAAAATCAAGGACACGGACGTGAACTGAAAGTACAGGGAATTATTACAAATTACTTTAATGAAATTGCCCTAACATTTAATAAATATTTTGACTCAGTACAGAATTTGTCACACACTGTTGGTGCAAGATTTAAACAAATCACAGGACCGAATCACACCAAACCGGTTTTTAAAATAACTGAAGTTCCTCAAGGAAAGATTTAAAAAATCCTAAGCACTTTAAAATCCTTTAAGGCAAAAGATGTGTTTGAGTGGGACTCAACTTTTATTAAAAGCAATAAACACCTTCAGCACTCCAATTGCACATTTGGTTAATATGTCATTTAAACAGTCAACCTTCCCAAATGCATGGAAGTCTGCAGTTGTAGTTCCAATTTTTAAAACAGGTGAACCAACTGAAGTGAAAAATTATAGACCCATCAGTATCTTGCCTGTTGTATCAAAGATCGCTGAAAAAGTGGTAGCTGAACAACTAACTGCCTTTTTAAACTCAGGACAAGACTCACTTCATCCCATGCAATTCGGGTTCAGGAAAAATCATTCAACTGAGATGGCAACCTGCTATCTCATTGAAAAAATCAGTTGGTAGGGCGTCCCCCCATGGGCCTCGGCCAGCAGCGGACCGGGGTTCGATTCCAGCCCGCGGTCGTTCTCTGCATGTCGCTCCCCTCTCTGCCCCATTTCAACTCTGCCTCTACACTACCAATAAAGCATGGAAATGCCAAAAAAAAATCTGAAAGAAAAAAATCAAAACAAATATTGACAGTGGGAGTGCTGTAGGTGTGGTATTTTTGGACCTGAGCAAAGCATTTGATACTGTTTATCATAGTGTTCTGCTCTCAAAAGTGTCCAATTTGAATCAAGCCCCAACCTCGGCGATTTTTACCAGCATCCAATAAGGAAGTGACCACAACTGTATTAACCAGGAAGTGCCACTGGGGGCTGGGAGCAGAAGACCGTCATCTCTCATTGACTCCAATGTTAAACATGCCGTTTTCACAGCATTATTAAACCTATTTACAGCCTGGGCCACGAAACCATTTTAGTCTGTATGTTTAGGTCATATCTCCATGAAAACACTGAGGGGGGTGAATTTTTTTGGCCCACGCTAGTTTTTATTCTTTTGGAGGTTAAAATGTATTGGCACGATCTCTTGAGTGACAGCTCTCCGCCCGTTGTCCCTCACTTTGCCTCGGAGGTATACGTCAGTTATCTCCCTCCCCCTCACAAAATGGCAACACGCACAAACCAGGATTATTGGATGCCGTGTGAATAACTGAGGTCAGCCCGGATGCTACATCCATATTATTTACTATCTATGATTTGAATGTGTCTGTGGAAACAATGAAATGGATGGAGTCCTACCTCACTGGAAGAAAACAATGCACCAGACTTGGGGATTCATCTTTCATTGGCTGCCCTGTTGGTGTCCGCAGGGCTCAATTTTAGGACCTTTGTTGTTTAGCTTATATGTAAATGATCTGCCACTTGTATGTCCAGAAGTGGACATACAAATGTATGCAGATGACACGGTCATCCTCGCACATGGAAAGAACAGATGTGAGGTGGCCGCCAAATTAACAGAAGCAATGGCCAAAATTTCTGATTGGCTCTCAAAGTCCTGTCTGACACTCAACATCAGTAAAACAGCATACATGTACTTTTATAATAGGAAAAATGGAAATCAGCATGATATTATTGTTAATGGAGAAAGGATCCAGACTGTTTCACTTTTTAAATATTTAGGCATAACTGTTGACACGCAGCTCTCATTTAAGGAACATGTGAAGCAGGTGTGTAATAGAGTCAATTAAATTTAAGGAATTGTAGGTACATTAGGAACCAGCTCCCTCTAGATGCAGCAAAACATTACATGCACTCCATGATTTTTTCACACATCTCATCAGTGGTGGGCCGTCAGCAGGGCCTTTTCTGCTGGCCCTATCAAAATCCAAATAATATATTTACATATTTTTGGTCGGGGGTTGGTTGGAGTTCGCTACTGAAGGCCCTGACTGAAACCCCACGGTACGCTACTGCATCTCATACTGTATTACAAGCTGGTCACAAACTGGAAAAACAACACTTGCTCCACTGCAAACACTTTACAAACAAACCCTCAAAGTACTGGACAAAAAGCCATTAAGATATCACCACTGTAACATAATTCAAAGACATAATCTTATGACCTTTGAAAGTTTTGTGTTTCTTGCTGATGTATGTTTAGTTTATAAAATAATGCACGATTTGGCCGCTCCTCTGTTGAATGAGTTTGAGTCACTGCGCTCAGACAATGGAAGGAGAACTAGAACCAAAAGTCCAACAGAGGGGAATGTGTAGTACAGCACAGATCCACTGAGTTTGACATGTCCGTTTTTTCAGTTAGAGCCACAAAGTCTTGGATCTCAGTACCAAGCAAGATAAGAGAGTGGAACACCTTTGCTGGTTTTAAATGTAAGATGAAATCATGGCTGAAATTAACCCAAGCATGTACCCATCATGCATAGACTGTTGTCTTAATTTTGTGATGCCCTGTTGTCTTGTGCTGTTGATGTTGTTGTTGTTGTGGTGTCCTAATGTTGTGATTTTATTGTTCGTATTGTGATGTTGTGTTTTACTGTTGTAAAATTGTGTTATTGTTTTTATACTTCAGTGTTAGGTTTCCCTTTTGACAGAGATGTTGTCCTCTGTTTCCTGCCCAGGGACTACAGATGAAAATTAGCTTATAGCTAACTCTGGTACTGCTAATGAGCTGTGCATTGTCCCTGCTAAATAAACAAATAAATAAATAAAGTCACAGTGGATAGAGAAATATACTGTATATACACTATAATATATGGGGGACACGTCGTTGTAGCAGAAGTCAGAATTGTACTGTTACAGAGGGGGCCAGAAGAAAAACGTTTTTCTCCACATAAACAAATAACTTAAACCTAGATATCTGTTCAATTGTACTCTAAACTGAGATTTTTTCCACAGCTTTAGTTGGCTGCCAGACAGCCCTTTGTTTTTGAATTACTCTGCCAATCAGCTCCGCGACTTGGAGCTACTGCAGATGATTCAAGAGACACATGTGGAGAAAAAAACGTTTTTCTTCTGGCCCCCTCTGCAACAGTTCAATGTTCTGCTACAGCGACATCTCCCCTAGCAGGGCCGGCGGTAGCCAGGGGCCAGGGTGGGCCGTGCCCACCCAAATGTGGGCTGTGCCCACCCAAGGTGGAAGTCCAGACCCACTATCGGACGGACCTGTTCATTCACTGTCCAAGAAAATGTAAAAAAAAATTCAGACAATTGATTAATACTAAAGAATATACCATTACCATGCATTGCTTCTAAGGGCCCACTCACACTAGTGCCGTTGGCCTGTTCCGTGCTGCAGGAAGATTCAGCACGATTCCCCCCCTCCCTACTCCCCTCCGCAGGCCCGTGCTCACACTGCTCGTGGCCTGGGCACATTTGCATCTTGCCTACGTCACCGTGCGCGTTTAGGATTTGGAGCGTATAGTCTACTTGTAGGCTATACGACAGTTTGTGATGGCCAAATTTGAATCATATATTCCACTTCCACATTAGAGCAACGAGAATCCTTAAGCTATTGTTTTTTTTTTAAATGTAGCCTTGACGTAATAGGTCGCGGTGGACAGTCTCATTTGTGCAGCACGCTGTTTATTATTAATATAGCGGCCCGTCATCAGACCATACGTACCGGATGGTTTTATACACATCGATCGCTCTATCAAGTAATCCAAGTCAGAACTTTTTGTATGGGCAGAGATCGTTATTTTAGGTGTCTTTATAAAGTAGCTACTGTTTCCTTATCACCGGGCCGCGGAGTCCCGCTGTGTGTTGTGTTGGGTTCGTCTCAACCGCCATGCGTAAAGGCATTATTATGACAGCTGCGGGAGGAAAAAGAAAAAAATCATCTGACGAACGTGAGTAAACACGAAAACCTTTTTTCTTTGCTTTCTGCGCTCTCCTATTTAGCTCTCTCCCTCTTGTATTAGCCCACACCTAGGCGTACACACTTTAATTCTCACACATTTTATGTAGCTACAAGTCCAAGTGGTGGGCAATTCTGGTGCCGACTAGTAAGGCAGCGGACGTTAACGGGCTATGCATCCTTAATAAATTCACGCCAGGAACGTCGCCTGTGCGCTTGCTTGTGCGGGTGTCATCTCATTAGCATCTGTACTTTGGCCACGGCACACCTCTCCCAGGTGTGCCGTGGCCAAGGGGCTGTTCCGTGCTGGAATACGGTTGCCGTGGTCACACTAGGCCAAACGTTCTAGACTTTAGTATGCTAATGAGCTTTGGCACGGGGCCGCGGCCCTAGTGTGAGTGGCCCCTAATTGTATTATTGGGTGGGCAGGATGGCCTGCCTCCAAGTTACCCACCCGCTTATAGTGGTCACTGGTCAACAGAGCCGGCCCCAGGCATAAGCGAAATGAGCGGTTGCTTAGGGTCCCGACTGCCAGAGGGCAGAGGACCCCCCGCCCAATTTTTTTTTTTTAGTTTGTGTGTTTGATATCAACATCATAGGGGAGAGTGGCCTAAGTTGTGCAACTTTTTACTCAAAGTGATTTTAAAGTGAGGCCTTGACAGTTATGTCTCCAACTCAAATATGTACATATATTTCAGGATGTTGTGCATCCCTGGCAATAAAAACTTTGGATCTGGAATAAACTGTTTAAGAAATATAGCTTTCGGAAAAAAAGTTGTCTTACGTGGGGTGATTTGTGCATTTGGAGAAAATGAGATGGGGTGAATTGTGCCAATTTATATATATATCTCAAAAACTGTAATGCAAGACAAATCCATTAGACAATCACTTATTTAAGGTGTATTTAAAGTAAATAAAGTAAATAGTTGACAAAGATTGAAGGTACATTTTCTTAAACAAGGCCTAGCAGATCTAGGTGGTTTTGCCTGCAAAGCTCACAATGACAAAGTCACCATCATCATCTTTCTGGCCATCTGAACTCTCATCAGTGGTGTCATTAAGTGGAATTGAGATGTCACTCTCTTCTGAGCTACTGTAGACAATCACTTTCTTTTGGTGACCAGCGTATACAGCCATGCCACTGGAACAACTCTCAGAAATGTACTTTGCACTAGTTGCTCCGTGCTTGTGGAACCAACTGCCACCTGACAAATGTGATTCCCCCTACATTTCTGCCTTTAAATCAAGGCTCAAAACCCATATGTACACCCTGGTGTTTCCTCCCCATTAACCTCTGCACTACTTACTTACCTCTGCACTACTATCTGTGTTTATGTGGATGTATGGGCTTTACGTCTTTTATTTTGGTTATTGTTATTTTACCTTCATTGTTTACCTACTGAATGCACTATGTACAGCACTTTGGACAGTGCAAACTGTCATAAATGTGCTTTTCTAAATACATTTTACTTACTTACTTACTTATAACTCACCCAGGCACTTTCGCACAAATCACCCCATCCCCAGAATTTTGGATAATAGGCATGATGCAGCAATTTAGGGCCAACATTGTGCTAACTATATAGACTCAAAGTGTAGCATACCAAAGCACTAAAACATGTGTCAAATGTTTTCAAACGTGTCTATAATTGTTCAGACACAATAATCAAAAAACCTTGATCATGGAAATTTTACTTTGAAAGGCAAAACACAGTTTTTTGAGCTTAAATGTGCTTATATCTTATTCCTTGTGTCTCCCTTCTTTACAAATTGAGTCAAATGGATGGCTCTTCTTAAATATGTGGTCACATTTCCAATTTCTTCCACGGTTTTCTAGAAACAAGGGGTTTTGCAACTTCCAAAATGCACAACTTAGGCTGCCTACAGCTAATACTGCGATTTAAAAAAAAGATACATTATGTTGTATATAATGTATATTATATGTTATTCATAAACATTTGGGGAAAAAAAACATGCAAGAATCAAATCTCCCACACAGCAACACTCAAAGTTTATTTGCATATTGTGTTCTACACAATTCATAGTAAATGTGCCAAAAAGCAGACGCAGAGATCTTACAAGGGCAAAAAAATTCGGCTTGCGCGCCTTGCGCGCCTTCGGTCTCTCTGCCCAGTGTGCCCACCTAAAATTTCTACAGGCCCACCCTAATCTAACTGTCTAGAACCGGGCCTGTCCCCTAGACTCCTTAAAATGACTGCTGACCATCAGCTCCACAAGGTAGCAGACTTACTATGCCTATGTACCTCATAGGTACATAGGCATAGTAAGTGTGGTAAGAGGTAAGAGCAGCTGAAAGCAGAACAACAAAAAAAAAAAAATAAAGACAGACATACAAGAGCAAACAGACAAGGACAGGATAGAACAGACAAGATAATTAAGCAAGTAAATAAATGATATAAAACAAAACCTTAAAAAAAAAGATACAAAAATTAAGTATAGTATTAAAGTATCTCAATATTGCGTTATGCAAATAATAGAATTGTTGCAGTACTTCACAGCTGGACTTTTAATTTTTTTTTTTTAAACATGTTTTACACCACAGTGTTCAAAATATGTCACTCCTACAGGAGAGGGCAGGGTGGTGGACAGGCAGCAGCGCACAGATAATAATTTAATGCAAAGTAGTGTAATGTACAATCATATGAAAAGTTTGGGAACCCCTCTCAGCCGGCATTATAATTGACTCTGCTTTCACAAAAAAAATATAAAAGTGGTATGTCTTTAATTTACCAGGAACAGCTAAGTACTGGGATGTTTTCCAAACAAAGATTTTTTGAAAAGCAGTATTTGGTTGTATGAAATAAAATAAAATGTGAAAAACTGGCTGTGCAAAAATATGGGTACCCTTGTGGTTTTGTTGATTTTAATGCCTGTAACAGCATGTAAAACTGATTACTTTAAACACAAAGTTGGTTGGATTATGTTGTTAAGCCTTGAACCTCATATAATTGTCTGTTTAATCATGAGAAAATGTATTTTAGGTGCCTAAATGCAAGTTGCACTTCTCTTTGACTCTCTGCTGAAGTGAGACAGAATGGGATCATCAAAACAGCTCCCAAAAGATCTGAAAAACAAAGATTGTTCATTGTCATGGTTTAGGGGAAGGCTACAAGAAGCTTTCCCAAAGGTTTCAATTGTCAATTTCGACTGTAGGGAACGTTGTCAGGAAATGGAAGGACACAGGCATAGTGGCAGTTAAACCCTTGCATGGCAGACCAAGAAAAAAACAGGAGCGGCATAGGTGGAGGATTGTGAGAATGGTTGCACACAACCCACAGATCACCTCCAAAGACCTACAAGAACATCTGGCTGCAGATTGTGTATCTGTACATCGTTCAACAATTCAGCGCAATTTGCACCAAAACATCTGCTTTTTATAAAGGCCAAATAACTTAATTTTTGTCTCATCAGTCCAAAGCATTTTCTTCCAATATGAAGCTGGCTTGTCTAAATGAGCTTTTGCATACTCCATGCAACTGTATCTGTGGCGTGGGCGCAGAATGGGCTTCCTTCTCATCACCCGGCCATACAGATGTTTTGGTGCAAATTGCACTGAATTGTAGAACCATGTACAGATACACAATCTGCAGCCAGATGTTCTTGCAGGTCTTTGGAGGTGATCTTTGGGTTGTGTGCATCCATTCTCACAATCCGCCGCATATGCCGCTCTTGTACCTTTCTTGGTCTGCTAGACCTGGGTTTAACTGCAACTGTGCCTGTGTCCTTCCATTCCCTGACAACGTTCCTTACAGTAGAAATTGACAATTGAAACCTTTGGGAAAGCTTCTTGTAGCCTTCCCCTAAACCATGACAATGAATAATCTTTGTTTTTAAGATCTTTTGGGAGCTGTTTTGATGATCCCATTCTGTCTCACTTCAGCAGAGAGTCAAAGAGAAGTGCAACTTGCATTTAGGCACCTAAAATACATTTTCTCATGATTAAACAGACAATTATATGAGGTTCAAGGCTTAACAACATAATCCAACCAACTTTGTGTTTAAAGTCATCAGTTTTACATGCTGTTACAGGCATTAAAATCAACAAAACCACAAGGGTACCCATATTTTTGCACAGCCAGTTTTTCACATTTTATTTTATTTCATACAACCAAATACTGCTTTTCAAAAAATCTTTGTTTGGAAAACATCCCAGTACTTAGCTGTTCCTGGTAAATTAAAGACATACCACTTTTATATTTTTTTTTGTGAAAGCAGAGTCAATTATAATGCCGGCTGAGAGGGGTTCCCAAACTTTTTCATATGATTGTAATGTTAAGTATGTTTTGGGTTCTACTGTGTAATTTCACCCGCAGGCAGACGGTCAAAATAGCTAATCAACGGTTGCCAGTGACAATGGCCCTCATTTATCAAACTTGCGTGGAAACTGGTGCAGATTCTGGCACAAATACCTCCCTACGCCAGGTATCGCGTGGGATTTATCAAACAGTCGTATCTCGCCAATCTCGGCGTACGCCAGGCCATTATTGATAAATGTGGAGGCTGAAAACAATCGTACCACGCCCCTATATTTCCTCAGTTTAGAGGCCTCGCCCAGAGGTTTTGCGACATGGATAAGCGCATTACGGCACAAAAGAGGAACTTATCTGAAGTAGAAATTGACAGAATAACAGCGAAAGTAGAAAAATAAAGAGTTTCATTTCGGAGCATTAGGCTACAAGCGGCATCGAAGAACGTCAGAAGGCAGCAGTTAGGAAGAAAATAACTGCTGCGGTCAACAGCGTTGGTGTTGACAACAAACGATCTCCAGCTGAGGATTTTGCATTTTAGGTTTACATAATGGCTATTGCTCAAATGCTATAAAACAGCATATACAATTATATGTCGCCATTTCTTTGAATAAACGAAGAAAAAGTGATCTGACTCAAAAATCGCCACTAAAAAAAAGCGTGTTGCTGTTCAGCGCAATTTGCACCAAAACATCTGCTTTTTATAAAGGCCAAATAACTTAATTTTTGTCTCATCAGTCCAAAGCATTTTCTTCCAATATGAAGCTGGCTTGTCTAAATGAGCTTTTGCATACTCCATGCAACTGTATCTGTGGCGTGGGCGCAGAATGGGCTTCCTTCTCATCACCCGGCCATACAGATGTTTTGGTGCAAATTGCACTGAATTGTAGAACCATGTACAGATACACAATCTGCAGCCAGATGTTCTTGCAGGTCTTTGGAGGTGATCTTTGGGTTGTGTGCATCCATTCTCACAATCCGCCGCATATGCCGCTCTTGTACCTTTCTTGGTCTGCTAGACCTGGGTTTAACTGCAACTGTGCCTGTGTCCTTCCATTCCCTGACAACGTTCCTTACAGTAGAAATTGACAATTGAAACCTTTGGGAAAGCTTCTTGTAGCCTTCCCCTAAACCATGACAATGAATAATCTTTGTTTTTAAGATCTTTTGGGAGCTGTTTTGATGATCCCATTCTGTCTCACTTCAGCAGAGAGTCAAAGAGAAGTGCAACTTGCATTTAGGCACCTAAAATACATTTTCTCATGATTAAACAGACAATTATATGAGGTTCAAGGCTTAACAACATAATCCAACCAACTTTGTGTTTAAAGTCATCAGTTTTACATGCTGTTACAGGCATTAAAATCAACAAAACCACAAGGGTACCCATATTTTTGCACAGCCAGTTTTTCACATTTTATTTTATTTCATACAACCAAATACTGCTTTTCAAAAAATCTTTGTTTGGAAAACATCCCAGTACTTAGCTGTTCCTGGTAAATTAAAGACATACCACTTTTATATTTTTTTTTGTGAAAGCAGAGTCAATTATAATGCCGGCTGAGAGGGGTTCCCAAACTTTTTCATATGATTGTAATGTTAAGTATGTTTTGGGTTCTACTGTGTAATTTCACCCGCAGGCAGACGGTCAAAATAGCTAATCAACGGTTGCCAGTGACAATGGCCCTCATTTATCAAACTTGCGTGGAAACTGGTGCAGATTCTGGCACAAATACCTCCCTACGCCAGGTATCGCGTGGGATTTATCAAACAGTCGTATCTCGCCAATCTCGGCGTACGCCAGGCCATTATTGATAAATGTGGAGGCTGAAAACAATCGTACCACGCCCCTATATTTCCTCAGTTTAGAGGCCTCGCCCAGAGGTTTTGCGACATGGATAAGCGCATTACGGCACAAAAGAGGAACTTATCTGAAGTAGAAATTGACAGAATAACAGCGAAAGTAGAAAAATAAAGAGTTTCATTTCGGAGCATTAGGCTACAAGCGGCATCGAAGAACGTCAGAAGGCAGCAGTTAGGAAGAAAATAACTGCTGCGGTCAACAGCGTTGGTGTTGACAACAAACGATCTCCAGCTGAGGATTTTGCATTTTAGGTTTACATAATGGCTATTGCTCAAATGCTATAAAACAGCATATACAATTATATGTCGCCATTTCTTTGAATAAACGAAGAAAAAGTGATCTGACTCAAAAATCGCCACTAAAAAAAAGCGTGTTGCTGTTCTGAAATGCAACCAACTGGGCTGGGGGTGCAGGCATAATTTAAGTGGTAGAGGAGAAAAAGACGCACCAACTGTCCGATAATGGTCCCCATAAAAGAAATACACGTCTGCAGAATGATTAAAATGTATTGGCCCTTTTAGATAGCACTACTCAAAAGGGGTTTAAAAATAACACATTTTGCGTTTTACTCATGACAGCATGCGCTTGGTCAGCCCGGCCGTCAGCTGCACAAGCCGACCCGGCAACGATCAGCTGTGAGAGCGCCCACTGTCCTGCTCCACCAGCAGATCGGAAAACGCCGGTTAAAATAAATAAATCGCTCGCTTAAGCGATCAATGACACATTAAAAGAGGAACTAACATCTAAAAAGTGCTTCAAATAAATAAAATGTTAAGCTGAATGTTGTGCCGTGTATTTATCATAAAGAGCAGTGTAGGCCTACTACATATCTAATAGGCTGCTTAGGCTAACATTTTGAATGAATGCAGCCCCCGTGCCTCAGTGTCCCGCCAGCTGCTCCAAGTCGAAGATAACTGCCCTTACGCAGTCCCATGCAGCGCTCCTAAGTGGCTGGTGTGCGCACTATTGAATCAGCTCTCCTACTCAGTTTCACACCATAAGCTGCACAATTTTAAGTGATTAATATCTTTATTTCGGTCTGAGCAAACACTGCATTTGTATTACCTTCTAATAATTGTCCAACAAAGTCATCGGCTACCCGGCACAGCCTGCACTGCGAGTCCATGCTGTTTACAAACTTGCGTACACGAGCTGAGAGCTGGCGTGGGATTTGAGCGTATCCTACGCTCACGTCCATATTGATAAATGCCGAGGTTTGCGTGGAAATGTACGTACACCCAAATTTCTGGTCTACGCAAGGTTGATAAATGAGGGCCAATGGAATTTATCCGAGCAGCCTCTCAAAGCAAATTTAATTTTTTCCAATTTTAAAAAGGACATGATGTCACGAAGCCAAGATTTAAATGATGGGGGGAGGCGGGATTTCCATTAGAGCAAAATGCTCCTTCGAGCGATCAGAGAGGAGAAAGCAATCACATTGGATTGAGTATTTGTTGCAACATTTCCATCCGGAAGTCTTCCAAAAATAGCTACATGATGAGATGGTGGGATATGGATCTGCGCTATTTCAGAAATAACCTTAAATAATGAATCCCAGAAAGTAAATAACTTAGGGCATGTCCAAAACATATGTGTAAGGTCACACGGTGAGAGCGAGCATCTATTACATTTGTCTTCAACCGTATCTGGGTAGATTTTAGAGAGCTTGGACTTGCTATAATGAATCCTGTGGAGCACTTTAAATTGAATGAGGCTAAGCCGCATACATGAAGAGGAAAGTTTGATATTTGTAAGGGCTTTACTCCAAAACTGATCAGAAAGGGTCACTTGTAGTTTGTCTTCCCAGTTCGATTTGATTTTTTCAATAGTTAATTCATTGGCTGGCAACAGTAGGTCATATAGATAGGAGACATGACCTTTAGGGGTGGTGTTAGCTAAGAGAACATGGTCCATACCAGTTACGGTTGGGATAAGTGGGAATGCAGGCGAGTGAGTTCTTGCAAAATCCCGTAGTTGGAAATATCTAAAGAAATCCGAACTGGTTAATCCCAACATGGCTCGTAGCTGGTTGAAACTTGCAAATGACCCTCCCACATACAAATCTTTTAATGAACGCAGAACCCCTCTGCCCAGGAACGTAAAGCGCGGATCAATTCTGGCTGGTGCAAAGAGATGGTTTTTGCAGATGGGTGTTGATTGAGGAAGGGAAGACCACTTAAAATGTCCCCTTATTTGAGCCCAGATTTTCAGTGAGGCAACGACAAGGGGGTTAGATGTATACTGTGAGTAAGGTAAGGGCAGGGTGCCACATGCCAGAGCCTGCGGTGATGAAGATATACATGAATCAGATTCCAATTGGCACCAGCTGCTCTGTGGGGATGTAAACCAGAGTAAGAGTTTGTGCGCGTTTGCCACCCAGTAATAAGATTGGAAGTTTGGTAAGCCAAGTCCACATGAAGGTCTACTCTGCTGCATGGCAGCTTTGCAGATTTAGGATGTTTACCCGCCCATATGAATTGAAAGACAACAGAATCAATAGATTTGAAAAACGATCTAGGTAAAAAGATGGGAAGGCATTGGAAGAGGTATAGATAGCGAGGTAAAACGTTCATCTTAACTATTTGTACTCTCCCTGCTAGTGAAAGGGGTAAGTGGCTCCACCTTTAGAGGTCCAACTTAATTTTTGACGTGAGAGCTGCAAAGTTTTGTTCACGTAGGGACCTTATAGATCGTGTAATGATGACACCTAAGTATTTAAACTCTGAGCTGGAAAACTGGAACGGGATAGACGATGCTGGGATGTCCAAGGCTGGCTGATTAATTGGAAAACATTCACTTTTTTGAACATTTAATTTGTATCCCGAAAAAGTGCTGAAGGAGTTAAGGATTGATATGATCCGAGGAATACTAGACAACGGATTCCTTACGTACACAAGCAGGTCATCTGCGTAAAGGGATACTTTGTGTTCTGTTCCCCATCGCTGGATGCCCAGAAAACCTCTTTCCATTTTAAGTGCTATCGAGAGTGGCTCTATGGCGATGGCGAAGAGAAGAGGGGAAAGCGGGCACCCCTGGCGCGTTCCACGTGAAAGGGGAAAAGACTTAGAACGAGTAGTATTTGTGCATACGGATGCTTGAGGAGAGGTGTAAAGCAATCGAATCCAAGATATAAAATTGCCTCCAAAGCCAAAACGCTGCAACACAGTGAACAAGTAGGACCACTCCACCCTGTCGAAGGCTTTCTCGGCATCAAGGGACACGATCACTTCTGGGTCAGAAGGGGAGGGTGGGGTGTGGATGATGCCGAGAAGCCTTCTAATGTTGGTGAATGAGTGTCGTTGTCTAATGAACCCCGTCTGGTCTTCTGACACGATGGAGGTCATAACAGTCTCCAACCGACGTGAAATGGCCTTCGCAAGTATTTTAACATCAACAGACAGTAACGATATCGGACGGAAAGACGCACAGTTTAAGGGATCTTTGTCCTTTTTTAATATAAGAGAAATTGAGGGTTAGGGTGAGGGTGGGTGGCAAGCAGCCCTGTTGGAGCGACTGTGTAAACATCCCTAGTAGTAATGGAGCCAATTTTTCTATACATTTTTTGAAAAATTCCACCGGAAAACCATCCGGTCCGGGTGATTTATTATTATTCATCAGCTTTATTGCTTCGGTAATCTCGTTAAGTTGCAAAGGGCTGTCCAGCATCTGTCTGTTATCCTCTGAAATCGCGGGTACGTCTAGTGCTGTGAAAAATTCAGACATATGAGCTTCATTATTGGAGGACTCCGACGTATAAAGCTGAGAATAGAATGTTTTAAAAACTTTATTAATTTCTACGGGTCAGATGTAAGCGCGCCGGTATTAGTACGGATCTGAGTAATCTGGTTGGAAGCTGTTTTAGTTTTCAGCTGGTGGGCTAATAGCCGACTCGCCTTATCTCCAAATTCATACTGAGTGCCTCTGGAGCGGAGCAGAAGTTGTTCAGCCTCTCTTGTTGTCAAAAGATCAATTTCAGTCTTAAGTTTCAACCTTTCCTTATAAAGGTCAGGTGATTGATCAATTGAGTAGCGATGGTCTAAAGTGGCAATGGAGTGGCGCGCTCTACGATTTTTATTAATATAGGACGTATATGAAATAATTTTACCCCTAATAAATGCCTTTAGGGTTTCCCATAATAGCATAGGAGCACAGATGCCTTCTGTGTTATTGGTTTCCAAAAAGAGGTCAATGGCTTCGGAGATTTGTTTACAGAAATTCCCATCAGCCAGCAACAGGGGATCTAAACGCCATGTCCTATAATCCTTAAGCCTATGGTCAAAACGAAGGTCAAGGGTTACAGCTGAGTGGTCAGATACGACTATAGGTGAGTATTGTGTGGATATTACCGAGGGAATTAGTGTTTTGTCAATGAGAAAGTAATCTATGCGTGAGAAAGTACGATGTACGTGTGAAAAGAAAGAGTACTGCTTAATAGTGGGATGTAGAAGTCTGTAGGGATCAACATAGCCGTATTGTTCCATAAAGGCAGAAAGGGTCTGAGACATTTTAGATGGTGTTGAAGTTCTGGAGCTAGACCTATCCAGTAGAGGGTTAATGACACAGTTCATATCACCTCCCGTAATTAGCACATGGGAATTTAAGTTAGGAAGAGAAGACAATAGGTTTTTCATGAAGTTATAGTCATCCCAATTAGGAGCATAGACAGATACGAGGAGAACCGGTGTTGTAAAGGGCCGTTGGTTAGTTACTACAGCTGTTCACGTGAGCGGCCAGTGTTAACGTATGGTCATGCTTTTGGTGCATGCACACCTGACGTCTCCTCTCGTGCATCTAATTAGAGAGCGAGCGGGTGATGTAGTTGCCAAGGGAACAGTGTAACAGCGGACTTCAGCGCGAACGGCCTGAGAGAGTTGGCCGTGTGTTTTTAACTGTTGATTATTCCGGTATTGTGTGCGTTCATATACCTGTAAGTACCTTCCCCTTTATGCTTATGTAAGTGCGTTTTATGTTGATTGTTAGATCGCCATTACTAGCGTTTTCTGTACTGTATAATATGTTAATGCAACGGCAGCGTCGGAACGCCATTATGTAACATATGAACATGACGCATATTATTTAATTATTTAAGGGATCGCTATTATGTGTTATATTACCGTTTGTTTGACTGTAATATTGTTATTAGCCTGGTGTGTATAAGCAGCATTGTATTATGTGTGGCTAAGTATTCTTTCTGTATTTGTCTATTTACAGAACCACACTCATTCCAACAGTTGTGAACCACCAATGTTTATTCTGCATTCTTTCATTAAACCCCATTTGGACTATACATCCTCTGCGCATTTTTACCAGATGCACCACAGCGGCTTCTAAGCTATTTCTTACCAGAATATAATCTCTCTCCACAACAACCGGTTTCTGGTACAGTGTACCGGGGACAATCACATAGCGACCGTTTGGGTCTGCAATAATTTTGTCTGGAGTGAAATGCACATTTTTCCTAACAAGTATGGCCACACCTCGTTTTCAGGTTGAATTTAGAATGAAAAATGTGTTTCTCAACATTCGCATATCTCTTGGAGAAACATTATGTCAGCTTTATGGTTTTGAATGTGTGAGAATATCCTAGCGCCACCACCCTTTTGTGAATGGGCTACGTCGGCCATAGCACAAAGATCGATATGAAGTGTAACATACCAGCACTGCAGTCTGTGGATTGTTCCAGAGCAAATGAGAAAAAGAAAAGGTAAATAAATGCAACATTGAAAGACACAATGAGACCGATGGGACATAAAACTAAACTAACAAAATACACAAAAAAGGAAGTTGGCTTACTTACCCCAGCCATGTCCATCCCCACCTCCCCAAACCCCACAGCTTCCCTAACCTTTTGGTTATCATACCTCTTCGCCAATTGCATTGGCACACACTATTCATGATAAAAAAATACCATAAAATAAATGGAGGTAAAAAAAAAAAAAAAAAAAAGTGCAGTAGTATAATATATAAATATACATTATAAAAAAATATATATATATAATAAAAAAAAAATATATATATATATAGACATACAATAAAATAAATAAAGTGTATATCTTAGATACACATAAATGACATAAGGATCAAAACAGAATAGAGCGGGGGTATTACAGTAATTTTAGACAAAGATCATAATGGTAAAAAAAATAAAAATAAATACCACACACACACTTTGGAATAAAATGAGAGATGCAGAGGATATCAAGCAGCAAGTGTCCAATTTACAGTAGGCTATATTCAGCCTCACAGCTGAACGTAAGTGAAACATTCCTTCTCAGTAAAGCAAATTTACGAGGCAGGAGCGATAACAACAGTAACAGCTCAGTCATAGCTAATAACAAGAGTAACAGCACAGTCATAGCTCCTAAGAGCAGAAAATTATCACCAATAGTAACGCAACCCAACAGTATTGCCGAGAGGACGTAAGCAAAGTTAATATAACAGCTGGGATCGGCTCACCTGTTTGTTGACAAACAGCCCGCAGCGTGAGTGAAGTCAAGTGCCCAGAGTGGGTAAAGATTAATTCCGCTGTGTAATGGCTATTATTTAAAAAGTAATTAAAGAACTAAGTTGTTACCAGATGAATTGTGTGTCCCTTTAGTTCGCATACTCCGGTTCATGGCACTCCCGATCGGGCCGCAGGCTGCTGGTGGTGGGCTGCGGCAAACACCCAAGCTTCTTCGGGGGAGGAGAAGCCTCTCCTGGCCCCATCTTTCAGCACAATCGTTAGCCTTGCCGGGAAGAGTAAAGATGGCTTCAGACCCAAGTTGTACAGCTCAGCCATGACTTCTCGATATCTGGTTCGCTGCTCCAGGACTTCTGGGGCCTCATTTATAACGGTGTGCGTAGAAACCATCCTAAAACATTGCGTCCGCACAAAGCCAGAAATGTGCTGCGCAAAAAAAAAAATCAGATTTATAAAACTGTGCGGCGCACAGTTGCACGCAATCTTCGCTTTATAAATACCCACCTGCGGTGAATTGTGCGCAGACGATCTCCACCCCGTGTCCTCCCACTTCACCTCCCAATTTCATCCCACAATCTACCATACATGGCGAATGCTAAATAGCTCCTGAATATGATGACGCACTTAATAAGCACGGAATTTTGACTGACATGAGGAAAGAAGGGAGGTAACCGGCTGCAAAGAAAGCGACTAGGAAGGAATAAAGCCCGTGACGTGCATGTGCTGCAGTAACTGTCACACACACACACACCGGCGCGCGCTTATCACATATCATGATTGGCACAGTAGTTATAGTCTTTGTAAAGCAGTTTCGCCCAACTTTGTGCTGTATGCAATATCACGTATTAGCGTACCTGTAGTATATGTAGCTTATATAACATATGTTGTGACAAGTGAAATAATGCCTATAGTCTATTCGAGAGAATTTTTTATCTCCCGTGAGATCCACACATTTCCAACAACGTCAGATTATAGTTTAATCTTCCAGGGTGAATTGTTATGGGAAAGAGATGCGTGTAATGATTTGCTAAATTCCTAACATGATTTTATCTAACGAAATATACAGTTTTAATTAATATCTGTTGGGCTTAACTTTGTACAAAACTACTTTTTACACACCTCTTAAAATTTGCTCTCCCGCTGGCCACTCACGGAAACACCTCCCGACGTATAGGATATTATTATAAAGTAGCGCTATAATATTCAACGTATAAAATATAACCAAAACATGTAGACCTAGGCTACTTGATAACTAATTCAACCTACATCACAACTGCATGCCATAGACTACAGTAGCCATATATTCGCAACTATAGGTAAGCTTATACATTTTATTGACTAAATATATTGGGTGCCAAACATCATTTGTCTGTGTTTTTCTGATGACAGAGCTTTATTTCGTGGTGTTGCCATTGAGTGTCGCTGATTCCCCGAGTCAGGAAAACCTTGCGGTAGCTCTACGCATGGTCGAAGGTTGGCGTAGGAATACGCACACTTCTCCGCAAATAATGTCTTTATAAATACCAACGTTTGCCACCGCACATTTTCCCGCAAATTTCTTCCCGTCTACGCAAGGTTTTCGTGCGCCGCAAGCTTTATAAATGAGGCCCCTGGTGTATAATCCTCGAAAATCAGTACCGGTTTTCCACTGTACTGCAGTTTTCCTCTCTGTTTGCGGGCCTCTCGGACGACCAATTCCCGCACTTGGTAGCGGTGAAAGCGAATAATAACAACCCGCGGCTTCCCCCCGGGGGTGGTTTGGCGATGAGGGCTGGGTGCGCCCGGTCAAGTTCGGGGGGAGTTGGTAGTATTTGGCTGCCGAGCAGTTCCACAAGCATGTCTGAAAAGAAAGTTGTCGGCCGGGGCCCCTCGATCGACTCTGGCAGCCCGATTATCCTGATATTATTCCTCCGGCTCCGACCCTCCAAATCCGCTGTCTTAGCTGCTAGCTTAGCGTTGCTATCAGCTAGCGTGGTGCACTTCTCCTCGAGCAAACACATACGCTCTTCCAGCAGGTTAGCGTTTGACTCCACCGAGAAGATGCGCTGGTCGTGATCTTCTACTTTGGCTTGGGTTTGAGTCAGTTTCTCTTCCAGAGATGAAAAGGCCATTTTGAACTCCGATGAGATGGCCACTCTGTGCTCCTCTAGCACAGGGGTGGCCAACCAGTCAGAGACTAAGAGCCACATTTTTTACTGTGTTACTGCAAAGAGCTAGCCTGGAAATCCAGACCCTGATATCTTGAACGATAGAGGGTCTGGCCACTAGTAATTTCCAACTCAAGGGGCGGCTCCTACTCGTGCATTTCAAATGCCACTGCACGCAGTTGGATAGCACTACAACCAATCAGAGCGATGCACATGACGTAAGCCCCTTTCGTTTAGCGAACAGCTGTTAAACTGTTAAATTAAACATTTGCCGTTGTCGGTCGGCAAAACAGAACATTCCACTTACTTGCTAATGAAAGATTTGAGTGCCGTCTTCCAAATCGTTAAGGGTCGAGGCCAAAGCACTCTCAAACTCACACAACATATCCGCAGCCATCTTTGATGTTTACTATCACGGCTTCGACGTCGCATGCACGTCACTGTCGTCATCCGGTTACGTCCTCCCCAGAGTACCATATAAGGGGCTCTGGCGCGCCCATATTAGATAGAACCAATTGAAACTATAACCAGATTTCTGGTTTTCGTGATAAAGCTTCAACGGAGCGTGTCCAGACCAACACTAATTTGCCAGCGCCTAGTGGCAGGTCTGGGAATGCCAGGCTAGCAAAGAGCCACATCGTACACACGGGTACACATGAACATCCCCCCATCCCTTCCTCATACACGCACACACACACACACACACACACACACACACACACACACACACACACACACACACACACACACACACACACACACGCACACACACACACACACACACACACACACACACACAGACCTCTGCTCAGGCAGATTTACTGTAAATGTCATAACCAAAATGATAATGCAGTAACGGCCTTAACTATGTTTCACCCGTTTCAGTTGAATTTTGTATTATTATTTTTTAAATAAATAATGCTTGTGCATGCTACCAGGCCCAGGGGCACAAGGGCTCAAGGGGGCCCTAAGCTAAGGTACTGATAACTTTACATGTCTTGTAGTCAAAGAGCTCAGTCACTCATGTCAATAAAAGGTTCCAAAAAGGAATAGCCTAAATATAAGGAAATAAATCATCATGGGCCCCTCAACTAGTAGGGGAGAAATACAAAAGCAATTGTAAAGCAACAGCATTATTAGCTCTGTCTTAGGGGCTTCATGAGGGGCCTCTAAGGCCCCCACACATACAGGAATAAACTTTATATGTGTAAATTCTATACTGTTCATAAAAAGTAGCTATCCACCCTTTATCTGTTGAAATGGGTCTCTCCATCATATAACATGGGTCTGCAGACCAATCTACTCTACAGTTGCAGAGTAAAGGATGCTGCCTGCTTAAGAAAAATCAGAAAAATAATGTTCCTTCTGCAGCTCAAGATTTGATTTAGCCTCTAAATTTTCCTCTCTAATGCCTCGTTTCCACCGAGTAGAGCGGGTCGGATCGGAGCGGCTCAGAGCGGGACAGCTCACTTTTAAGAATCTCGGTGTTGTTTCCACCGCCGACCCTACCCTTACTGGTAGGGCGGGGTTTAGGCTGGACTGCGATAGCCGCCGCCAGAATGTGGGTCAAACTATCGGGCTGTGGGAACAACTGTGGTCAAGCCAGCGGTTTTTGCTTGGTCAAACCAGCCGCTTCTTTATTTAAGCTATTACCCCTGTGTTGTTGTGAGCACAGAGACGGCTCGGTGTAAATGATAGAGACAGTGAGCGAACAGAGCTGGCTGCGGCAGCTACGTGACATCGTAGCAGTGGGACACAGTGTAGCCAACTGATTCATTTAATGACGAGGAAAAACACCACAATAAACAGTGCCGCGCTCACATTTTCGCCAAAACTCTCTTCACTCTAGCCGAGGTGACTACAAACGGCGGAAATTATTCAAACCAGCCTTTTCTTTATTTATTCCCCCCGTGTTGTTGTGAGCGTGTATTTTACTACTATCTATGGCGTAAACACACAGAGACCGCTCGGCGCAACTCATAGAGACAGTGAGCGACAGCCAGCACAAACAGTGCTGGCTGCGGCAGCTACGTGACTATGGGACACAGTGTAACCAACTGATTAATTTATTGACGAGGAAAAACACCACACAATAAACAGAGCTGTGCTCACATTTTCGCCAAAACGACTCTCTTCACTCTTGCCGAGATCTACACATGGCGGAAATGATTCTTTCGACCAATCAAATGACGGCAGTGTGTAGCTCCGCCTTCTCATGCATTTTCGGCCCGCTTTCAGGCCGCTAGTACCCCTACGGAGGAGTACTGAGATCGGGAGCGGCTCAGAGCGGTTAGGTGCGCTTAAACCGTACCCTACCCAACTTTTGGCAAATGAAAAGCCAAACTACCCGGACCAAACCGCTCCGATCCGACCCGCTCTACTCGGTGGAAACGAGGCATAAGTGCATCAGATTGATGCATTTTACTTTAAAACGGTACACATTTTCTTCCAGTGTGCAATGCCCCCTGACCCCCCAACAAGGACCAGGGTCCCTCCCACAGTGTCCCAAAATCATCTGGGAAACACTGACTTTCTTAATATGTTTTTTGCCAATAATTGTATGTATCTGTGCGGAAAAAGTCAGTGTAACTGACTGGATAGGTAGGAGTGGGGGGGCCCTTTGAGAGTCTTGGTCCAGGGGCCTATTATCTCATAATCTGTCGAAGAACCAACTGGATTCCACAATCTTTTTAATTTTCGCATTATTTATTTAAAAAAATAAAAAAACGGGGGCCCCACACTAGGACTTGAATCGGGCCCCCCGATCGTTAAGGCCGCCCCTGTGATAATGACAGAACTGGACTCCTACAGTACTAAGACGGCAGGCCAGTCATTTTCAACAATGAACATCGTGTGCACTGCCTCACACACAAACTCTCAGTTCAACCAAGTCCACAAACAAAAATATAACAATTTACAATAGTGTTTTTCTCTTACGTTTGCGAACGTTATGTTGCGTCCTCAATTAAACACTTGCGAACAGGCATACACATACACATTAACAAAATAAAAAATTAAATAATAAACAACATGTAAAACGAACGTAAGAAACGTTTGCAAACATGCACACACATAGGCCCACACAAAAAAAAAGTATAGAAAAAAAAAATATATATAATCACAAAATTTGATATGAACTGAAGAGCCGCACGAAGCAAGGCAAAGAGCCGCATGCGGCTCGCGAGCCGCAGGTTGGCCACCCCTGCTCTAGCAGTTCAGCTATGTTAGCAACACAGGAGCCACCACACGTGCCATGAGCTTCTACCTTTTTGGCGTCGTCTTTCTTGGATTGTTTGCCTGGTTTCGAGGACATTTTGCCAGTTTTACATATATACCACGTTAGTTGTTCATTGATGATGCTTGAGAAGTGGGACAAAACAGGTTGCAATGTTGAAAAAATACAAACCCTATGTTTAGGCAAATTAAATAATATGTATGTATCCAACATATACTAAGCTACTGAGCTAAGCTTTGACAGAACCTCCCAGCTTTTGTCCTTTTTATCAAAATGGTCTTTTTACCTTGCCATTCCTTATTTTGTGTCAACACCGTCAGACACCAAAAACACAAATTAATTTTCCCTCAATTTATGCTAGAGCCATGAATGTATAGTGTTCACAAATGTTCACCAAGACTGACAGAGGCCACAAAAATATGTTCAAAATGTATATAAATATAAAAAAAATTATATCGATTTTCCTCTATGTTCTTCAGTTGAACTGTGTAATAGAATTGTTACTTTCAAATTAACAGCAATCAAGATGTGTTTCAAATTTCAAAACACATTCTTATGTTAGGTGACTGGTTAGATTTTCACATATTACCAACCATTCTTCAACAGCTATGAAATATCATTACGAGCATGTTATTGGTTGAGCGTTAATTAAAGATTCACATTACAGTCTTTCAATCATACTTGCTCTTACAGACTCACACCAAATCGCCTCATTTTGTATATCATCCTGTACTTTTTTAAGAATCATCCATGACAAAAGAAGATCGTTAGAGTTTCCATAAATACAGTATTAGAAAATCTAAACCCTATTTCAATATTTAATATAATTACACTCAACAAAAATATAAACGCAACACTTTTGTTTTTGCTCCCATTTTTCATGAGATGGACTTAAAGATCTAAAATTCATTCCAGATACACAATATTACCATTTCTCTCAAACATTGTTCACAAATCTGTCTAAATGTGTGATAGTGAGCACTTCTGCTTTGCTGAGATAATCCATCCCACCTCACAGGTGTGCCACATCAAGATGCTGATCTGACATCATGATTAGTGCACAGGTGTGTGACTGTCCACAATAAAAGGCCACCCTGAAATTGAGGGAGCTTGCAATTGGCATGCTGATAGCAGGAATGTCAACCAGATCTGTTGCTCGTGCATTGAATGTTCATTTCTCCACCATAAGCCGTCTCCAAAGGCGTTTCAGAGAATATGGCAGTACATCCAACCGGCCTCACAACCGCAGACCACGTGTAACCACACCAGCCCAGGACCTCCACATCCAGCAGGTTCACCTCCAAGATCGTCTGAGACCAGCCACTGAGACAGCTGCTGAAACAATTGCTTTACATAACCAAACAATTTCTGCACAAACTGTCAGAAACCGTCTCAGGGAAGCTCAACTGCATCCTCGTCGTCCTCATCGGGGTCTTGACCTGACTCCAGCTCGTCGCCGTAACAGACTTGAGTGGGCAAATGCTCACATTCGATGGCGTCTGGCACGTTGGAGAGGTGTTCTCTTTACGGATGAATCTCGGTTTACATTGTTCAGGGCAGATGGCAGACAGCGTGTGTGGCGTCGTGTGGGTGAGCGCTTTGCTGATGTCAATTTTGTGGATCGAGTGGCCCATGGTGGTGGTGGGGTGTGGTATGGGCAGGCATCTGTTATGGACGAAGAACACAGGTGCATTTTATTGATGGCATTTTGAATGCACAGAGATACCGTGATGAGATCCTGAGGCCCATTGTTGTGCCATACATCCATGAACATCACCTCACGTTTGTTGCAAGGATCTGTACACAATTCTTGGAAGCTGAAAATGTCCCAGTTCTTGCATGGCCAGCATACTCACCAGACATGTCACCCATTGAGCATGTTTGGGATGTGCTTGACCGGCGTATACGACAGCGTGCACCACTTCCCACTAATATCCAGCAACTTCGCACAGCCATTGAAGAGGAGTGGATTGGACCAATCTATATCACACCAAGGCCACAATTGACGGATCTGATAAACCCTCTATGCAAGAAGATGTGTTGCACTGCATAGCAAATGGTGGTCCATCTATATGACTGTTAAGGCCCCTGCACACAGATGCAATCAAGCATTAATTGGGCACAATTCGAGGTGGGTTATGGACATCTAGCAACACCTGTGCACTAATCATTGTCAGATCTGCATGTTGATGTGGCACACATGTGTAGTGGATGGAATTATTCAGAAAGCAAAGTGCTCACTATCAAATTTAGGACGAATTTGTGAATAATTTTTGAGAGAAATGGAAATATTTGTATCTGGAATAATTTTAGAATTAAGTCATCCATGAAAATGAGAAAACAAAAGTGTTGCGTTTATATTTTTTAACAAAACAAATGGAGTTTATCTAGTAGCCATTTGGTTTTTCTGTTGATGATAGGTGCTAGTATGAACCACTCAAGTAAAATAAAATCATCGAAACATTTAAAATAACTTCTTCAGAAAATTGTAAGTCTGTGTTGACATATCATGGTTGTGACGCAGGACTTTCAAGATTTGGAATGTAAAATATTCTAAAACTACAACACTTATCAGAGCCTGTCTGACTCTAATGTACTCTGCAGAGGTAGAATGTGACAAGAGGTCCTTCATAGTGACAGCTGCCCCTTATTTTGTCTGATTTTATTACATTTTAATGGATTGTCTGACGGTGGTGACAAAAAGTGTCCCACCACTTAGAAACCTTATAAAACATGAATGTGTTGTAGAGTTTTTATTGATATGAGAGATTATTTAGTGTTGCTTTTGATGAAAAAGGGTATTTTTAATCATTAAAGTAGATTTTTAATAGGTTTTATTGCATATGAATGATTGAACCCTTCTTTGTGGACACACTGTTTTGGATGACGTGAGAAGATAACAAGTGTCATATAGGGGAGAGTGGGGTGAGTTGTGCCGGTGGGGAAGTTGTGCCACCCTTGTTTGTAGAAAACCATTGAAGAAATTGGAAATGTGACCATATATGTGACCATATATTTAAGAAGAGCCATCCATTTGACTCATCCTGTAAAGAAGGGAGAAACATGGCATAAGATAAAAGCACATTTAAGCTCAAAAAACTGTTTTTTGTCTTTCAAAGTAAAATTTCCAAGATCAAGGTTTTTTGATTATTGTGTCGGAACAATTATAGACACGTTTGAAAACATTTGACACATGTTTTAGTACTTTAGTATACTACACTTTGTGTCTACATAGTTAGCACAATGTCAGCCCTAAACTGTTGCATCATGCTTATTATCCAAAATTCTGGGGTTGGGGTGATTTGTGCCAGAGGGCCTAGGGTGAGTTATAAGTAAGTAAGATGTATTTATAAAAGCACATTTTGCACTGTCCTAAGTACTGAACATAGCGCATTCAGTAGGTAAAAATGAAGGTAAAATAACAAAAACTAGAACTGCAAGCAGTTGTGAACGGGGGCCAAGCCTCCCACGCGACTCGGGATCGGGCGTCGTCGTCCGCGGCGCCAGCCCCTCGCTTCACGGAATCCGGGGATGTAAAGTTTTTGAATGTGGGATGTTTGGTTTGGGAGTTATACAGGGTTGCCGCGGATCTTGAAAAGCATTAAAAGTCATTAAATTTAAGTTTCAATATTCAAGGCCTTAAATGTTTTAAAAAGTCTGGAATTATTGGGTGGGCGGCATTAAATTTAATCGGGGGCAGAATTGATGAGCTTGCCTTATTTGTTTCTTTCTAGTTTTCTAGTTTAATTGTTAGATTTCTATGTTTTTATTTTATCGGTGTTTTATATACTTCATAGATATCCGGCAAGTCCGAAACATACGCTAGAGGCAGTACGGCCGTGTGAGGCTGGGTACCGCATTTTAAAACGTAGAAGAAGAATGTGTGTTCCCTGCTTTCGAATTTGAAGTCGGCCGCGGTAGAGCAAAAAAGGAGAGAAGAACGCGGCGGAATCGGGCGGAATGCATGCCAAGCAATAAATTCAGTGAGAGGTGGAGGGAGAACGACTGGCTGGCTTTTTTCACCCCGCGACCACACACTGCCGCTGCTTGTAGGTGCGCAATCACCCACCCGCTGATGATATAGGTAGGCTACTGTCGCAAATCACATAACACGTTGATTGTGTTTAGTAAACATGTTTATTTATGTATCTATATTTATAAATAGCTGCTCATCAGACGTTCATTCAGCTCATTCAGGTCGCGTTGACTTAGCGTGAGCTCATGGAGTGAGACGCGGGTCTCTATCTCACTGCTCGTCTCTCTTTCTCTCACTTTCTTTCTCTCCACTCTGCACTCCCCTTCTGACAGCTAGATAAAAGCTATTGCCGATCCTCCCATCAATCGCAGATAGTAGCCTACGTTTCCTTTGCCAATCGGTACAACCCTATTACCCACGGTTTATTAACCTGAATGCCTGCAACAATACTGTATGAAGAACAAATTACTTTGCCCAAATTACCGCAGGTCCCGTGAGCATGGATGTAAATCTACAGGTGGCTAGGCCAACAAACACATACGATTTTGAAATTGCAAAAACCTCCCTTGACTGTGGAACCAATTTTTAAATAGTTTCTGCCATAAATTCTGCAAAAGAAAGTTAATGGACTAAGTTTATTATTTATTGATTAAGGAATTAAAATATGAAGAACATTCGGATTATTCTTCCCCAAAAAATATCCCATTTTTAATTTAGCCTAATTAAAATATTGTATGCTGCACCTAACACATATTTTCTAAATTGATTAAACTGTTCTTGTTACTCGATTAATCAGAAAATGTAAACCAATTGATACAGTTCTATAATTGGTTGAAAAGGTGGTAATGATGGGTTTTCAGGTTGCCTTTACAGTGATCTCTTATATGTATTTGATGGGTAAATGCAGGGGGACATTGTCTTCATTCAGACTGCTGAACATTTTTTATTTTCTGTAATTAGACAGCAAATGTTAGCTAAAGTGCATTGAATATGTGTTAGTCAGATTTAATGCAACCCTTTACGGAGTATACTGTAGTGTAGTTTGTCGATTTCTGTTACCGCGGTATTGGTATTATTTTTTCATTTTAGAGGTCTTAAAAAGGTCTTAAATGTCTTTAAATTTGAACTTTAAAAATGTGCAGATACCATGGTTATAGACCAAAAGGCAAAAAAGTGTGTTTTGGCGCCCCTTTTGGAGCAATTTAAGGAAAAAGTAGAACCAACCTGAGAACCATAGGACAAACACATGTGTGAAGTTTGGTGTTAATACGATGAATCGTTTTGGATTTATGAGCAGTTTGGTACATGGTAGCTAATGTGCAAATCTTTAAAGCGCTACCGTTTAGTCTTCCGATGGTCGTAGAAAAATTCTTTATTCAACTTTTGCTCGTGGGAGTCGGTAGAGCATAATGCTTTTGGTTTCGTCCAAATCGGGCAAAAACTGTAGGAGGAGTGTGTTTTGGTGACTGACACAGTTTTTGCGATGTAGAGAAAAAAAATTCCCATACGCAAATGGGCGTGGCCTATCTCAAAAGATGCAGCTGACTTGTGCATGTGTTGCCAACTTAGCGATTTTGTCGCTATATTTAGCGACTTTTCAGCCCCCCTGGCGACTTTTTTTTCAAAACAGCGACAAGCGACAAATCTAGCTTTTTTTTCTGGTGTAATTGGTGACTTTTTCGCCGAAGCAAGTATCACTTTTAACGCTTCTCAACGAGCAGCGGGAGCCTCCCGGCCTGTCCCCCGTAACAGAGCACTGACAGACGGCCCGGTCGTCGCGCAGCAGCCCCTCCCAGCTGCGGTCAGAGCAGGAGATACACCTCTCCGCTCGTGTTCCGTTAGCATCACTATTAGTAGTTAGCAGCTTTTCCCACCTCTTCTACAGTCTATGAGTAGTGCAATTCAAAATGTTATGCAGTGCTTTTTTAAACCATGAGCATGTATGATTACTGCTAGACTTAACATTACCACGTTGGTTGTTTATGCGATTGTCACGTTCATAACACTAGAACCTCATCTATTCAAATATTACTGTATAAAACCCCTGTCTACAAATATGCAAATTAGGCGATGACGTCATCTACAAATATGCAAATTAGGCGATGACATCATCTACAAATATGCAAATTAGGCGATGACGTCATCTGGCGACTTCTAGCGACTTTTTGGACAGCCAATAGCTACTTTCCTTACTGAAGAGTTGGCAACACTAGACTTGTGGGCATCTGTGGATATAAAGTTTTTGACTGTCGGATGTTTGGTATGGGAGTTATTGCCCCAAACGCGTTTTCTTTGCTGTTGTTACAAGATATACATTTTTTGTGGTTTTGGCGCCCCCTATTGATAAATTTCGCAAAACTGTCTAAGGTAGAAAGCTGCAGCTCAACGTACCGAACAAGTGGATGTCAAGTTTTTGAATGTGCGATGTTTGGTTGGGGAGTTATGAGCAAAAGCAGATTGTCAGCCTCTCCATAGTAAAGACACTATTTTGAATTTCCCGCCTAAAGACTTTGAAAATGGCGAAAACAGGCAAAAAAATTAAAAAATATTTTTTTTAATAAGTCCCGCCCACATAGGAATTTCTTGCCCATATTTTTTCCATAGGCTCAGGTATGCCCCATGATAGTCTCCCTTGAGTTTCAAGAAAATTGCTTATTATTATTTTTTTAAGGAATTTTCGCAAATCTTTAAAACGCTACCGTTTGATCTTCCGATGGTCGTAGAACAATTCTTTATCCAACTTTTGCTTGTGGGAGTCGGTAGAGCATAATGCTTTTGGTTTCGTCCAAATCGGGCGAAAACTGTAGGAGGAGTATGTTTTGGTGACTGACACAGTTTTTGCGATGTAGCAAAAATTCTATATATACGCAAATGGGCGTGGCCTATCTCAAAAGATGCAGCTGACTTGTGGGCATCTGTGGATATAAAGTTTTTGACTGTCGGACGTTCGGTGTAGAAGTTATAGGCCAAACCGCGTTTTTTGTTGTTGTAGCGCCACCTAGTGGCCGGCATGTCTGAATTTTTTTGTCTGTGTACCAGGCACGGACCTGGATCTAGTCATGCAAGTGGCATGTCCCTACCCTTTACGGTTTGGGCTGCTGCACCAGTTTTACACGACTCCAAAGAATAATCCCAGCAAAAACAATAGGGTTCCCTGCCCAGCAGGGCTATGGAACCGCGTTGCTCTGCAAAACGCGGTCCCAGGCCCTTCTCGGGCTTGGCCCCCTAAAAATAAAAGACATAAAACCCCAGACATCCACATATAAACAAAGATAGTAGTGCAGAGGTAAGATAGTTAATGGGGAGGAAAAACCAGGGTGTACAGATGGGTTTTGAGCCTTGATTTAAAGGCAGAAATGGAGGGGGAATCGCATAGGCCAGGTAGCAGTTGGTTCTACAAGGACGGAGCAGCTAGTGCAAAGTAAACTTCTGAGAGTTTTGCCATTGGCATGGCTGTATACGCTGGTCACCAAAAGAAAGTGATTGTCTACAGTAGCTCAGAAGAGACTGATATCTCCATTCCACTTAACGACACCACTGATGAGAGTTCAGATGGCCAGAAAGATGATGATGGTGACTTTGTCATTGTGAGCTTTGCAGGTAAAACCATTAGATCTGATAGGCCTTTTTTAAGAAAATTTTCCTTCAATCTTTGTAAAATATTTACTTTAAATAAACCTTAAATAAGTGATTGTCTGAAATGAAATAACAGATGTTTGTTTATCAATTCAACATTTTTCTTTTCCGGAAATCAATTGTTCAAACAGATAAAACAAATTATTTGGTTGAACAGTTGTATGTGCAAAAGTTTGTGAACCCTGAGCTGCATTGCTTAAATGTAATGAGAGATCTTTAGAGAAGAACATGGGTGGCACTAGATAAAAGATAGATAAAACCAGGTCAGTTTGGTGAAACCAGGTCAGTTTAGGCCCACCAAAGTGAACCCACACAGGTCAGACATGCCAAAAGGGAAGGAACATCTCAGGGGATCTCAGGAATAGAGTTTTGGTGTTGCACATTTGTCTGTGGACAGCTATAAATTAGTTAAAAAAAAGTTTTAGCTCCATTTGTCCACTGTGAGGTAAATCTACAAATGGAGAGCTTTAAAAGTGACTGAACATCTGCCTAGAAGTGGACTTCCTTCAAAAGTATCCACAAGTGCCACAAGAAAAAGGATTTTTTTGGTAAAGGCCAACCCAAACATTATATCTGGAGATGTGCCATTTGCAGCACCTGAGATCTTTGGATGGAGCCTTGTTGCTTGTTCCTACAGTACATAGAGCTAGTTGAATGTATTTGTGAATTGTGTTGATTTTGCTTCTTGCAGAGTAAGCCTGACTCAGAGCTCGGGAGCCCCAAGACAACTGACGACATAGTCCAAGAGAAGGGAGAGGAGGGCCGGGCAGCAAGACGCAGACACAAGACGGAGAGCGTCAAGCAACAGTGGAGCCAGGAAAAAGCTGTGGCTGTGGAGATGGAGATGGAGCAGGCCAACAGGTTAGGGCTTCAGTTAGTACATCAGATGTGTTGGAGACTATGGTGGCTGCACCTCACCTGAAGAATGGGTTTTTTTCTTTATTTAAAATAATCTGGTACACTTTCAGAGCAAAATGAAGAGGTTAGATCCATGAAAAATGTTGTGTTCTAAAAAATGTTTTACTTTAGGAAAAAAATCTTAAACACAATGGTTGTATAGTTCTGAGTAGTGATGACACAGAGACAAGTCACACCCACGAAGCAAAACATTTCAGCCCAAATAAATTAAGCAAAAGTGGTTACCAGTGTTTAGCTGGTTTATTTTTTTAGAAAATATAAAATATTGATTATAGAATACAGTGAATGATGCATAGAATATTAAAACATCTAATCTCTTTTTCGACCAAGCCAAACTCTAGAACGTAAGGTGTGGATGCAACCATCTCACACACACAATCACAAATTTTTTGATGAATAGTACAAATCAATAGAAGTACATATTTGCATTTATTACAGAATTATTTTGGGTAGAGGGCATGGCATCAACTTCCCTATTGGTTAACTTTAAAAATTGCAGGAGTCACAGTAGCATACCGTCATATTTTGAAAGACTAAAATCTGGCTACGGGATGTGTTAGAGTTGAAGTCAACTTCTCTGACTCAGAAACTATCTAAAACTCTGGTAATTAAACAGCGCACAGTTTTAAGGTGAGTCGACGAGAGTCAGAAACAATATCGTTAACGTTCCCTGACTAAGCTAAAGTTATTCTGCCAGTAATTATCAGTGATAACTTCTGCATTGACGTTAGTCTTTGCTGTCTGATAATGATATGATTGTGTTTGGAATGGAGGATAACTGCAGTGGATACTGTTCATTATGAAGGTTCATTATGAAACCAATACATCTATTTTAATTTTAGAAACGTCAGGCATTGTGAGATATGGTGCAGACCCAACCAAAACAGCCTGCAGGCCTCATGTCCATATGCACTTACTTGGGCTGTAAAAGTACGATTCGATTTGTGTCACGATTTTTGACCTACGATTCGATACATACAACGATTTGTGAAATTTGAAAAGCACTTTATTTATTTATTATTTTAACTGAATGTTACATTTAATAACAAATAACCTGAACAGATTTGAACACAAAGAACGGTAACACTTTAGTTCGATAGTCCACTGTTGACACTCAACAAGCCATCAGTTGATACGCAGTTGCATGTCAACAGTGAATGAGTTTACATATCTCAACAGATACGTAACATGAATTCAACTAACTGTAAGTTAACTATAAGTTGCACTATTAGTAGATGATTAGTTGACATTCAACAGAGCTTGTTCAACAGATAAAAAACAAGGATTCAACTAACTGTCTGTTAACTATAGGTTGCACTATTAGTAGATGTTTAGTTGATATTCAATAGTGATTAAGTTGATACATATTTAGAATGCATTCAGCTGTCAGTTAACTATAAGTTGCATTTTTAGTAGATGTTGTTTTGTACACGTAACATGCATTCAACTAACTGTCAGTTAACTATTAGTTGCATTATTAGTAGATGGTTAGTTGATATTCAACAGTGAGTTAGTTGATACTCAACAAAGCTTGTCAACAAATATGTAACATGCATTCAACTAAGTGTTAGTAGTATACGATAATTTTATTTTGTTAATTTATTTTTACAAAAACAGTCTGCAACAGACATTGTACTTTTTATTACATGTTCTTTACAAATATTCAACTATCAGTTGAGTGTCAACTTCTAGTAAGTTGACTGTCAACTTCTAGTAAGTTGACTGTCAACTTCTAGTAAGTTGACTATCAACTGCTGTTATTAACCAATTCTCAACTTAGGTTTCATATGGATCAACTTTCCCCCACTCACAAGGAACACATCTAATGAATGAACATTCAACCCTCTGTTGATCATATATGTTCATTGTAAAATAAAGATGAGAATGTTTTATCAATCAATAGGCACCCTGTGTAGGTGACTACCTGTTGATTGTCATATGACTGTCGACAAACTATCAGTAAATATTCAACTTAGCATAAGTAGACAGGTCTTGGGACTGTCAAATTAAAGTGAAAACAGTTTAGTGTCTACACACTATTAACAGAGCAAAACAGAGAAAATAGTTGATTCTCAACAAACTATCAGTCGATGTTCAACTAAGCATTAGTAGAACGGTCTTAGGACTGTCAAATTAAAGTGAAAACAGTTTAGTGTCTGCAAACTATCAACAGAGCAAAACAGAGAAAATAGTTGATTCTCAACAAACTATCAGTCGATATTAATCTAAGCATTAGTAGAGAGGTCTTAGGACTGTCAAATTAAAGTGAAAACAGTTTAGTGTCTGTAGACACTCTACAAACTAGTAACAGTAGAAAATAGAGACAAGTTTTGCTCAACTGATGAGTAACACTGGATGACCCCAAAGTAAAGTTAAAAAATATATAGGCAGCATATCTGAACAGGAAAGAACATTTATTTGAAGTAAATTTCACTTTTTTCAGTAGTTACACAACATGTAGGTACACAGCAAGTACCATCAATACCTCTAAAAAAAGACAATAAAACTAATGCATGTATATATTTAGGCCTTAAAGTCTCAAATGGTCAAGAATATTCCCATTTGAGTGTATATTGTAAATAAAAACACATATTTGTAAAAATATTAATATCATAAATAGTAAGAAGCTGAAGTTTCTGAAATGGAGAGGAGATGTGACATGTGAGTCTGATCGTGTTGCAATTCTAATATAAAGTTTCTGAAGAACCCACATTTTATGGAGAGCAGTAGGAAAATAACTGTCCCAAATTACGGTATGAAAGATGGGGATAAATTAAACTGTGATAAAGAGTAAGGAGACAGCTTGTGGTGACAAGATTACTAACCCTCATTCATTTTGTTTCTCATCAACGTTGACTCCCAAGAATCTTGTTTTTGATTTTTCTCAAAAGGTAGAGCTTGTGTCAGAGCAGAACTCTACTCTGTAACAGAATAAAACTTGCAATTTAATCTCATTTATGCGAAACTATGCCTAAAGACACTTTCAATTTAAAAAAAAAAAACAAATTGCTACTATGTGAAAACTAGCACAATTTCATTAAAGGCATTACTATTACTACAGTAAAATCGGTTAGTGGTGTTACTTAAGCACACTCCTTAAATTAAGTGTTGAAGCCAAAAATCTCAGTACCTGACCAATAAATCACTGTATTATTGACAGCAACACCCAGGCCTTTAAATGCTACTGGACTTGTAACAATGTCCTAATGCAGGATTGGTGTTTTCTGGCTGTGTAGGAGGCAGGTGTCTCATTTGGAGGAAGGAGATGTTGGAACTTTACACCCTATCTACCAGACAACCTGCCAGCCATGGATCACTTTCATGGCCAAACTTGGTCAGTATTATTTAATTGTCATATTTTCTGCAACAACAAAAGAAAAAAACAGTATATATCTACAATATTGCATCTTCTGAAGATGAGAGGTGTGTAATGTGTAACCTGATCACTCTTAGTATCCCTTGTGTCCTGGTAAACAGGCTGCCCCTCCATTCAGCAGTGCACGACTGAGATTGCTTCACACTTCCTTCTGCCTTCCGTCTTGACTGAAATTGTCAATCTGGTCAGTTCTTTGGCCTGTGATACAACGGTGAAGGCATTTGAGAAGAGAAGGTGAGTTGTTTGAACTGTATATGAAATTAATGGTTATTTTGAACACTTTTCAATATTGTATTGATTATATTTGATGTGTTTTCATTGTATCTGTAATGCTGGAGACACATAGAAAAGAGGGTTCCAGAGGGTACAATACATATCTTCTCTACAGATATGAATCCAAAGCAGAGAAACAAAACACTTACTATCCTACCTGTGCATTGCTTGTTTGCTGTCAGTCAAATTCATTCTTTTTTCTTTTGTGTGTGTCACTCACAACATTCTGTCGGTTTATAATGTTTTCCAGCATTTTTGCAATATGGGGGTGTCATACTAACAGTTCTTATGGAAATAGGATCATCAATCTATATCTCATTTGCAAAGCCTTCATACTGATATTATGTTTCAACAAGAGACATATTTAACATGTAGATGCCATAAAATTGAGATGCAATTGGATAGGACAAACCTTTCAGTCAACCTTTTCAGCTAAAGCACGTGGCTTGGCCATACTAAAAAGACGAATCATCCTTTTCAATATGTGTTCACCAAAACTGACCCAAATGGTCGATTTAGTATTGTGACCGGCACTATTATGACGCTTCATGCCACCCTGTTAAATATATATGCACCAAACTTTGATAATCCAGGCTTTTCCTGTGGTGTTTTCAGTCTCATTCCTGACTTATCAGGTGGAGACTTTAAATTAATTTTAGATACATTTAAGGTTAGATCTTCCTCTCGCCCAGTTAACCCTTTGGACTCCACAGTTGTATTGAGTCATCTGATTAAATCATTCATGGCCTCTTTGCAAGAATATACTACTTTTTAGTTGATTCTAAATTGGCATCAGCAATCCCTGCATCAAAATAGCATAATATTTTAATCTCAGATTGATTGATTGATTGATTGATTGATGATTGATTGATATTGATTGATTTCATTTGACAATTTTGATTTAAAACATGAACAGCACTCTGTCATATATTAAAACACATAAATAGTCAGGGATGATACAAAAAAGCCTGAAGGCTTATTTCCATTGTGGTCCCTGCGGGGCAGGAGAAGAGGGCAAGCAATTAGCAGCAAATTACACATCGATCATTCAAAAAATGTACACAATTACATTCAAGTCACACACATAACAATGATCATTATTATGACAAGCCTAAGATTGGCGTCCAAGCCAATGTTTCAAAGCCTGTTTAAAACTGCCTATGTTTCTGACTAACTTGAGTGTACCAGGTAACCTATTCTAAAGTGTAGTTCCAGCATGAAGAAAAGAATCCTTTCCCAAATTAGTCTTATGTATGGGGGTACAAAATCTGTTGAGCTACCCCTAGTGGAATGCAGGCCCTCAATACTTATAGTGTACATACCACAATAATGCTTTTCTCTGTTTGCTTCACTTTTCTTTAGCTGCCCCCCAACTGGAGACTTGTTTGTACCATTCCCTCTGGTCTTGAACCTCAGCCAGCCTCCAGGGACTAGGAGGAGCTTCATTCTTGTCGGCCGCAACTTCCATCAGTGGCACTGTAGTACGGAGCAAGGTAACTACTACAGCCCAGTGTCTGTAAATATGGACAGTCGTCACCTGTGTACTCAATGCTCATTCTCAGCAATGCCTATTAAACTGTACATGGTGTACAATGCAACACAATTAATGAGTATTGATGCATCACAATCATCCATAGTTAGTTTTGAAAGTCTGTCATGGACTGTTTACTGCTTTGATTCCAGTTTATAAGTTGCATGCAGGTCAAGTTAAAGGCAGACTGAATTATTAGGATTGGTCTGTCATCACGTTGTTCACATTTATTAACAGATTTCCATTGAATTTCATCCACTTAATTGAAACAAACAAATATATTACAGAGGTTGGTGAACAAACAGGTCCTAAAAAGATAATGTGCTTGTTAATGGCCATTTGAAGGTGTTAAATTGTTTTGAAACATGGAACTTTTATTAATTTGTAAATATCTGGGAGGGAGTCGGAGCACATTCCTTGTATAAAGCATAGATGGCATGATTCTGCTGTTTCAGCATGATTTTAGAGATGGAGGACAAAATGATAACTGTCGTAATAAATTCAAGAGTGACAGAATCTTGGACACAGCATTTTAAAACACTTTTGCAGTGTTCTCTAGTCATATTCATGGTTGCATTACATTCCAGAACATATTTTCTCAGGAGATGCAACACTTTCCCCACTGATGCAGCACATTTCCATTTTTGGTAACACTTTACAATAAGGGTACATTAATTGTCTGTTAGTTAATGCTTAATAAGCATAATCAAAAATGCTTAATAAGCATTAACTAACCATTAATAACTGCTTAGTTAATGTATTAGCTTAACGTTAATAACTAAACATTAACAGTTAGTTATAGCGTTAAGTAAGCATATAATGTCAGTTAATTAATGTACCCTCATTGTAAAGTGTTCCCCCTTTTTTGTAATGCAGTGCTGTTCTGGTCTGAACTGCTAACTGTATATCCAGAAAACATTAATGTTGAAGTTGGAAACAACATTTCAGACCATTCTTTCAAGAAAGCTTCAAAAGACAACATCAATTTAGACACATTCCTACTCTTCTACTTTATGTGTGATTATCTTTCTCTCTATATAACCTAAATTGACTTATAATTGACTATAACTCAGTTGGCTACTCTATTGATCAGAATTCCTGTGGTGACTTTAATATAGGACCACCTTCTTAAATCAAAACTATTAACTAAAAATCCGATTATTGTGATAGAATTGCATTAAATAACAATTTACTTAAGTTATAGTGTGTAACATAGTTTTAAATGAAAGGGAAGACAAAAGATCAAAGATAGAGGTAATGGCCATATTGTAAACGGAGGACCTGATATTGATTCATGCTTCTAGCCTATATATAGTGCATTCGGAAAGTATTTGCAGCGCTTCACTTTTTCCACATTTCGTTGTTACAGCCTGGAATAACGCTGGATTACTCTTTTTTTCTTTTTCTCAAAATTCTACACATAATACCCCATAATGACAACTTATAAAAAGTTTGTTTGAGATTTTTGCAAATGTATTTAAAACAAAAAAAAAAGTTTAATATGTACATAAGTTCACAGCATTTGCTCAATACTTTGTGGCTCTTTTGGAATATGAAGCCACAAGCTTGGCACACCTATCTTTGGCCAGTTTCGCCCATTCCTCTTTAAAGAACTTCTCGAGCTCCATCAGGTTGGTTGGGGAGCTTCGGTCCACAGCCATTTTCAGATCCCTCCAGAGATTTTCAATGGGATATAAGTCTGGGCTCTGGATGGGCCACTCTAGGACATTCACAGAGTTGTCCTGCAGGGGCCTCATTTATAAAGCTTGCTGCGCACAAAAACCTTGCGTAGATGGCAGAAATGTGCAGTCAAATGTGCGGTGGCAAAACGGTGGTATTTATAAAATAATTATTTGCGGAGAAGTGTGCGTATTTCCACGCCAACTTTTGACCATGCGTAGGGCTACCGCAAGGTTTTCCTGACTCGGGGAATCAGCGACACTCAATGGCAACACCACGAAATAAAGCTCTGTCATCAGAAAAAAACACATTTCCTTGTGAAATGCATGGCACCCGATATATTTAATCAATTATATGTGCCTACCTATTGTTGAGAATATAGGCTACTGCTGTCTTTGGCATGCAGTCATGACGTAGGTTGATTTACTTATCAAGTAGGTCTATACATGTTTTGGTTATTTTTAAATTGAATCTTATAGTTCTACTTTATAATGATATCAAATACATCGGGAGGTGTGTCCGTGAGTGGCCAGCGGGAGAGCAAGTCTATATTTTAGGCTGTGTGTAAAAGTAGTTTTGTGCAAAGTTAAGGCCAAAAATATTAATTAAAACTATATATTTCGTTAGATAAAATCGTTTTATGAATTTAGCAAATTATTATATGCACCTCTTTCCTATAACAATTTACCCTGGAAGTTTAAACTAGCCTATAATCTGACGTTGTTGGAAATGTGTGGATCTCACGGAAGGGAAACAATGCTTTGGAATAGACTACAGGCTAATGCATTATTTCACTTCTCACAACACATTTTATATAGGCCTACATATAGTCCTACAGGTTCGCTAATACATGATATTTCACACAGTACAAAGTTGGGCAAAACAGCTTAACAAAGACTGTAATGACTGTGCCAATCATGCTATGTGATCAGCGCGCGTGTGTGTTTGTGTGACAGTTACAGCGGTGCATGGCACGGACTTTCTTCCTTCCCAGTCCCAGCTTTGTGCGAACGCAATGTTTTGGGAAGGTTTCTACGCACACCTTTATAAATGAGGCCCCTGAAGCCACTCCTTCGACATCTTGGCTGTGTGCTTAGGGTTGTTGTCCTGTTGAAAGATGAACCGTCGCCCCAGTTTCAGGGCAAGAGCGCTCTGGAGCAGGTTTTCTTCCAGGATGTCTCTGTATATTGCTGCATTCATCTTTCCCTCAATCCTGACTAGTCTCCCAGTTCCAGCCGCTGAAAAACATCCCCACAGCATGATGCTGCCACCACCATGCTTCACTTTAGGGATGATATTGGCCACGTGATGAACGGTGCCTAGTTTCCCCCAAACATTACGCTTGGCATTCACGCCAAAGAGTTTGATCTTTGTTTCTTCAGAGCAGAGAATTTGGTTTCTCATGGTCGGAGAATCTTTGAGGTGCCTTTTGGCAAACTCCAGGCGGGCTGTGGCCTCTGTCTGGCCACTCTACCATACAGGCCTGATTGGTGGAGTGCTGTAGAGATGCTCATCCTTCTGTAAGATTCTCCTCTTTCTGTAAGATTCTCCTCTCTCCACAGAGGAACCCTGGAGCTCTGTCAGAGTGACCATCGGGTTATTGGCCACCTCCCTAACTAAAGCCCTTCTTCCCCGACCACTTAGTTTAGAGGGACGGCCAGCTCTAGGGAGAGTCCTGGTGGTTCCAAACGTCTTCCATTTACACGATGACGTAGGCCGCTGTGCTCATTGGGACCTTTAAATCAACAGAAATGTTTCTGTACCCTTACCCAGATCTGTGCCTCAAGACTATCCTGTCTACAGACAATTCTTTCGACTTCATGCTTGTTTTGTGGTCTGACATGCACTGTTACCTGTGGGACCTTATATAGACAGGTGTGTGCCTTTCCAAATCATTTCCAAACAACTGAATTTATCACAAATGGACTTAATTAAGCTGAAGAAACATCTCAAGGATGATCAGTGGAAACAGAATGTGCCTGATCTATAATTTTGACCTTGATCACAAAGGCTGTGAATACTTATGTAAAAGTTATTTATTCGTTTTTTATTTTTAATACATTTGCAACAAAAAAAAATAAAAAAATATATGTTTCATATTTTAATTTGAGTTTTCAACATCCATTTTAGACAAACATACACAAAATAAACAAGACACAGAAACAAACAAAACAAATCAATGGCATGTAACTAGACAAACTAATTATAGCAGTGGCCAATGAGAATATTCATGACAACGCAAGATATAAGCACATTTAAGCTCCAAAAACTGTGTTTTGCCTTTCAAAGTAAAATTTCCATGATCAAGGTTTTTTGATTATTGTGTCTGAACAATTATAGACAAGTTTTAATATGCTACACTTTGAGTCTATACAGTTAGCACGATGTCAGCCCTAAACTGCTGCATCATGCTAATTATCCAAAATTCTGGGGTTGGGGTGATTTGTGCCAGAGGGCCTAGGTGAGTTATAAGTAAGTAAGTAAGTAAAATGTATTTATTAAAGCAACAAACTGTATTTAGTAACAATATTTATTAATTTAAGCTATATTTGGCTGCTCCGCCTTAAGTCGTTTGAAAACATTTGACACATGTTTTAGTGCTTTAAAATGCTACACTTTGTGTCTATATAGTTAGCATGATGTCAGCCCTAAACTGCTGCATCATGCTATCATCAGTGGTGGGCCGTCAGGGCCAGCAGGGCCTTCTCTGCTGGCCCTGTCAAAATCCAAATAATACATTTTTTTTTGTTGTTTAAAATTATATTAATTTGTGTTTAAATGTGTCTGAATTTAATAAAACATTTCAGTACATAACAAAAATAATTAATTTTTTTTTGCAATATAGTTATTTTTTGTGAGGCTGAGCTGGATTTCCCAGGCATATCTCATCTAAACGCATCACAGCTATGTGGAGCAGCGGGGCCTGCACTAGAAGTATTGCTGGCCTTTCATTGAAGCTGTCGTCTCCTATTGGATAATAACGCTGACTGACGTGTCTCATCAGCCAATCAGATTTTGATGTGTAGTGACAGCCCGCCCCAAGGCCCAGCGATATCTCAGCCGCTAGCCCCCTGTGATGTCATCAGCGAAGTTTGAAACTTCGGCGCGCGCACTATTAGCATTGTGATGATGTGAGTGAACCTGGAGTGAACTACTATGGCCATCTTTCACACAACCTACTGCTCCCGCTGCCGATCTAGCTTGGCTATTTAAAGGTGATCGTTTAACATAGTTTAGATATAGTTTCGACAGGAATAAGCTACACATAAGCTGGATGGGCTGACAACGTTTTTTTGCGGCGCTTCACTGACTGTAACTACGAAGCTATGACTGGCTAACAGCTAGCACCGAGCGGAACAAGCTACCGGTATGTTGCTGGCCGTGTCTGCTTTTTAAACCTGTGACGGAACATAGCACATCAGGGATTTTAACAGCCTTAATGGCTTATAGGATCCGAGGATGGATTTCCTCTACAAGTGATGGGTGAGTGTTACTTTTGGCTGTGTCTATCTGTGAAAAGATAACGTTTTTTATGGGGTTTTAAAACCATTTTGTTTGTTTGTTATGGTCCTTGTAGTAGCCTATATTGCTGGGACTTGGGCAGTAGGTGATGCTGTTTTTCATCATTGATGCCACTTTCTAAGCATGATATGGGAACCAACTCTCAACTACACTTCTTCTTAATATGCTGGTTGGATTGGCTGTTGTAAAATATTTGGCATAAAAGACCCTTCTTGCATGTTTCATTTATGTTATTGAAGTGAATGCGGCGCACTGGTAATATTGTCGCTATACTAAATTGAATCCGTTGAAGTTGCGCAAGCATCCAGTGAACCCTATTACAATAACTGAATGCTTGTGTTGTGTCGTGTTATGCGTTTGCAAACAGTTGTCGAGTGACATGAAATATCTGATGGTGATGGTGCAGTAGTCTATCTGGTGTGGGATAAACAACAGTGGTGTGCGCAGTGCGCTGCTCTGTGGTTGTTGAAGATAAACTGTCAAGCTCTTCATGTTATGCATATGCATTAGTGTAATCTGTGATTTTAGCCTATATTTTGTATGTGGCTGTGTTGGTTGTATCGGCACCTGACGTGTGGTTTCTCAGTGTTTGGGGAGGAGGAGGAGGGGGGCGGGGGTTGGTCGGAGTTCGCTACTGAAGGCCCTGACTGAAACCCCACGGTACGCTACTGGCTATCATGCATATTATCCAAAATTCTGGGGTTGGGGTGATTTGTGCCAGAGGGCCTAGGTGAGTTATAAGTAAGTAAGTAAGTAAAATGTATTTATAAAAGCACATTTATAACAGTTTGCACTGTCCAAAGTGCTGTACATAGTGCATGCAGTAGGTAAACAATGAAGGTAAATACCTGGGGGCAAAACCCCTTTTTTTTAAAAAAAAACAGATATGGAGCGTTGTAAAAGGTTGTTCACCAGAAATGATATCCAGGACCTTCCACGATCACAACCTGGGTGGACAACCTGGTCAACTAGCTGCTGGAAAGCTACAGGGGGCCGACATAGAGCAAATCAGAACCACTGTTTAAGTGAATGGGGGTGGGCTAATAGGGAATTTTTTAAACGTATAGATATCATTATGAAACTTTGCAAGTTGATTACTGACATTAAAACAACAACTTTTTGTATTACAGTATTTTCCAAAAAGTTTGAATAAATATGAAAAATCATCAATATCTTACTAATGATGCCTACATTTGCATATCTGCAAAGCCCCAAAATCTAGATGTTGGACTAAAGCAGAGTCAATTTGTTTTTAAATTTTGAAAACAAAACAAGTGTCCAACTGCCTGAAGCTTTTTCTAATCACAGTTCAAATTTGATAAATAACCCATAGAAAATTAATTTTTTACACTGTTTTTTTCCAAGGGAATGTCTAGCCGTTTCCTAAAATACCAGCTGGAGACTCCAAAAGGACACTTTTGGTCCATGGCACATGAAATGTAACTGTAAAAAATATATGTTCAGGGGGCGCCTTTAGCTCAGTTGGTAAGGCGTCCCCCTCCCGGGCCGGGCCCAGCAGCAGACCCGGGTTCGATTCCCACCCGCGGTCGTTCTCTGCATGTCACTCCCCTCTATGCCCCATTTCACCTCTGTCTCTCTGCACTATCAAATAAAGCATAAAAATGCCCCAAAAATATCTTAAAAAAAAAAAAAAAAAATTCTATGGGTTATTGATCAAATTTGAACTGTGATTAGGAAAGGCTTCAGGCAGTTGGACACTTGTTTTGTTTTCAAAATTTAAAAACAAATTGACTTTGTTTTCTTCCAACATCTAGATTTTGGGGCTTTGCAGATATGCAAATTTACGCATCATTAGTAAAATATTGATGATTTTTCATATTTATTTAAACATTTTGGAAAAAACTGTAATACAAAAAGTTTTTGTTTTAATGTCAATAATCAACTGGCAAAGTTTCATAATGATATCTATAAGTTCAAAAAATTCCCCATTAGCCCCCATTCACTTAAACCAGGGGTTCTCAAACTTTTGATAGCTGAGTGCCAATTTAGGAACCCAACATTGGACCGGGGGCCGCCGAATGGCCAGCGTCTTTGCATTTTTAAAGTTTACATGTATTGGTCTGCATCCAATAATGTGTAATTAACACATTTTAATTAATAAATGAAGGGCTAGGTTTCATTTCAACATTGGGGGAGACACATTAAAAGCGGTGGTCTGGGGGCTGTCCCCCAGAAAAATTTGAGGTTCGAACACTTAATTTTGTGCATTTTGGTTAATTTTTATGCAGTAATTTGTGTCTTCTGTATTTATGTATGGTGGACTAGTTAAGGAAAAGACAACTAGCTCCCATTGACACACATCTAATGGAATATAAATCAGTAAGGCACTGAGGCATTCTGTATTGCATTCAAATATTTATTCTACTTTATTGTTCAAAACTTTCTGCACATTGAAAACGTATCACCTTTTGGAGTGTTTTTTTGTAGGACTCACTACTCATGATGCAGCAGCAGTGTTAACTATTATGACACTATACATTGGAAATAAACTGGGTGGGCTATCAGCAGTCAACTAGGCAGATAGTTCCATGGCTATCAGCAGCTAGCTAACGTTAGCTTGTTAGCTAAACTTTAGGCAAAAGAGTTAGAAACCAGATAATGTTAGCATCCATCCTCAGACACTTGACCTAATCTAATTCACCTTGAAGGTGAGAAAGTGCATCGTATTGGGCTTGACAAGCTCACTATCTAACAACTTACATTGGGACCACTACACTGCCTGCTGCACTGTGGGAGGCTGACCAGCCGTCTGCAACGAGAGGCAGAGGCCAGCCGAACTTCGCAAGTTTAAGATGGTACGGTCCACTGCAGGGGTGTTATTATTAATAGTTGGGGAATGAATATAAACAATTAGGAGGGATATTTAAGTATTTCGACCCCTGTACTGTTTTTACTGTTACGGGGGACGCGTCCCCTCCGTCTGTTTCAATTAAAAAAAAAAAAAAAAAATGTTTTTTTTTTTTATAATTCATAATTCAATGCGGGCCGCCAGATATGTTTCCGCCATTGGCCCGCGGGCCGCACTTTGAGAACCACTGACTTAAACAGTGGTTCTGATTTGCCATGTCGGCCCGCTGTATCTTTCCAGCAGCTAGTTGACCAGGTTGTCCACCCAGGTTGTGATCGTGGAAGGTCCTAGATGTCATTTTTGGTGAACAACCTTTTACAACGCTCCATGTCCATAAAATCACTTTGCCCCCTGGGTAAAAATAACAATAACAAAAATAAGAGACATAAAGTCCATACATCCACATATAAACAAAGATAGTAGTGTAGAGGAAATATAGTTAATGGGGAGGAAAAGCCAGGGTGTACATATGGGTTTTGAGCCTTGATTTAAAGGCAGCAATGGAGGGGGTATCACATTTGTCAGGTGGCAGTTGGTTCCACAAGCACAGAGCAGCTAGTGCAAAGTACATTTCTGAGAGTTGTACCAGTGGCATGGCTGTATACGCTGGTCACCGAAAAGAAAGTGATCATCTACAGTAGCTCAGAAGAGACTGACATCTCCATTTCACTTAACGACACCACTGACAAGAGTTCAGATGGCCAGAAAGATGATGATGGTGACTTTGTCATTGTGAGCTTTGCAGGTAAAACCACCTAGATCTGTTAGGCCTTGTTTAAGAAAATGTACCTTCAATCTTTGTAAAATATTTACTTTATTTACTTTAAATAAACCTTAAATAAGTAAGTGTCTAATGGATTTGTCTTGCATTACAGTTTTTGAGATATATATCAATTTACCCCATGGTATTCTTTCCAAAGGCACAACTTACACCACACCAGGTGCAAGTTGTGCCACAAGACAACTTTTTTTCCGAAAGCTATATTTCTTAAACAGTTTATTCCATATCCAAAGTTTTGATTGCCAGGGATGCACAACATCCTGAAATATATGTACATATTTGGGTTGGAGACATAACTGTCAAGGCCTCACTTTAAAATCAATTTGAGTAAAAAGTGGCACATCTCAACCCACTCTCCCCTATTAAGAAGTATTTTTTTAAACAAAAAAACTACAAAAACAACAAAACAAACAGTAATGGTTAAATCAAAATAAAAAGCACCCACAAAATGACATGGATAGCACAAGAAGGGCAGCAAAAAAAAACACTTATGACACTCTAATCAACTCCTATCCTCCATGTAGGCATGATAGAGCCCCCACTTCTAATGGTACTTTTCCACCCTATTAATCAGCCTGAATGACAACATTTCCAGTGCAGCTAATTTCCCCAATTGGAGAAACCACAGAGACGGTGCAGGTAAAATGGAAGCTTTCAATTTGTTATAATAACTTTTTGTCCAAGCATAAGTGCTGTTTGCACCCATTCAGTGTTAGATGGAGTTAAATCCTGTAATACCATGGGATCTCCCAAGATATACAAACTTGAACGTGAAAGGGATATCTTGGCCAGAAGAGCAGAACGACTGTACCTTTGGGCATCCCCATAGCATATGAACCAGGGTACCATTATTGAAGGAGCACCTCCAACACCCTGCATCTTCCCTCAACCCTACTGTGTAACCTGGACGGGGTCCAATAGACTCTATTCAATGTTTTAAATTGAATTAGTCTTGTTTTAAGTTCTCTCAACAACTTTGAGTTTACAATATAAGGATCAGACTCCAGTTCTCCTCTGAGAAAGCAATAATAAGATCAGCTTCCCTTGTTAATCTGATGGCTGACAAATCGTCCTCAGAGTTACAAAGCAGTATGGAATAATATGCTGCTGCCATGACCCTTTCTAAAAAGATCTAATATGCGATGCCAGATGTCCAAACTAGGGGGCGCCACAGAGGCCGAGCCGAAGGTCTGTATCAGCAGATATCTCAGCTGCAAAACACCAGAACTGATTTTGTGGGATATCAAATTGTCAGTTTATATTTCAAAATGATCTAATTATTCCCTCTTCATACAGATCACCTAGAACCTTGATTCCTTTTCGATACCACAGTTTCCAAAAGAAGGGTTCTTTGTCAATACGAAGTTAAAACCCTAACCCTAAACCATATTCCTGCATGTAAATGACAATGGGGGTTGACCCCATAATCCTGCGCAACCCTCCTTCAGGTCCTTTGTAAATGTGAGACAACTTGATGCATGTTTACGTCTGAGGGCAACTTAGCTGTGATGAAATGCACTGGAGAGCCTAAGGCAAACCAGTATGGGGCTATTTCTGGGGGCAAAACCAGTGTGCCATATGTTTGAGACTGAATGCTAGGTGGTAAAATCTGAGGTTTGGCACTCCCAACCCACCATGATCCACTGGCCTCTGCAGTGTCTGTCATTTTAGTCTTGGGCGTTTGTTATCCCATAGAAAAATGTTCCAAATTCTGTCAAATAGTTTAAAGTATGTTTGAAGATGTTTTACTGGGAGAGCTTGCAACAAGTAATTACATTTAGGGGCACAAGTCATTTTTATTACATTAACTTTGCCCCACAGAGATAGAAAAAGTGGAGCCCAGCGCTCGGTATCAGTCCTAAAGTTTGCCAATAGAGTTTCAAAGTTACACTAAACTAAATCAGACAGATTTGGCGGAAATGTTATCCTAGGTATGTCAAGTCTTTTTCAGGCCAGGAGAAATTGCAAGACCGGAAGAGAGACTTAGGGCATTATGCTGTCAGGGGGAGTGCCTCTGATTTTAGCCAATTAACCATATATCCAGATATTCCTGAAAACTGTGAACTATTCTGAGTAAAGAGGGCAAAGAGTGTTCTGGCTCTGACACAAACAGGAAAATGTCATCTGCATATAAAATTTGCTTTTGGGGTGGTTTGGCCTATCTGGATGCCTTTGAAGTCTGGGTCCTTTTGGATGGCCTCAGCTAATGGCTCGACAGCCAGTGCAAAAAGAAGTGGCGACAGCGCGCAGCCCTGTCTTGTTCCCCTACCAAGGTCGAATGAGGGAGAAAAAAAGCCATTTGTGGAAACTGATGCTTTGGGTTGGGCATGTAGAAGTTTGATCCAATTAATAAACGTACTGCCAAATCCAAAGGTCTCTAGGGTGGAGAAGAGATTACGCCACTCCTCCCTATCAAAAGCCTTCCCGGCATCTAACAAGATTGCGGAGGTAGGGGAGTTAGCATTCTGTTGAGCCCACATAACGGCAATAAGGCACCTAACGTTATCAGCAGAAGAGCGTGAGCGTATAAACCAGACTTGTTCGTCGTGAATCGAAGACATTATGACCCTATCCAGTCTGTTAGGCAGGATTTTGGATAATATTTGCTATCGCATGAAATCAGGCTAATAGGTTTATAGTTTTTACAGTCTAGTGGATCTTTGCCGCTTTTCAGGATGAGAGAAATAAGCGCCTCTGATAATGATGGGGGCAACCTACCCTTAGCCAAGGCTTCATTATACATATCCAAAAGAAACTGGGCTAGTTCTTCCGGATAGGCCTTATAGAACTTGGCGTAGAACTTGGCTGTAAACCCATCTATTAGAGTACCTATTTGCAGACCCATGGAGAAACGGACCTCCACCGGAAACACGATGGGGCCACGCCCCAAACTCATTTCATTGGTCAGAATTGTAACCTACTCTCCCTCAAGGTTTATTTATTGGTATTTTTGACGTTTTACAGAATGCAATGCAGATACAATTAGATTCATACAATTATAACCCCCACCCCAACTTGCTCCAACAGAGCCCCACCCCTTTAACAGTAACACTGTACCATTCTATAACAATAGCATTCAGGGATCACATTTGAAATGCACATAAGTAAAAAGACAAAATCAAAACAAAACCAGAAATACATGCAAACAGTTAAATAACAGTTTGACAGGGAAAATACAAAAAATAAATACAGATTGAAATTAAAATTACACCTCAGAAAATCGGTTACAATAGAGAAGGAAATGAGGTCAGCAGCACTAAACTCCCATATTAGCATAATCTATCCTCTCCACATAGGTCAAAAAAGGTTTCCATATAGCATTAAATTTCTGAGCACACCCTCTAGTAGAGTAACGAATCTTCTCTAACACTAAGTGATGCATCATATCTTTAATCCACATTTTAAAGGTTGGGGAGAACTTCTCTTTCCACTTGAGGAGTATAAGTCGTCTGGCCAAGAGAGATGCAAAAGCTATAACTTTTCTTGCTTGGGACGTAAGATGTATATCCTGTGGAGTAACTCCAAATACTGCGATGATAGCAGAAGGTTCTATATGTACTTCTAAAACATCTGAAAAGGTTTTAAATATCAATTGCCAAAAATTATTAAGTTTCGGACAGGACCAGAACATGTGTGAAAGCGTAGCCGGCACTTGCTTGCATCGGTCACATATGGGATCGATAGGTGTGAACTTTGCCAGCTTTACTTTTGACCAGTGAAGGCGATGTAAGACCTTGAACTGGATGACTGTGTGACGTAAACAAATAGAAGAAGAATGTATCCTATCTATGGCTTTCTTCCAAACTTCATCAGAAAGCACTGTCCCCAAATCTCCCTCCCACCGATTCCTTACTGATGTCAAGGGTTCCAGATTTTGTGAGTTTAATAAAGAGTAAACTGTCCCAATGGTCCCTTTGGAACATGGGTCAAGTTTCAGAATGGATTCTAAAAGAGAGTTGGGTGGCTGTGATGGAAAAAGAGAGTATGATGCCGATATGAAGCTACGGAGCTGTAAAAATCTAAAAAAATGTGAGCGGGGAATATTATATTTTAGCATTAACTGACCAAAGGATATGAAAGTATTATCTACAAAAAGATCCTCTATTGTATTTACTCCTCTTCTCTCCCATTCATGGAAAGCTCCGTCTATAACTGATGGCACAAAAAGGTGATTTCTCGCAATAGGGGCACAAATCGAGAAGTGTTTGAGAGAAAAGAATCTCCTAAACTGTTTCCAGATCTTTAAAGAGTGTTTCACAATTGGGTTTGAGGAAAATCTGGATATAGGATCTGGTAGGGGGAGTCTTGAACAGAGCAGGGAGTACAAGGAAGTTGAACAAGATAAGTTCTCCAATTCTAGCCACGCAGGGGTATTATCATTAGATGGCGATTGCTTCCAATATAACAATGTCCTAATGTTGGCAGCCCAATAATAAAACTGAAAATTAGGAAGAGATAATCCCCCTTGCCGACGATGCAGAATTGTAACCTACTCTGAGTTTGTTTTCACTTTACGCTGCAGCTCCGACTGAAGAAAGAGTGTCACTGCCACAACTCGACCCCGTTCTTGAATTCTCGAGGCTTTGAATTCAATGCTTGGGGTGTTGAGCTCTTTGGCGATTTCCCGTGCCTTTTTATAGCCTACTATAGTCTCACCGCGTTCTCTCTCCCAGCGCAAAAACGCACGTCCCAGCTGCTTCAGAGCGCACAACCAGTGTTCCACCCGAAAAAAAGAAAAGAAACAAGGTGGACACAGACCCTTAAGCTGAATGATCGCTCTGGTAACGGGCATTCCCTTACTGGACGCCGAATATTAGACCCCACGTATGAGACGACCCGACTTTTTACGACCTATTTGTAGGGGAAACCCCCAGTCTTATATTGAAACCATCACCGCTGCTTGTAACACTTTTACATTGGTGAAGTTTGTATTTATCAATGTAGCGAGTTGCGAGACAAGTGCAGGCTGAGCTTTTTTTTCAGCACCCCCTGTTGAGAATATGTTCCCGCGGCTATGTGCGCGTCTGTTTTATGTTGGCGAGCCTGAGTAAGTAGCCTTATTTTAGAGAAGTTTCACATCAGGCCAGCCTATTATGTAGCCCGATGATGCGCCAAGTCCTTTTGTTTATTTATTTTTGCCTCGCACCCGGCCGAGAGTCAAGCAGCTCCGCAGGGCGGAGTCCGCCCGACAGCATGTCGTTCAAATAGGCTGCTGCATCCAAATGATCCCGCTATCACCAATTTGATACCAGAAAAGTTGCCAGCGTGTCTGTTTCTCCCCAGCGCACAGCAAAGGAGATATATATTTAGGCTACTATTGTTATTATAAAAAGTCATGCAAGAGAGACGATAAACAAACATAATGGGCAGTTATCATTTAGATTAGATGGCAAGATGATAAGGCAGATTCTTTGGAACAACTAAAAAAGGCAAAAGTTGATGATGATGTGAACAACTTGTTTGTGCTTTTAAGTCGCCAGAACGCAAGAAACAAGTCTTTGAGGCTCAATTTACTTTTTCAATCTACAGTAGTAGGCTCTAGCTCTATTGATATTAATATAGGCTAAATAAATACCTAAAGATACAGTATTTCTATTATAAAATGTATTGCACCATGAGCCATAACTGTGACCATTATATTATATAGCCTACTTTTGTTAGCCTAGCTCAGTCATTATGCCATACTCACCTCCTGCTGTGTAATGAGCTGCATTGAAAACAAGAAGACCTATTAAGAACACCAAATCCATATTTCCTGTTATTTTGGTGAAAGTAATGCAAAAGTAATGTAAAAGTAGTGTAATGCCTTACAATTCAAAGACAGTAATATTGTAATGTAACTAACTACTTTGAAATGACAGTAACAAGTAATAAATACAGCATTACGCTTTTGAAGTAACTTGGCCAACACTGGGTCTAATATCGGATCCAATACCTTATTAAAATCCACACCCATAATTATCGGGAAGTCACCCATGTCAATGAGCACCATGAGACCCATGTCTCTAGCAGACCAATAAATGATGGGTCAACTGTATACTGTATTCGGGCATATACATTAGCCAGTACAAATGTATGTCCCTGAATGTCTGACAATATAAAAAAACATTCTTAAAGATCTCCTATTATACTACTTTTCTGGTCTTAATTTCTTGTTAAAAACTGTTATAGAGCAACCTGACACGAGTCACATCACAAAAAACCATGTAGATTTTCGGGACACTCTTCCTCTCACCCTAGCGAGCACAGCAGTCTGCTCCTCACACTGCTTTGTGCTTCCTCCTCCCCCCCCCCCCCCGCAAACCCCACTCCGTTGTGATTGGTTACCTCCTTCCGGAACAATTTCAGGAGGCGCGGGCAGATTTCTGAGAGCAGGAAGTTGGGGGCATGGCCGAGCTTGCCAGAGCAGAACATTACCATACATAGAAAAATCGGGATCGTGACGACACGATGGCAGGAAATTGTAACACGTGAATTCTCGACCGGCTGCCCTAGCGTTTAGCTAGTCACTCTCAGTTCTTTTAAATCGAGTCTGAAGACTTTTTTGTTTCCATTTTAACCTGCAATTTTCATTTTATTTGCTTCTTTTATTAAATCGAGTTTTAATTTTTTAATTTTTTATTTTTATTTGCTTCTTTTATTCGCTTTTAAATGTTTTATAATGTGTTGTATGTATTCTAATCTTGCCCCTGTAAAGCACTTTGAGTGGCCTTGTGTCTGAATTGTGCTATATAAATAAACTTGCCTTGCCTTGCTCTGCACAGCTACCCCAGACGGTCAGCAGGGAATATGTCTAAATGCATTTACGTAATTATTTAATACGCTAGTATGGTTAAACATGACTATAAATCATTATAACAACGTTATATAGGTCATAAAAGTCGAAAAGTATAATAGGTCCACTTTAACCAACTTCCAGGAAAAAATATTCCAAAACATTTTGGTAACGCCAAAATCCGACGGCAACTTCACAGCCGTCTGGCCATATGCGTAAAGAGGAGTGCATTGCACTAACCCAGGGAATGGATGTAGGCGAGTGCCTTCTTTGGTTCATCAAATTCATGGCGACCCTCAGCCGCCCGAATGACGAGCAAAGCAGGGAATATGAAGGAGAACCTCATACGTCGCCATGGAGCAGTTTCTTGCATTTGTTGGAAGCGCAGGCGTTTGTCAGTGACGATCTTGGAGTAATCGGGAAACACCATTATGTTTTGCCAGTCCCAGGTAACCTTCCCTTTACCGTCTGCTTCCACGATGCGCTCTCTGTCTTGGAATCTCAAGAATCTGGCAGTCAGGGCCCTCGGTCTCGGTGTCTGGCCCGGTTCCGATTGATGCTTTGCTCCCATCCTGTGCGCTCGGTCAATTTTCAGCCTCTCAGCGAAATCAATGTTCCATGTTTTTGGAGTATTATCACAGAGGAAAGCCTGTGCATCGCTGCCCTCGCACTCCTCCGGGAAGCCGGCAAAACGTAGGTTATTCATCCTTTCCCTGTTCTCAATGCTATCCAGTTTTTGTCTAAGCAGCTCAACCTTCTCTCTGGTAGCGGGGGGATTCTCTTTTAGCTCCTGATTAGCTACCTCGAGGAAGGTTAGCTGGGCCTCAACGTGATTAAGACGCTCGGAGATCTCTGTTAGCTTGTTTTATACTGCAAATGTGGATTTCTTAATATCTTCAAGTTTCTTGTCTTGTGCTTTGGAGGTATCTTTGATAAGCCTGGAGATGTTGGCAAGCTCCTGGCTCCTCTTGCTTGGAAATGTCAGCGTCAGCTTCATTAGTTTCTTCGTTAGCTTTCGGGCTAGCATTGGCAAAACTCAACAGCAACTGCTGGTTACCATTTGAGGAAAAAAATGTATTTAGTTCAGCGTTATTCCAGGCTGTAACATGACGAAATGTGCCAAAAGTGAATGCGCTGTGAATACTTTCTGTATGCACTGTAAGTGAATGTAAACAATGCAAAGACTTGAATTAACTTATTTTAGGAGCATGCTAACAGCTGTTTCAATCTCATTCGTAGCGAAGAGGCATGAGTGTTGTGTGTTTGCACTATATGCTCTCCTTGCTGCTGCACTTTCCTTCTGGGTTTCTCTGTCCATTCCAGCAGCTGACTCGCATAACTGTTATTTTGCAAGTGTGTGCTTCCATCAGTTTGAGTTGAGCTGTGTGTTTCACTCCCCATGCTGCATTGCTGTTTGTTCCATCTCTGTTTGCCTACAGAAGACAGTTCAGATGAGGAAAACACCCCAGTGCTTAATAGGTTCACACGTAAGTTTGCTTTTCAGCTCAATGCTGAATTGATGCTGATGATGTTTAAAATGTTATGTTTTTTTGTTAGTACACATTTCATATTTATTTAATTAAATGTATTAATTAGTTAACAAACATCACAGCCTTAAAGTGGACAAAAGGGCTGGTCGAGTCAATACGGATTGCTTTATACAGTATATTCACAATTGGCATTAAACCAAGACATTGGAAAGTGTTTATGTTTGTGTTATTTCTGAGAGGTGTATGTGGGTTCATCTCCACCAGTGAAAGGAAATGTGTTGAACATGGGTGCTTGGGGTCACAGGAATACCAGTGATCAACAAGATAGGCAATGACACACCCTAACGTGCGGGCGACTGTGGCTCAGCTGGTAGAGCGGGTCGGCCGATGATCAAAGGGTTGGAGGTTCGATCCCCGCCCTGCCACCTGTGTCATAGTTGTTGTGTCCTTGGGCAAGACTCTTCACCCACCTTGCCTCGTGTGAATGTCGATAGTTAGCCTGCTATCAGTGTATGAATGTGTGTGTGAATGGTAACGTGTAAATGGGAACAGGTCTCCCTTGCAAAAGAGTCTTCGGACTCAATGGGATTTACCTGTATAAATAAAGGTTACATTTTTTTTTTTAAACGTTTATTTTTCCTCAATACGAGACAGTCTCCCCTTTACAGTGTGATATAAATTACAATGTGTGACTGTGAACAAGTATGTGGACACACATGTTCAAGTGAATGAGAATAGTTCTACTGAAGTTGGCAAAGTACCAATGCTTATTAATGTTCTTATATCTTATATCGTACACCTTTTACATATCAAATGATTGACTTTTCTTCCTGCATATTATATCAGTTGTTGCTAACACATGTTAATTTATGACGTGTAACATGTTCACACCAGCTTTGTTTAGTGCAGTTGAAACAAACCCTGGAGCGTTTAAGCTGGTTAATTTGGGTTGGTTTGAACGCAGTCCGAGACTATAGTGCGCACTAAACAACCAGACTCTGCTCCACTTGAAAGAGGTGGTCTCTGGTCGCTTGCAAGTGAACTCTTGAGCGGATCAACGCTGGTGTGAACCCCATCCGCCCTAATCACAGGAAGAGTATTTACGCATCATTTTGCCGACTTATGAATTATGTCTTTCATTAAATACATGCGTTATTAAGACTTACGTCAGAGCAGAGTCACGTGATGTGGTGGATGAGAATGGCTGCGTAAAGAAGAGCTGAGCCTACCCCTGCACACAATTTGCTTTAAAACTTGACAAAGAGACCATCTTTTTCTTTTCATCCCTCTTAATAAGTTGCCGGTAGAGTGCAACAATATCAAACAACACTGGAAACTCCATGCAACCCCCAAAATCCGGCAGGTGGCGGTGAGGGCAAAGCTAGCCAGGTGGCTAACGCTAGCAACTTCTCACCTGTTGCTAGCTCCATCTCAGGTGCAGTTGCCAAAGCGTTTGCTAAACTCACTGCTCTTATCTTAGAAAAATCAGAGGCTCACAATAAGAGCTGCTGGAGGCTATCTGGGTGACAATGAATGCTTCAGACTAGGGCTGGGCGATATGGACCAAATCTTATATCACGATATAGGTAATTTTATATCACGATATGGATATATATCACGATATAGTATTTTTCCTTAAAATTCAATGGATTACAATAACCGTACTGAACTTTAAATCACATTAGATTATTTTCATTTTTGCTTGGAACTTAAATTTCCATACAAAAGAAAAACTGGTGCAAAATACCACACCAGTCTGGCTTTAGTCAGTCAGCGCAAAATAAAAATGACAGCATCAACCAAAGAGCCTACATTTTCCAATTGATAGTAGCCTATATCAAAACAATGAAAGACTTGAATTTTCCTGCAGTATTTGCTCATCTTCATTTAAAAAAGCTGTCAAAATCAACTAATGAGCAAATGTCTGGTAATACTTTAACTCCAGCTTCAACACAAATAATATTTTCAAGTTTGACATGTTTTAAAGTTACATAAAACCAGCCTTGCTGGCTGGCTCCAACAATAACAGCACGGGGTGAAGCCCCGAGTAGGCTAAAGATGTCATTATTAGCCAGCTAGCTCACGAGAGCTAACCCATGTAGTTTGCGGCTTAAAACAAGCCAACTCTGCGTCACGGCAACAGCACGCTGAAGCAGCAAGCAAGTTTCCTTTGCCCAATGACATTTTTGACCGTTAAAAGCTGCTCTGCCACCGTGACACGGAGTTGGTTTGTTAACTTTAGTGACGGCACACCGAAGCTAGACCATGAGCTAGACAGCTAGAGCAACAGATGAGGCTTCTTCTGTTGCGGGTAGAGAAGCTGTATTGCAGCCCAGAACGCTCCTGCAGAGCCCCCGTGTGGCGCGGCGGTGTAACTGCAGTGTAACAGTAGGGACTCGGAGGGACAGCTGCCTCCCGCTCCATATATGCTCCCGCCACATGAACTTTTTTTCTCTGCGATATAAACGATATGGCCAAATCTCTCCCGGTAGACACTTTCATATCGTCCACGATATGATATCGTCATATCGCCCAGCCCTACTTCAGACATTAATGCTTCCTGGAGGATGCTAACGAGAGGCAGCAGTTGAACCCCCCCAGCTACAGCCACAGAGGTGGAAGACCTCCGTCAAAAGCTGGATGACATCGAGAACCGGGAGCGGAGGAATAATTTATGTTTCATCTGGCTTCCTGCGGGCAGTGAGGAAGGCGATGCACTGTCATTCTTGGTCAAAATTCGATCGGAGATTCTGAACATTGACTTTCGATTGGAAATTGACAAAGCACACAGGATTGGAGTATTGCGCAGAACCCAGACCCTGGACAACCTTCGCTGGCGAGACCCATCATCACTAGATTCCTGAGATTAGGGGATCGACCCGCATTGCAGAGGCTGGAAAGAGCACCTCATCATGATCTTCGCCGATTACTCCAAGCTGGTTAACGAGAGGCGCATGAAGTTCAACTAGTGTAAGAAGATGCTCTATGAAAAGCGTATCAAATTCTCCCTCGACTATCCGTCAATATTCATGGTTAGATCAACGCAGGGTTCCCGCCGATTTGATGACTGACGAGAGCCCTGGATAACATTTGTTCCCTGGGATGAACTGGCCTGTTCCACTGGATTAATGGCACACTCACCAGAGCAATCTTCGGACAGTACTTTTGACATGGTCAGTAAAGTCTGTGTATAAAGCAATGTAATACCATTGGCATTTGGCACTGTGTAGGCTAACGTTTAACTTTGTGATGTAGCCCAGTTGGTTTGATCCAAGATCGCAGCATGTTAGGTTGCGTGTGAGTTTGTCTCTCTGTCTGTGTTAATTTTTTGTTTTACATCAAGTACTAATGAGCACACTGGATTAATGGAAATAATTTTGAAGTGAATGTGGACTACTTGGACTTTGAAAGGCTATAACAAAGGTTTGGCTGTGCCAAAGCAGCCCTGCTAACATCTACAGGCCGCAGCTAGCAGCCTTGCAAATATCTCCAGGCCCCAGCAGCAGCCGCCCTGCAAATATCTCCAGACCCCAGCAGCAGCCGCCCTGCAAATATCTCCAGGCCCCAGCAGAAGCCGCCCTGCTAACATCTCCAGGCCCCAGCAGCTGCAGCCCTGCTAACATCTCAAGTCCCCAGCAGCAGCCCTGCTAACATCTCCAGGCTCCAGCAGCAGCAGCAGCAGCCCTGCTAACATCTCCAGCCTCCAGTAGCAGCAGCTCTGCTAACATCTCCAGCCTCCATGTAGCGGCAGCTCTGCTTACATCTCCAGCCTCCAGCTAGCAGCCCTGCTAACCTCTCCAGCTTTTGGATACATTGGAGAAAGAACTGAAAACCCTAAAACGATGGTTTGATATTAGTCTCTAAACTTAGAGAAAACTAAATTCACTATATTTGGATACACAAAAATCAAACATGAAATAAAAATCACGATAGACAATGTGGAAATAGAAAGCGTCTATGAAAACAACTTCTTAGGAATGTTTATGGACCACAAATTATGCTGGAAACCACATATCAAACAACTGAAAAGAAAAGTTTATATGTCCACTGCAATACTATATAAAACGAAAGATGTACTCAATTCTAAATCATTACACATGTTCCTAAATATTACCATACATTACATACTGTGTGGAAATATGTTGAAACACCTACAAAACAGTTACAACCCTATTTATTCTACAAAAGAGGGCAATCAGAGTCATTAACAGAGCAGAACATCTTGAACCAACCAATACATTATTTATAAACTCAAACAAACTTAAATTTTAAGACTTCAAGTTCAAAACAACGCGAATAATGTATAAAGTCAAAAACAGGATAGTTCCAGACTGTATCCAGAAGTTGTTTCAGATTAGACAGAGCAAGTATGAACTAAGGGGAATGTGCATGTTTACAAAGATAAAGATAGGAACACATTTTAAACAAAGATGTATATTGGTAAAAGGAGTAAACATGTGGAATGCCTTAGATGAAGAAATTAAAATGTGTAACATTTTACTTTACTGTGTAACAGTCTTTTGTAACACAAAGACTTAAAAAATACTGAAAAAGAAGATGCTTTACAAATATAAAAGTGAAGCATGAATTGCGCTGTGAATAGTGGATTTATTTTGTTTTGTGTCATAATTTTGCAAGTAATATGTATAAAATATACAGTAATTAATTACAACAATAATAAAAATAATCATAGAAATTGTAAATAAGTAAATAGAATAATAATACTTAATGAAAAATAAAATAATAAGAAAATGATAAGTACCTGAGGGACCTACGAAAACTAAATATAATGTAAAAAGGGTAAGTGCAATAAGCAATCGCTTCAACCTACACTTTTTTGGTGAGTACTTTTAAGCATGAAAACTTAGTTTTTCTTGTTTTTTTTTTTAAATTAACATATGCAATGTTGTGTTTATATGTTAAAGAAATAAATAAATAAACTAAACTAAACTAGCCCTAGTTTTATTTATAGTCCTGCATTTAATAACCAATGTTGGTTCCGTAGACTACAAGTATTTCGGGTCAAACGGTCTATTTCCTTTATAGTTTGGTCTGCTATTTACCACATAACCATAATGAAATGTCTTTCTTTTTGTTCTTATATTCATGGCTGCACGGAGAAGAGATGTAATGCCTGCGTTGGGATACAGTATGAGGTGCAAATGCAGGGTGGGGAAGGCCACTGTATACTGCAGCTTCAAGTTCGAGAGTCACGGACCATACTGAGTGTTTTATGAGTGTCTTGTTTGGTAGATGCTTTCTCTTTACATGTGCTATATTTTTTATTAGGTTTTTCTGTGTTTTTGGCATAACGTTTGGTCGTGACGTATGTCATGCCCCGGCTTCTCATTGTTCTCAGCCACTCCCTCTGTTCGCTGATTGGACAGGTAAAAATCTGCCAGGGAGAAAACCCGCGAATATACCGCGGACCCAGACTGACTACTAAAGGGAAATGAAAATTGAGCAGAAGTCGGTAGGCTGGCGTTGCCAGGCTAATGCTTAAGTATATCATTACGTAAAATACAGCAAAATGTGTATAACTCTCACTTTACAATATTTCAGTCAGTAGTCAACAGGGGTTGAAACTTAGGAGCTGGAACGTCAGAAGCCTCCATACTGTAGTCAAGAAGAATAAAGTTTTAACTTTCATTAAATGAATGAAATGTGACATAGCAAGCTCTGTATAGACTGGGTGGGCTATGTGGGGGCTGCTTGTGGCAGAACCAAGAGTAGAGGGGTTGCTACATTAGCTAATAATAATTTACTATTTAAATGCTTAAAAGAGAGTGTGGATGATGCAGGGAGAATGCTGTTATGTGAGATTTTAGCAATGACTAGCAAATATTTATTCTCCAAATATAGATGATCCTGCCTCTTTTGGGCTACTTGAGAAGAAACTGAATGATATGGGAGATCACCCAATTATTTTAGGCGCAGATTTTAATGAAATAATGGACCATGTTCTAAATTGTAGCTCTCCCTTAATTTGAACTTCTAGAGCACGTGCAGTGCTTAAAGATATATCAAAGGCATATCGTTTGGTAGATGTCTGGTCGCTACAAAACCCGTCATCAAGAGATAAGAGCTATTTTGGTGTGTCTCTTTAAAAAGAATGAGTCGAAACACATGCTAACCAGCACTACGAGGCAAATTAATACCATTGAAAACATTCCTTTTAGTTTGATTTCAACACAAGTAGCTTCCTATCCTTTGTCTGGTTATAAACGAGGCATTATTAAACTGCTGTGGGTAAGATAAGCTTGTGTTTTATGATCAAAAGCTTGATGCTATTGCAAAGCTAGCGGCTAAATGCTAAACATGCTAACCAGCACTGTGTTTTACTAAACTTATACAGAGGAACTGGCCCCACTACTCCTAGACACCTTTAATGAAGCCCTAGTGAAGGGGCGACTCCCTCCTTCTCTATCAGAGGCCATTAAAACACTTATTCTTAAAGATGGGAAGGACCCAAGTTATAGACCCTTAAGCCTGACCTCTTGTGACAGTAAGATATTGTCTAAAATTTTAGCAAACCGTCTGGACAGGGTTATACCCAGGGGTGCACATAACTGGTACGCAAGTACGCATGCGCGCCTATAATCAGTGATGCGTAATGTCATTTGTGTCACTGCCGCGCTTTTGCGTAACTAACCGTGAGGTCTTCAAAACAAAACTACACGTGTATGTTGTCACCCCTCAATGGAGTAGACTGCTGTGGAAGATGTCGAAAAAACAAAATACATTGAGCAGCTACTTTGGCGTTTCGCCACCTGCAAAGAAAAGGCAAACAGAGCCGGAGCAGAAAAGAGTTTTTTCCGAAAAGTGGCTCCAAGATGTGCCGTGGCTCGAAACTAATGATAAACGCACTGAAATGTGGTGCAAAATATGCCGCTCACAACCACAGCAAGCAGACCGAACAGGTGCGTTTTATATAGGGTCAAAAAATTTCAACCACCCACTGTTCGACAAACATGAAAAGAGCAAGGAGCACGTTACTGTCGCACAAGCTATTGCTAATAAACAATCTAGCCAAGAAGAACTATCCACTCACCCACTTGCTACATGTCGAAACAAGCTGAATGAAGAACAGCGGCAAGCCCTGTGCAATGTTTTTCTCCTCGCCTTTCATAAAGCTAAACATGCTCGTCCCATGTCTTCTTATGCCGAGGATGTTCCTTTACTGAAGCGGGTAGGAGTAAATGTCGGGTGCGCACATCACTCACGTGAAGGGGGGACACGGATAATGCAGACCATCGTGCAAACCATCACGAGGAGTTGCGACTCAAGTTGAAGTCGGCTGAATTTTGGGGATTGCTTTTTGACGGATCTGAGGACATCACAAAGACCGAGCAGGAGATCGTTTACATTGTGTCCGTGTCCAGCAACGGAGAGCTTACGTCTGACTTTCTAGGGCTGATTGAACTGGGTGCCGACCGAACTGCGCAGGCAATAACAGACGGGCTTGTGAAGCTTTTTCAGGATGCAGGCTTGGATAGGGATGGGAATTGATAAGAATTTTGCGATTCCGGTTCCGATTCTGCTTATCGATCCGATTCCTTATCGATTCTCTTATCGATTCTCATTGGGTGAGAGAATATGTACAAATTAGTTTGTTTGTATTAACTCTCTTTAATATCTGATCAGAAGTGTCTCGTGTATGTATTGAAAGATTATCAAGCTACTTTAGGATTAGGAAATTGTCAATTTTCACATTAATTGGTCCAGACTATTTTTTTTTTTTGGTTTTTAAGCCCAAATGCCCTTATGTGCCCTACAAACTAAAAACACATACTTAAAACAGTCAAGGAAGAGCTTGTGCCTTTTGGAATATTAACAGTGCTCATTGGCACTTGAAACAAAATTCAACTGACAGAAAAAATACAAATAAGTCTTTTGAAAAGATAATACCAACTCTTTTTATGCAGAACAATTATCATGTTTGCCCTCTCAGGAAGGATACGAGATCTTTAATGTATGTTAAGTGTTATTATATGATTGCGCCCTTACTCTGAAAGGGCAACGTGATGATGTCACTACGTTAACGCCTCAGGTCAAACTGTCACGACTGCACAGTAGACAGTGTAGGCCAGGGCTGGACTGGCCATCGGGCGTACCGGGCAATGCCCGGTGGGCCGGCAGGCATTTTGGGCCGGGCCGGGTCCATAAAAAAAAAAAAAAATCTTTTTTTTTTTTTTTTTTTTTTTGGACCCTGGGCTGTGTGACTCGGCCCGGCCCGGCCAAGTCACACGGCCGAGGGCCGAGGTGCCTTTCCTCTCGGGAGTGCCATGGACATAAACATGTGCGTGCAGGCTGTCAACTTCACCTGAAAGTTAAATAAAACTTTGTCCCAGCACTCCCAGGCCATTATGAGTGGTTCTAGGCTAGGCCTGGCCCTATCACACACACAGCAGAGGGCCGTCCATTCAGAGGCTGCATTGAATTCTATTATCATGCATTCAACTTCTACTCGGTAATTATGAGCATCTGACGATGGTCAGTTTTTACGTTCAGGGCCGTCGGACTGCGGACAGGCTTGGGGGGCCCAAGGCAGAGGGGGGCTGCACCCAAAAAAAAGAAAACGTATTTTTTTTACTGGCTCAATATAGGCCTCTGATCTTTGAAGGCCCAGAAAAAATGTATTTGGGGAAAAAAAACAGATATCAGGGCCTTTCATTCGTCAGTAAATTTTTGTTATTTTTTAAATAACATTGTTCGGGTCTACGAAGATCAAATGCCTATATTGGGCCATTAAAAAATACAAAACGAAGGGAAAAAATTCCCGAAGCTGAGTGGATTTTTTAAACATGTACATTTCTTCTTTCTGCTTTTTGGTCATTCTGTCTATAAATTATTCCAGAAAATAGTACTAAATAGCTTAAATAGGAAACAGTTGATTTAGCCTTAGTTTTCTCCTCAAAGTGCACCAGATTGATGAATTTTACTTTAACATTTAAAAAAAAATCTTCCGGGGGAGCATTCCCCCGGACCCCCCTAGAAGGTCCAGGGTCCACGACACAGTCTCCCAAATTTCTGTGAGAAACACTGTGTGTGTGCATGTTTATTAAGAGTCATTAGACCAGGGGTTGTGTTCAAGTACGCGTACTGATTTGGTCATTCATCAATAGAAACATTGTGTTGTTATCTGGCTCAGAGAGGGACCAGTCACTACGTTTTGGGCTAAAGACAAACATTGCTTTTACATGTTTGTATTGTAAGACCCCTATACAGAAATACTTCCTGTATAGGGGCCCAGAATTTGGTGCAACGTCCCTGCCTCCGCATATCGTATAAATAATCATGGTGGGCTGCCATGGCCAAAAATGCCAGGGCCGATTTTTTGTCCCAGTCCAGCCCTGGTGTAGGCTATTCAAGAAGAGAATAAATACGCCATAAAGGCTTTAAGATAATGTATCACTTTGCTTATTCTTCACCACGCCAGGACAAGGAGTCACCGCTCCATCTCAGCTTTACAATGTATGCTGTTCTTATGTGCAGCGCACTGTTTATTAATATAATGTCCCGTCATCAGACACGTAGCGGATGGTTTTATACACATCGATCGCTCAAGTAATCCAAGGCAGAGCTTTTTGTATCGGGCAGAGAGCGTTATTTTAAGTGTGTCTTACTGTCTTTATAAAGTGTCTTGTTAAAGTTTCCTTACCACCGGACCGCCGAGTCCCGCTGTGTGTTTGTTTTGCGTTCGTCCCCACCGCCGTGCTTCAAGGCAGCATTTAACAGCTGATGAACGAGAGTAAACAGCGGACCTTTGGAAGCGGATAAGAAATCCTTTTTTCCTGTTTGTATGCTGCTCTCGCCTTTTTATGTATCTCCCTCTTTCACTTGCCCACACCTAGGCTTACACACACGTTAATTCATACAATGTATGTTCAAATCCAAGTGATGGGCAATTCTGGTGCCGACTAGTAAGGCAGCGGACATTAAAACGTTCAACCGTCAGGATCGCAGTCTGCGCGCTTGCTTGTGCACGAGTCATTTGATGGAATGGAAACTTTACAATTGTTGCAAGTGGCCGTATTGTTGCCTTTTCATGTGTAATACAACCACACTTTAGAGCGCTTCTGCCTCGACGTCATGTTTGCTGCGTTCTGAACCAAAACAAAGCAGCACGTGTCTGAAGTCATGACGCATTTGCTACGAGCGGAACCGATAAGCGGAATCGTTAAGCAGGCATGTTAACGATTCCAAGGAATTGGTTGACTCGGAACCGGGTCTGAACAAGAACCGGTTCTCGATTCCCATCCCTAGGCTTGGATGACTGGACGACAAAGTTGGTCGCCGTGTGCACGGACGGGGCTGCCGTCAACGTCGGTGTGTACAACGGAATTGTGCCAAAACTACGCCGGCTGGCTGCGGTTGGAGACTCCCTTGTCCACATTCTGTGCACCGCGCACACACTGGAGAACTGCGCTAAATCAGCTGATCGCAACGTTCCTTACTGTGAGACATTCAATCGCTGCGTGGTCAAGCTTCTACAGTTTTATTTACAAAAAGGGGGAGCAAAAAACACAGCTGTGCTTAAAAAGTTGTGTATTGAAAACGGGATCTCCTTTGTGAAACTGGGTAAGTTTCATAACATCAGATGGTCTGCATCATAGCTGCCAAGTCTCACTCTTTGGCCGTGAGACACACGCAAATCAACCCGTTCACACTCTCACACGCCACACCTCAAATTTCTCACGCGGAGAAATTAATCCCCAAAATAACATTTGTTTTGCGGGACTTTTATTTTCAAATTCTTATTTTGAAAAGCTAACAGACATGAGTGCCGTGACTTCCTCTTTCTGAACGCGCATTAACGTTATGCTTTAATGTGCACTGTGCATTCGAAGCGGGAGGCGAGCCCCCCCCCCCCCCCCCCCGCACCTTCTCTTCTGAGGTGTGTGTTGGTGTGTTGATAGCCTGCCAAGTTACCGCTGATAAGAATTGTGTCCCCGCCGGCCGGTGAGCGCGCGTGCATCAAACATATTAACCCTTCAATTTCACTCAAGTAAATTCAGAAGATCTTTGGATCGTTTTGTATATTGTTTTTTGGTAATTTAGTTTGAAAATTAGGTTTGCAAAGTAACAAATGGCTCATCCGCCAATGAAAATGCTTTTATTCTTCTGTGTAATGAACTGTAGCCTATGTAGCCTATTGCACATTTATAGCACTTTTCATAACACAAATCAAGGTAGCCTAAGAGGAGGGACCAAGTAACCCAGATGTTTTATTTTAGCCTAGTAGTTTGCATTGGTGTTGAACTGTTCCCTAATTTTTTTTCTTTGAATAAAGCCTAATGCTGCTAGTAAAATACCATACTCAATAGTAGACATGATATAGAATAATTACCTTTATTACAGTTTAACCAAATGTTTTAACAATAGGCTACAGGAGATATTTGAAAGCACTACACATGAATTGAATGCTATTCAATAACATTTGTGTCAGCGAAACCGTGAATGTTCTCTTTTACTTTACATGAAAATGAATGCAGAAAAGGCACACATTGCTTCATAAAAATTCACCAGAATGCAGGAAATTAAGTGTTTAATGCTCAAAATTTTATGGGGGGGACCCCCAGACCCCCACTTATAATGTGTCCACAACCAATGTTTAATTAAAACCTGTCCTACAACTTTGCAATTCATGAATTAGTTTATTTTAATAAGATTTTTTATGTTTTATCACATTTTCCAATTGTCTTTATTTCTGATTTATTATGAACAATATATAAACTTGCAGGACACTAGCAAAAATTATTGGGTGGGAGAGAGGACACGGTTTTGGGTCCCTCGGCCAAAAAATCTCACTCCAAACTTTTGGTGAAACTTGGCAGCCCTGGTCTGCATGGAGGCATGAAATACTGTTAAAAATATCAAGACTATTGCCAGCCATTAAAATGCAGCTGGCTACAAGTGATAACAGTGACTTTGAGCATATCAGCACAAAGCGTTTTCATTGTTTTCTGGCCAACATGCTTGACATTGGCAACATTTTGAAAACCACATCCATTAGGTTTCAGAAGGAAAAACTGACCATTGGAGAATGTAAGGATGAACTCATGGTGGCCATTGGACAGTTCACACTCCTGCTTGATGGTGAAGGCCACTACAGGACACACACTGCTTCTAATGCTGATGCTGACAGGGACAAGACAAATGTACTCGGGGTAAATTCAAGAGTTTGAAACCAGATATGACTCCCTCAAGTCATGTGATCATTTCTTGGTGTTTGATCCTTCAACTTGGCCTCAGGAAATGCAAAGGCTCCATAGCTTTGGCAACACAACAGTTTGCATCATTCTTCAAAAATATGAGGCCACCTTGCAACTTGACAGAGACACTACTGTGAGAGAATGGATGTGTTTAAAGCAAGCGGGAAAACGCTTGGCAGCCTCCTCTGTGTATGACTTGGTCCAAATAGTCAATACAAGTAATCCAGATGTGTACTCCAGCATCAACAAAGTGGTCAAACTGTCTCTTACACTGCCTTTGAGCAGTGCAGCTTGTGAGAGGGGATTCTCACATCTCAACATAATCAAAACAAAGTACCGCTCTCGCCTGTCACCTGCTCGTCTCTCAGCCCTGATGCACATTCACCTGTCAAAGAAAAGCACAGAGACATTTGACCCAAAGCCAGCTGTTGACCTGTGGATGGAGACTGCAAGTCGGAGGCTCAACCAGGGAGCATATGCAGCAAGTGCATCATCTACAACACAAGAAGCTGAAGCAGAGGACAGTGAAGGAGACACCGAGGAGGACAGTGAGGAAGACTGCACTTATTAAAACAAAGCTATGTGGGGTGAGTACCAAAGAACACCTCCTGGTACTCACCTGAGTAACTCACTAAAAAAGTTATGTGCACCCCTGGTTATACCCTCCTTGATCAATAATGTTTATTAGTTGACTTTTTTTTCTCTCTCAAAATTATCGGAGCGTGCAAGTAGCTGCAGTATTATTATTTTACCGTGTTAATGTGCCTACTTAGTTTATGTGAATCACTTTTATAATTACATAAGCAGAGTTTGCTGACCGTTGTTTTATTCGGACGTTTGCATTGATCTATGCACACTAATTAACAGCCGCGACTCACAGACCGTCAATGCACATTATCGTGTGTGTGTATCTGTCTGTGTGCACGAGAGAAACTACGGTATGTATAACTGGAGAGTGTTGGCTATTTCTATGTGTTTGAATGATGGTCATTGTGTGGCAATGATAATGAAAATCCTGTTTGCCACAATCTTAATAGTTTATTGTAAGGGAATTTGGTGTAGAGTTGAGGCTCCATTTTATTTTCAGTCTTATTTCATGCCTTTTTTCTCTTATTCACTGTCAAACATTTTTTATCAACAAGTTGGTCTTTGCCATTCACAATTTTCTGAACAGTTTATTATATTTTTTCTTGGTAAATAACTACACACTTTTTATGGCTTAAGTCAAGGTGGTTGACTGACTAACTAACTAGTTTTGCTCATTTTAGTACTGATCTGAGCTGAAATAAATGTTGTCTTTTCCTTTAGTCTCTTCACAAAAAATACACCAAAATGGCTTCTATTACATGTTCAAATCACAAAAAATCATCTGGGGGAGATATCCCCAGACCCCCCTAAAGGAGTTTAGTTTTCAGATGTCATATCTCCATTTTCATGGCTTATGACTTAGCACCCCCTCCTCACAATAATTGTAATTTTCAAGTGCAAAATGTGTTTGTATTAAGGGAGATTTGTACAAATGGGTTTAATTTAATGTGCAGCTGGATTAGTTACGAAGACAAAGAGTTTATTATTAGTACAAATTAAGGCGAAAAATCACACATGCACGATGGGGTACTTTTATCATGGCAACCAGTTTAAGGGGGTACATAGGTCAAAAAAGGTTGGGAACCACTGCTCTATGGCCTATTTCTGCCAGACAAATTCATCGGATAAAGAGAGCAGCTGCTAAAATGCCGTTACAGAGCAGCAGACTGGTATTTGAAGCCGCTGGTGCCTCTGGAGTCTCGCGAACCTCAAGGTGTAGGATCCTCCAGAGGTTTGCAGCTGTGCATAAACCTATTATTCGGCCACCCCTAAACAATGCTCACAAGCAGAAACGGTTGCAGTGGGCTCAGAAATACATGAAGACTAATTTTCAAACAGTCTTGTTTACTGATGAGTGCCGTGCAACCCTGGATGGTCCAGATGGATGGAGTAGTGGATGATTGGTGAATGGCCACCATGTCCCAACAAGGCTGCGACGTCAGCAAGGAGGTAGTGGAGTAATGTTTTGGGCCGGAATCACGGGGTAGGTCCCTTTAGGGTCCCTGACGGTGTGAAAATGACCTCTGCAAAGTATGTTGAGTTTCGACTGACCACTTTCTTCCGTGGTACGAAAAGAAGAACCGTGCGTTCCGTAGTAAAATCATCTTCATGCATGACAATGCACCATCTCATGCAGCAAAGAATAGCTCTGTGTCATTGGCTGCTATGGGCATAAAAGGAGAGAACCTCATGGTGTGGCCCCCATCTTCCCCTGACCTTAACCCTATTGAGAACCTTTGGAGCATCCTCAAGCAAAACATCTATGAGGTTGGGAGGCAGTTCACATCAAAACAGCAGCTATGGGAGGCTATTCTGACATCCTGCAAAGGCATTCAAGCAGAAACTCTCCAAAACCTCACAAGTTCAATGGATGCAAGAGTTGTGAATGTGATATCAAAGAAGTGGTCATATGTTAACATGTAACTTTGCCTGTTAAGATGTTTTTGATTGAAATAGCTTTTGATTTCAATAAATATGACCTCCACATTCTGCAAATTCAACAACAGGCCATTTTTTGTTCTTCACAACCTATAAAATGTTTTGAAACTCTGTTCTGCATAATAATTTGGATTGCATTTTGAGTTTTTTATTTTTGAAAAAAAATACTGTTATCATTGGGAGGTTTGTTAAATAAAATGTGAATCATACTTTAACGGTTGATGACTTAAAGTATACTGACTGTCATTTGCATCGACTATTTAGGTAAATCTGAGAAAAATATCATTTGCATAATAATTTGGAACGCACTGTAATGCTGTACGCCCTTTTTTATATACTTTATTTTTTGTTATATATGAACATAAAACAAGAAACAAGCAAACAAGAGGGCTAGGACATGACAATACAGTTTAACCATTAATCATTCATTTTTATCAATACCAGTATTTTTATATGAAATAACAGATGTTTGTTTATCAATTCAACATTTTTCTTTTCTGGAAATCAATTTTTAAAACAGATAAAACAAATGATTAGCCAACTTTTGTATGTGCAAAGGTTTGTGAACCTTGAGCTCATTGCTTAAATCGAGCAGCTAAACACAATGACGTGGGACAAATTGAGTGATTAAATGGACCAATGTAATGAGAGATCTTTTGGGAAGAAATTGGCCGAACTAGATAAAACAGAGACACAACCAGGTCAGTTTAGGCTCACCAAAGTGAACCCATACAGGTCAGACATGCCAAAAGGGAATGAAAATTTCAGAGGATCTCAGGAATAGTTGTGATGTTGCACATTTGTCTGGGGATTGCTGTAAATTAATTAAAAAAAAGTTTGAGCTTAATCGCTCCACCATGAGGCAAATTATCTACAAATGCAGAGTTCTAAGAGTCACTGAACATCTGCCTAGAAGTGGACTTACTTCAAAAATATCCAAATAATAAAATCTCGAGGATCTCAGGAATAGTTGTGATGTTGCACATTTGTCTGGGGACTGCTATAAATTAATTTTAAAATAAGTTTGAACTCCATTGGTCCACCGTTAGGCAAATCATCTACAAATAGAGAGCTTTAAGAGTGACTGAACATCTGCCTAGAAGTGGACTTCCTTCAAAAATATCCAGAAGCGCCACAAGAAAAGTGATTTTTCTGGTAATGGACAAACCAAACATTACATCTAGTGATGTGCATACCATTTGCCACCATCATTCTTCACTTGGGAGATGGTTCTTTTGGTGGTAGGCAGAGTTGCGTTTTTGCCCAAACATGGCGGTTTTGGTCATGACCAAGCAGTTAAATTTTGGACTAATCTGTCCACAGAATAGACTTCCAGAAGACTTCAGGTATCTCCAGGTGCTCTTTGGCAAAGTTGTGACAAGCAGTTTTGTTCTTTTTTGAGAGCAGAGGATTCTTCAGCAACCCTCCCATGGTAGCCATGTTGACTGAGTTTTCTTCTTATTGTGGAACCATGCACATCTGTCCCAGATGTTGCAATGGAGGTCCTCAAATCACAAGGTGTAAAGGTTGGGATGGCTTTTAGCTGAAAATGTTTTTTTCTTGTGGCACTTGTGGATATTTTTGAAGTAAGTCCACTTCTAGGCAGATGTTCAGTGACTCTTAGAACTCTGCATTTGTAGATAATTTGCCTCATGGTGGAGCGATTAAGCTCAAACTTTTTTTTAATTAATTTACAGCAATCCCCAGACAAATGTGCAACATCACAACTATTCCTGAGATCCTCTGAAATTTTCATTCCCTTTTGGCATGTCTGACCTGTATGGGTTCACTTTGGTGAGCCTAAACTGACCTGGTTGTGTCTCTGTTTTATCTAGTTCGGCCAATTTCTTCCCAAAAGATCTCTCATTACATTGGTCCATTTAATCACTCAATTTGTCCCACGTCATTGTGTTTAGCTGCTCGATTTAAGCAATGCAGCTCAAGGTTCACAAACCTTTGCACATACAAAAGTTGGCTAATCATTTGTTTTATCTGTTTTAAAAATTGATTTCCAGAAAAGAAAAATGTTGAATTGATAAACAAACATCTGTTATTTCATATAAAAAATACTGGTGTTGATAAAAATGAATGATTAATGGTTAAACTGAATACAATTCCAAAAGGCTCAAGGGGTTCACATACTTTCAAGCAGCACTGTATCTTCACATTGGAATAGAATTAAGAGTCTCTAAGTTTGTAGCGATCCCATTTTTTCCAGTATTCCTCTCCTTTATCCTTTTGATGTTTGTTAGAATTCTCTTGGTAAGAGCATTCCTCTGGAGCCAGCATTTAGTAATTTATTTTTTACTTGCAACCACGAAAATCTTCAGCAGGTATGTGTCTCCTTTACTGAGACCATCAGTGAGTTCTCCAAGATATAAACAATTAAAGGAAAAATCAAATATTATGTCGAGAGTTTCCAAAATTAATGCTGTACACTCTTAAGCAATTTGTGAATCACTGTTTTGCTGTATGTATTAATATATTTTTTTAAGTTAATTTAATTTCTTATTTGTGAATGTCATGTGATAATTTGGTATTGTATGTATCTTTTTCTGACAGCACATGACTTTTGTTTACAATGTATAGTCCGTTTGAGGTATGCCTTTGTGAACGCAATCCGAACTATCTGAAAAACGAAACAGTGCATCCCCTCTCAACTAGTATGCACCAAAGAAGCAGACAATTAGGTGTGAATACAACCTTAAAAAACAGGCCAATAGGATATTTTGGCTGCTGTCAGATTAACCTTCTGTTTGGAAGCCATTGTCTGCACTCAGACGGCCATTATTTAACATTTGTGTGGTGTAAAAAAAATCAGCTGATAGTGTCACTTCAGCTTGGTCACCTGAAGAACTGCTAACCACACACTACCTCTAAGTGTGTGAGTACATTTCATTTTGCCAGTACATAACTGCCCTTTGTTCTCTACACCTGTGTGTTTATATAGAGCCCAGATTATGAAAAGGAAATGCATAGAAAAATGTATAGAACTAAGTGAAAGGAGACCTTGATAAGATACTTTTAGTACAGTGCAGTTGTAGTGTTCTAATGCAGTAATAGCAAAGTTGATCTCAAAGTTTTGGAACTATGCTGTCCATTGACAGATAATGATGAAAGGATGTTTGATTGCCATAGCTTCTTCTGTTTGACTGAGTGTGACTCTCTCCTGTCTCCAGCTCATAAAGGCTTCCAGCGCTTTGAGTCTCTGGAGCACAGTGATTGGTTCAGTCCAGGCCAGGCCGGGGCAGGAGTGGCTCCTCGTCAGCGATTCCTCTTCATCAGCATCATGGACAAAAAGGTGACTTTTATATATCTTATTACATATCTAAGACCCCGTTTCCACTTGTCTTTAACATGTGGTTTTTGTGATCTGATCACATGAATACAGCTCTAACTACAGGTGAAAACATTCTCAAGACGCATTGAGATCGGATCACAAAAACCACATTCGGAGGTGGTATACGTCACTTGTGTCCGACGTGTCCGCATTCAAATTGAAACCTTTATTTATTCAAACTCGAAAGGCATTGAGGTTCCCCTCATTTACAACGCCGACGAGCGCACAACAACACAACAACAACAATAACAACAGAGTGACAGAATAAAACAGAGAAACACAAAATCCTAGCAAGATAAAAAGATCAAAAGAAATAAAAAATTACAATAAAAGAGCTTAAAAAATTAATTCAGTTAAAACAAATGCAGTGGTGATGGTGAAAATCAGAAATCATAGATTTAAAAGAAGAAAAAGTGGGGAGAATGGTCATATTGAAGTTGCTCTGAAGGGCATTCCAAGAGGTGGGGGCACTATAGCTAAAAGCAGTTGTTCCCAGCTTAGAGTGAGCTCTAGGAACCTTTAAAAGCAGCAGCTCACTGGATCGGGTATTAAAAGACTGAGAGTTCCAGTCGAGCATAGCTGATAAATAAGGTGGCTGTTTACCAATTAAGGATTTAAAAATAAATAAAAACCAATGTAACTCACGTCTCAATGACAGGGATGTCCAGCCGACTTTTTCATACAGGGAACAGTGATGAGTTTTAAAAGGATCACCTGTAATGAATCTAAGGGCTGAATGGTACACCGAGTCAAGGGGTTTTAGGGCAGTAGCAGAGGCATGTCTATAAACTATATCTCCATAATCCAACACTGATAAAAACACTGCTTCGATTACCCTTTTCCTAAAAATTTTGGGAAACTTGATCTGTTCCGATATAAAAAACCAATTTTTTGACGAGATTTGAGAACAAGTTTGTCAATATGGGGTTTAAAAGTGAGCTTCTCATCTAGCCAGATACCAAGGTACTTATATTCAGAGACTTTTTCGATCAAAGAACCGTTTACAGCATAGATGCATGCACTGTTGTCCAATTCTCTAGCCCTAGAGAACAACATGAATTTAGTTTTAGTCTGGTTAAGGACAAGTTTAAGTGAAATAAGAGCATTCTGAAGAGCATTAAAGGACAGTTGCAGGTTCTCAATAGCTGACTTTGCAGAGTCAGCAACACAGTACAAAATGGTGTCATCAGCATATAAATGGATTTGACAACCACTGACAAGAGACACAATATCATTGATGTAGATGGTGAATAGCACCGGACCTAAAATTGAACCTTGTGGAACACCTTTGGTTATGGGTAAGAAACCAGATTGGATATTACCTAGCTTCACACATTGAGATCGGTCAGAAAGGTAATTACTGAACCAGCTACACGCATTTTCACTAAGACCAATGTTAGCCAATTTATCTAATAGTAAAGAATGGTCTACTGTATCAAAGGCTTTACTGAGATCAATAAAGAGGGCAGCACAGTGTTTACTATTATCTAAGGCAGAGACAATATTGTTAGTAACCAGAGTGATGGCAGAGATAGTGCTATGGTTAGTTCTAAAACCAGATTGGTGAACAGATAAAATAGTGTGACTTGAGAGAAATGTTTTCAATTGGTTATTAATAAGGGATTCCAGCGTTTTTGACAGACATGACAGTCTGGATATTGGCCTATAGTTATTAGGGTCAGTTTTTTCTCCCGCTTTATACAAAGGAAGGACACAAGCTGATTTCCAGATCCTTGGAATATCGCAGGAAGATATAGAAAGATTAAAAAATGTGGGTAATACACTCTGCAATTACAGGGGCTGAAAGCTGGAGAAAGAATGGGTCTAGGTTGTCTTCTCCAGTGGATTTCTTGGGGTCAATGCTTAAGAGAGCATCAAGAACCATACTGGAGGACACAGGAATAAAAGAAAACTGAGGAACAGCATTGGTGGTAGGCATATGAACCTGTTCAAGGGGTAGCTGGTTGTCTGCTAGAGAAGATCTAGAGTTGTCCTCTTTGAAGATATGGCCAGCAACATTAAAATGTCTATTAAAACCAGCGCAGATCTCGGTTTGATCAGTAATAAAACTATCATCAAATTTAACCTGAATTGGAATAGAAGCAGAAGTAGCAGAGCTATTTTTGTTGGTTTTAACCACCTTCCAGAATTTTGCTGGGTTAGAATAGGTGTCTGTGATCAATTTTAAATAATAGTCAGATACATTCTTCCTCACTAAGGATGTGCATTTATTTCTTAAGGCTCTGAATGCAGTCCAGTGTGAGGCGTCATTAGTACGTCTAGAAGAGACCAAGCTTTGTTTCTAGTTCGGAGAAGAGATGTAAGTTCTGGACTAACCCAAGGACTGGATCTATCCTTAACTCTATACTTCTTAAAGGGGGCATGTGTATTTAAAATAGATAGAAAGGTGGAAATGAAAAAGTCTAAAGCTAGTTCGACATCAAGAATAGCCAGGGTGTTGTGAATATCACTATTATAAAGGTCATGAAGAAAGGCTTGTTTATTAAAAATGTTTAGGTTTCTCTTAATTAAAACCCTGGCTGAGGATTTTTTTATATGTGTATCACGGACACATACAATGGGACAGTGGTCACTTATACCTAATTCAAGTACTCCAGATAAAGATATTTTATCACTCTTATTAGAGAAGATTAGGTCTATAAGTGTTGATCTTGAGGGTTCTTTCAGGTTTGGCCTGGTTGGATTTGTGATTAACTGTGACAAATTTAGGTTAGAAGATATTTCTTTTAAATGATCAGAGGCATTTGTCAACCAATCCAGATTAAAATCACCCATAACTAAAACTTCAGAATTAGAATAGTGGGAAAGTAGGTCAGCCAAACGATCAATAGACCCAGCGTCAGCTGATGGAGGTCTATATACTTCAACAACAATGAGAGAATTACTAAAACCACAATCAATTTTGAGAGCCAGAAATTCAAAACATTTGGGTATAGAGATTGAAAGTAAAACAGAAACAGAAAGACAGGACTTAACATAGATGGCCACACCACCACCTCTTTGAGGCCTGTCCGATCTAAAAATGTTGAAGTTAGAGGCCACATCACTGTCATTTTGATGTTTTTTTAACCATGACTCAGTAATGATCAAAATATCGGGATCAGTTTGCAGGGCTAATAATTTCAAGTGATCCAATTTCTCCGATTGGAGTATACTCCTAATATTCCAATGAATCAGCTTCAATCCTTTTCTGCACCGAAAAGAAGAGTAGTTGACACAAGATGTTGATTCTATGGACATAGGGTCAAGCAGTACAGCATTATGCCTATCAGTAACTCTAATAGGAATATGAAAGCGAATAGGGGCAGAAATAAACATAGGGAAATGGGTCAGGGGATGAGCTATGGGTATTACAGCCACAGAAGAACAAGGTGGAGTAAGGGGGCCGAATGCAGGGACAGCGCCCATACTAGAGATGACAGCAGGACCCGCACTGTCTAAGACAGTGTTGTGACAGGAAGACAACATGAGCAGGGCAGGGTCATTCTGGGGAAAACATCATTTCAGGCTAAACGCAATGAAGTTAATGAAATTCTTTGTTAATCTTTCGGACCCCTTCCTGTTCAAATGCAGACCATCAGCTTTAAAGAGGTCACGCTCAGTCCAAAAATAATCGAAATTGCTAATAAAACCATGGCCTGTTGCAGTGGTGAAGTTTTGCATCCATGTGTGCAAACCAAAAAGACGGCTAAAGCGCTCTGAGCTCTTGAAAAGGGTAGGAATAGGGCCAGAGAGAACACATCTTTTACCAAGGCTTTCAACAGTGAGAATCAATGACTCAAGATCATGGTAGAGTTTGAGGGAGCGCCTGGCCATGACGTCATTTGTGCCCGTGTGCAACAGAACAGTGTGAACAGACGGATAGAGATCAATGAAGACAGGTATCAGCTCTATAAAGTCAGTAGTGATCCCACCGGAGAGACAGTAAGTGATGGCGCCAGGGAGATGTACATTTCTGATGATAGAGTCACCAAATATTAGAATTTCAGGTGGCTGATTCTTACAGCCATTGTCATAGAATGACAGTTTAGAATGTAGGGAGACATGGGAGGGGCCAGAGTTATGCAGAGCAGTAGAAGAGGGATTAACGTCACCTGCGCAGATGACGTCATCATTGAGCGTCGGGGGAGCGCACCTAGCGGGAAAGGTCGCTGAGGGTCTGGGAGAGGAGGCCAGTTTTCTGAGAAGGATGCAGATGAAGGGGATGAGCACCTTTGACGTTTGAAATGGTAGTGGAAACAGCAATGTGACTCTTGTCCACATTAGGGACCTTCTACTCAACTGCCGCCCCCTGCCTGAGCGGAAATACGTTGAAAATGCATCACTGGCATTCATGCAGCTTTTATAGAAGCCTCATGAACGTTAGTTGCATCTGCCAGTATTGTGAATGACAAGCTTTCTGTCCTCTGTTTTAATTTCACTGCGTAAATCTGAAAACACGGAAATCGCTGCTATTGACTGGTGAGCTGCAAGGCATCTGTTCTTATCTGCTTAAAAATAAAAGTCAACTCGCGTTTGGCTAGTAACATGCTTTTAATGTGAAGGCGCACAGGAAATATTCTGTTCGCACATGCAGTAACTTAACTGCATATAGAAAGCCGTGTACTGGTCGTGGTGACAAGAGTGTTTCAGAGGCAGACGTTAGAAAAGCCGCCCGGCGAGCACACATGTTTCACCAGCCAAAGTGGTGTAATAATTTACTCGCCTAAGAGTTTTTACTTTTATATACTATCTATGATATTTACCCGCATTTGGCGGTTAATGTAGAGCCCTCTAAGCAGTGTTGTGCATCGCTCCTCCTCGTCAACCTAGACTTGTAATTATCTTCGCACGTAATGCATTTTAATAGCAAATGCGATTAAAACTGTGGCACTGTACAGCCCTGTATGTTTACTTGTTTGAACCCCACCGGTTAAAAACACCAATGCAAATGGAATGATGTACGTGTTGATTTACATACAGAGCAGGTAAATGGTATCCGATCCCAAGTAGACAAAGAAGAAAAGACAAGTGTTAACACACGGACTGAGAGCTGGCCACTTGTGATCAGATGACCAAAATCACATCATAATCCCAGGTGGAAACAGGGCGTAAGGTTGAGTAATGTGAATATCCCTCTGGCCAATCAGAGAACAGGACATATTTCCTACCAATCCAAGAGGTTACGGCTGTTTCAGCTGTGACTGTTGTATTTAAAGCACAAGTGAATCCTTTCTCACTGCTCCTCTGGTAGGTTTCTACTCTAGTAGTCTGTGATTGATTGATTGATTGATTTTATTCGACCATTTCATATATAAAAACAAGAACAGCACTCTGTTACATTAAAATACATAAAAAGCCAGGGATAAAAACACAAAAAAGCCTGAAGGCTTATTTCCATTGTGGTCCCATTGTGTGTAGGTTTGGCATATGTGTCTAGGAGATTTCTTCTTTTGACACAAATTAAATAGCACCAAATTGAAGGGTAGAAGCGAAGCAACATGTAGCCATACATGTTGGCTCAATATTGTCGGTTGGCGCATGCTCTGCTGCGACATCACTCACCGTACCTCGCTCGTCTGCACGCCACGTCTGTCTACGTCTCGTCTCACTGTCTGTCTGTGTTTGTATGTGTAAACATGACCACCCTCTACAAATCATTCATCATCCCTTTGACTATTGTATGGCTGATCTGCGATAGCCTCGCTCTAAAACCTGTCATTGTCAACGGGTTACTCACCTATGGCCGCGATGAACTCCTGCTCCACCGTAGCTCACTGCTGTGTAACATCAAGCCGGCGTTAGCTATCCCACCAGAGCTTCGATCAAGGAAAAGAGGGAGACGCGGAGGTGTACGAAGCAGACTACGGAGACGGCCTTTCAGGCCTCCTCTCCCCTCCATCATCCTCTCGAATGTGCGCTCCCTCTGGAACAAAATGGACCTCCTTCACGCCCGGTGCCGAATGGAAAAGGCCTTCAGAGACATCTGCTTCATCGCCCTGACTGAGACCTGGCTGGACGAGTCGGTATCCGATGACGAGGTCAGCCTGGACAACTTCACCATCATCAGGTCAGACAGAACCAGGAACTCGGGGAAGACGAGAGGCGTCGGGCTCTGTCTTTACATCAACGACAGGTGGTGTAGCAACATCAAAACGCACCGGAGGGTCTGTTCGCTCGACCTGGAAATGCTCACGTTGTCCCTTCGCCCCTACTATCTCCCTCAGGAATTCCCAACAGCTGTGTATATCGCACCCAGCGCTAACGTCAACGTAGCGGCAGAGCTGGTAGCCAAGGATGCTAACGGTATGGCAGCTAAGTACCCCGGGGCGCCAGTGCTTGGGGACTTCAACACCTGCAGACTTGACTCTGTGCTCCCAACATTCCAGCAGTATATTGACACTCCTACCAGAGGAAACAACATATTGGATTTATGCTACGGAAACATCTCAGACGCCTTCAGGACAAATTCATATCCACCGCTCGGACTCGCAGACCACAACGTCATCTGTTTACTTCCGCTGTACAAACAAGCACTGAAACGCCTCCCCCCACAGTCCTACAGCGCCCCACAATGGTCGGAGGACTCCACTGCACAACTTCAAGGTTCCCTGGCATACACCGACTGGACTATCTTTGACGGGGATTTGGATACCAAAGTCACTGCCATATCCGATTACATCAACTTCTGCATACATACCACCATACCAGTGAAAGCAATACAAAAATACCCCAACTCAAAACCCTGGATTACCTCTGAAATAAAAAAATAGCCTGAAAGAGAAGCACACAGCCTTCAGGCTCAAGGACTCAGCTGATCTCAAATCTGCAAACCGATTAAAAATTAAATCTTCATGGCCAAAATTCAGTTCAAAAACAACCTGGAGCACAAGTTTAGCAGCATGAACACTAAAGAAGCCTTTCAGATGGTCAACACACTCACTGGTTACAAACCCACTCACAGCAAAACAAAATCACACACCACAGATGCTCTCCCCACTGAACTGAACACATTTTTCAACCAGTTTGACTCACAGGATTTCACAAACGACTGCATGCAAGCACTGCAGGCTCTCCCTCCAATAGATCCCAATGAGCCTGCCCCCTTCACAGTGGAGGAAGTTCGGCGCCAGCTCAGCCGGTGCAACCCATCCAAGGCCCCAGGACCCGATGGCATCACAGCAAGGGTGCTGAAGACCTGTGCCACAGAACTGGCCCCAATTGCCCACTCCCTCTTCTGTGAATCCTACCTAACAGCCACAATACCCCTACTCTGGAAAAGCGCAACCATAATCCCGCTACCCAAGAAACCACGACCCTCCGAACCAAATCACTACCGCCCCATCGCCCTCACACCCATAATCATGAAATGCTTTGAAAAACTGCTGCTCAAGACCATGCTTCCATTCGTCAAACCTCATCTGGACCCCCTGCAATTCGCCTACAGGGAAAAAAGGGGCACAGAGGACGCTGTCGCCTGCCTGCTGCATCTTGTCCTCCAGCACCTAGACTCCTCAGGCAATTTCGCCAGGATCCTCTTTGTGGACTTCAGTTCCGCCTTCAACACCATCCAAAGACACCTGCTCATCCGGAAGCTTCACCACCTCAACACTCCACCCATCCTGATCCATATCCTGCACAACTTCCTCAGTGACAGACGGCAAGCTGTTCGGGTAGGCACAACCACATCACCCACACTCACCACCAACACTGGAGCCCCCCAGGGCTGTGTGCTAAGCCCTTTCCTCTACACCCTTTACACTAATGACTGCACCAGCCCCTCCCACACCACCACCTACCTCAAATACTCTGACGACACTGCCATCATCGCCCTCCTATCAGACAATAACTCTGTATCGGATTACCACAACACTGTCACACACTTCTCCCAATGGTGCACACATAACTTCCTCCATCTCAATGTAGCCAAAACAAAATAAATAACAATAGGTACCCCATCACCCCAGCCCCCCACTCTCATCAACAATGACACAGTAGAAACAGTTGACAGCTTTAAATACCTTGGACTCACACTGGACAATAAACTCACTTTCGACCAGCACACAACGGACATTCAAAAAAGGAGCCACCAAAGACTGTATGCCATCCGTAAACTTAAAGGACTCCATCTCCTCCTTCTGTTATATCAAAGTATTGTCCAGCCCTTCCTGCTCTACTGTTCCACATGCTTCTTTAACATGCTCACTGTCAAAAACCGGGTCAAACTCACACGTGTCACGAATATAGCTGCCAAAATAATTGGTCTTCCCACACCCACACAGTCAGAGCTAAATCTCAAGGCCATCTGACGCATTGCATCCACAATAGCACAGGACAACACACACCCACTCAACTGCCACTTCACTGTCATGCCCTCTGGACGCAGGTACAGGTCCCTGTTCTGCAGGAGGGCTCGCTATGGCAAAAGCCTGGTACCTGCAGCCATAGCGGCACTTAACAAAAGCAGGGTTCAACATAACTCTTTTTTCCTACTGGCCCGCCGGGCCAGTGGATCCGAGTTTTACTGGCCCCTTGTATATTTTCACTGGCCCTGCACACACTTTTTTTTTATTCATAATTTAGTGTCAATAATTATAATACCTGTATTAGAAAAATAACCAGATCTAAAGGGAATATCTATACTGTAACAGTATAGATATTCCCTTTAGATTTGGTTATTTTTCTTTTAGTTAATTATATGAAATGTTGATATTGCTCATACACATAATATAAAACCAGGCAAACATATGAATTAGAAGCCTACAACTGAAAGTATGTTGAAAGAGTGGGCCAGTATTTTAAAGTCCAGTAGTTTGATGGTTGTTTTTATTCTTGAATTTGGGAGGTTTAATGAATAGTTCACCTGCAGAAGTCATGTTCAAACATTAAAAAAAATAAGAGATGAAGGTCTGATCATTCTTTGTGGTGTGGTAGGCTGTTTTTATTACTTTCTCTATATGCATTAGGGATGTGAATGTGTCGACCGAATGACCGGTTTTCCACTTGCGCTCAAGTTGACTTTAAAAATAGAATAGAAATCCGAAAATCAGTGGGTTATGCCGTTTTTTTAATGGGAGATTTCACCGTGTATGCGAGCGCGCTGCAGGAGTGTCAGCTTCCGGTGTGGGACCATTTTTTCAAACTATTGATAAAAAACAATGCAGTGCAAAATATGCAGCATAAGTTAAACGCTCGTCTAAGACTATGACGTTAAATCACTAGAAACACACAATGCCTTCGTCCGATCACAGCAGCGTTTCACCGTGTGATCTCGCCAGCGAGTGAGTGAGCCGCCGCGCAGAAGAACTGTGGTTTGTGGCTAAAATAATAACCGGGGATATTCTCCCCGTTAGCGATTTCAATGGGAAAAACTTCCGCGATCTGATTGAATGTCTCGAGCCTGAAAACACAGTGCCAAACTGCGCGACTATAGGAACTGTACAGTGAGCGGAGTCCCTCCGTTCGTTTCTGTCTACAACCGACACAATCACCGGAGACGCATTCACAGCGTTTAAATAACGCCTCTCATTTGTATTACCATTGGGGCTTGGATGCAAATACTGTAACATTACGGTGGCAGATAAAGGAAAAGCGCAGTTATCATTTTCTGCACCTCAACCTCTGCTGTGGGAAGAAAGAAAGGGGCAAAGCAAGTCGATTGATTTGTCGACTCGCAGGTGGACAGTAGGCAGCTCTGCCAACGGAGCGAGAGACTGTCTAAACGCCCACGCATCGGTTGTCCACTGGCCTTTCATTAAAAAATATATTTTATATTAGGTTTATTATAGGCTATTGAGTCTTAAATAAACACTGCTTTCATTCCGACTCTCAACGCGCATTTCAATGAACCATGATATAGTCTACAAAAAGATACTGAACTGTGATTGGCCAGTCACTGGCCCGGGCGGGACAGTGACTGGCCAATCAACTTGCCCTGCATATGATTTTACTGGCCCCGGGCCATCGGGCTATACGTTATGTCGAACCCTGAAAAGGCCAAGATAAAACACCCCAGTCCCACTCTGTTTATTTATTCTGTATGAATGTTTATTTGTTTCTGTCTATTGTCTGTCGGCGTGCAGCCCATAAATGTACCTGTGACGTGAAAAAGAATTTCCCCTTGGGGACAATAAAGTCTAAAGTCTACAACTGGGCGATATGGCCTCAAAATAAAATCCTCAATTTTTTCATACCACACTCGATTTTAGATTTTAATTTTTTAAGTGCAAACCTAGCTTCAACCAACCTTAACTTTAAAAAAAGTTCCAGACAACGATAAATTAATTTGTAAACTTTTGTAAAATAAATAAAAGTGCATTAGTGCCTTTTGCAATTGTTTTTATTGCATCTATTTAGATAACACTCCACCTTCAGAGAATTAACCCAGCCATCTCTACTGTACAGTCCCTGACTAAAGTCTTGTCACTTATCCATTTTGTAGAAACAACAGCTTATAACCTGACTTTAAATTAATCCATTGGTTTTAGAAATGGCTCATATGAAATCTGAAACCCTCCCAAATGATTTTAAATATACTAAAATAAATTTGCTTCACTGAAGAAATATTGATCATTTAATGAACACATAAAGGTCAGATTTTGGCAAGACAAAAGTGTTGTCGCCTACAGAGAGTAATGTGAAAATTGAACAACAATTTACTTCAAATACAAAAATATGTTGCATAACATCAGTGAATTAAGTAGTGGTGCTGTGAGATCCATATTTAATATCTTGTATGACTTCCATGAGCTTGAAAGACTGCATCCATGCGGTTCGACAATGATTCATACAATTTATTGATGAAGGCATCAGGAATAGCAAAGAAAGCAGCCTTACATTCCTCCCAGAGTTCATCAAGATTCTTTGGTTTGGTCTTCCATGCTTCCTGTTTCATTCTACCCCAGACATGATGTCATTCATGTCTGGTGACTGGGCTGGCCAGTCCTGAAGCACCTTGATCTTCTTCGCCTTGAGGAACTTTGATGTAGAGATGGAGCAACCATTTGATGTAAATCAACCGAAGATTAATCTGAGAAATCCACCTTCCTGGTCGAATCAGTGCCCAGAAACCAGCACTAAACAAAAGGCAATTAAAAAAACGTGTGGCATTTTCTAAGGCCCACAGCCAGCTAAAAGGATGGACGCTGGAAAAGTGGCAGAAGGTGGATTTCTCAGATGAATCTTCGGTTGAATTCCATCACAGCCGCTGCAAATATTGCAGGAGACCTACTGGAGCCTGCATGGATCCGAGATTCACCCTGAAAAGAGTTAAGGTTGGTGGCGGAAAAATCATGGTCTGGGGTTACATCCAGTATGGGGGTGTGCAAGAGATTTGCAGGGTGGAAGGCAATATCAATAGCCTAAAATATCAAGAAAAATTAGCTACCTTTTACATTCCCAACCATAAAAGGGGTCAAATTTTGCAGCAGGGTGGTGCTCCATCGCATACTTCCATCTCTACATCAAAGTTCCTCAAGGCGAAGAAGATCAAGGTGCTCCAGGACTGGCCAGCCCAGTCACCAGACATGAACATCATTGAGCATGTCTGGGGTAGAATGAAAGAGGAAGCATGGACGACCAAACCAAAGAATCTTGATGAACTCTGGGAGGCATGTAAGACTGCTTTCTTTGCTATTCCTGATGATTTCATCAAAAATTGTATGAATCATTGTCAAACCGCATGGATGCAGTCCTTCAAGCTCATGGAAGTCATACAAGATATTAAATATGGATCTCACAGCACCACCACTTAATTCACTGATGTTATGCAACATATTTAGATATGTACATTTACATATTAGAAGTAAATTATTTGTTAAATTTTCTCATTACTCTCTGTAGGCGACAACTTTTGTTTTGCCAAAATACTTTCTGTGTTCTAAATTATCAATATTTCTTCAGTGAAGCAAATTTATTTTAGTATATTAAACATCATTTGGGAGGGTTTTAGCTTTCATATGAGCCATTTCTAAAACCAATTCATTAATTTAAAGTCAGGTTATAAGCTGTTGTTTCTACAAAATGGATAATTGACAAGATTTTTGTCAGGGACTGTATAGGGCACAAAGTCTTGGGCAATATGAAACACCACTGCATCTGTAATGTGTTTCTACAACGGTTTTTATGAACTAAATCCTTACTTTTATCCACGCAAGCACCATGTTGTTATTTCCTGACTAGTGGGTGTGTCGGATACGGAGAGTGAGTAGGGTTAGAGGTTGACTGCCATCAATTAAGAAAGCCGTATCTAGATATTTATTGCGCATTTTATAGTGCTATTATGGTAAGTTCTCGGCTCACTTGACCGTAGTTATTCTACATTATCTAAACACATGTTGAAAAAATACAAACCCTATGTTTAGGCAAATTAAATTACATGTATGTTTCCAACATATACTGAGCTACACTTTGATACAACCTCCCAGCTTTTATCCTTTTTATCAAAATGGGCTTTTTACCTTGACATTCCTTATTTTGTGTCAACACCGTCAGACACCAAAAACACAAATTAATTTTCCCTCAATTTATGCTAGACCCATGAGAAGAATTGTGATCACACGTATTCACCAAGACTGACAGAGGCCACAAAAATATTTTCAAAATGTATATGACATACATATTTTATATCAATTTTCCTCTATGTTCTTCAGTTGAACTGTGTAATAGAATGTTTACTTTAAAATTAACAGCAATCAAGTCAGAAAGGAAATCTGACAGAATTGACATCTGACGGTGTTGACATATTTAACGTTTCTTAAACTAAACAAATGGAATTAATCTAGTTAGCCATTTGTTTTTTTTCTGTTGATGATTGGTGCTAGTATGAACTACTTCAGGATATATAAATTTATCGAAACATTTCAAATAACTTAAAGAAATTGTAAGTCGGTGTTGACATATCATGGTCATGACTTTCAAGATTTGGAATGTAAAATAATATATATTCTAAAATACTACAGCGCATCAGAGCCGGTCTGACTCTAATGTACTCTGCAGAGGTAGAATGTGACAAGAGGTCCTTCATAGTGACAGCTGCCCCTTATTTTGGCTGATTTTCTTACATTTTAATGGATTGTCTAACAGTGGTGACAAAAAGTGTCCCACCACTTTGAAACCATATAAAACATGAATTTGTTGAAGAAAAACTGTTTTTATTGATATGAGAGATTATTTAGTGTTGCTTATGATGAAAAAAACACTTTTTAATCATTAAAGTACATTTCTAATGTTTTATTGCATATGAAAGATTGAAACCCTCTCTGTGGACACACTGTTTTGGACGTCGCAAGAAGATATGTCATATATTTGACATAATAATGATAAAATTAAATTTAAGTGGACAATTGTGCTCCAGACATTCTATTCTTAATCCCTAATAACATCTACAATTTTAAATATTTTTATTTTTAAAGATAACAGCAGTTACATATGGAAGACGGCCTTTTGTCCCGGTTCTCAAGAATCACTGATATGTTAATTGAACACAACAATCCGAAATGTCAGATTGCAGAAGAAACAAAAAAACATGCTTTTACAAAGGACAATACATAAGTTTATTTATTTAAAAGGGACATTGCATATTAATAGACATTTACATGTAAATATACAGGATTGTAGCAAGTGCTAATTTGCATCCTTTGTCCCTTGATTGGTCGACACCAATCACATAAAACAAACATACGCGTGTACTCATAAATAAAAACAGACAATCTAAAAGAAAAAAAAAGAAAAAAAAACATGCTACCGACAGAACAAGTGAGTAAAAACAACCAATGTAGTAGGTAACACATAGGGTTTTTTTTGTGCTACCTAACACATAGTTTTTTTTTTTGTGCTACCTAACACATAGGTAGCACAAAAAAAACAATGTAGTAGTAACACATAGGGTTTTTTTTTTGTGCTACCTAACACAGGTAGCACAAAAAAAAACCTATGTAGTAGGTAATACATGGTTTTTTTTTGTGCTACCTAACACATAGGTAGCACAAAAAAAAAAACCTATGTAGTAGGTAATACATAGGTTTTTTTTTTGTGCTACCTAACACATAGGTAGCACACAAAAAAACCTATGTAGTAGGTAACACATAGGTTTTTTTTTTTGTGCACCTAACACATAGGTAGCACACAAAAAACCTATGTAGTAGGTAACACATAGGTTTTTTTTGTGCTACCTAAAACATAGGGTTTTTTTTGTGCTACCTAACACATAGGTAGCACAAAAAACAACAACAATGTAGTAGGTAACACAGGGTTTTTTTGTGTGCTACCTAACACATAGGTAGCACAAAAAAAAAACCCTATGTGCTACCTAACACATAGGGTTTTTTTTTTGTGCTACCTAACACATAGGTAGCACAAAAAAAAACCCTATGTGCTACCTAAGACATATGTGTTACCCTATGTAGTAGGTAACACATATCTATGTAGTAGGTATGTAGTAGCTACTACAATTTTGTGTACCTTATTGTAAAGTGTTACCGTTTAGGGCTGACATCATGCTAACTATATAGACACAAAGTGTAACATATTAAAGCACTAAAACGTGTCAAATGTTTTCAAACGACTTAAGGCGGAGCAGCCAAATATAGCCTAAATGAATAAATATTTTTACTAAATACAGTTTGTTGTGTGATTTTCGTCAGTAGCTTCCAGTAGTTCTAGATTCTACACTCCCATCGCCACTAACTACAACAGAATCGCCGATCACGTGTATACACAGCCAGCTTTCTTTAATATATATTTTTTCCTTGCATATTTACCCAACCCGCGGTTCGCGTGCATCCCGAACCATGAGGGATGATCCATACGGACCACGGGTAACCCGTGATCTGTTGCACCACTTATAACCAGTCTATCATGTGTAAAAAAGCCTATATGTATATAAAGTTAACAAAACTTACACATTTAGACAGAAAGTTTTTAGTCTGTGTACATACTGTGTTGTGACGGTCAATCTGCACTCCGTCGATACGACCGGCAGCTGTTCATTTTATTCCTCCAGCACGGGCATGTCATCACTCTCGGTGCTGTTTGGCACTCCAGACGCCTTGCCGAAGTTGTGAGCCGCACAAAAGGCAGCTGCTTCCCCCGGTGACCAGAATTCTTGTTAAGATCCACTGACCGTGAAGCGCAGTGTTGCAGGGTGTGCAAGAGAATATTTCAATCCAGTTACATGCAAGTGTTGCATGCACCTAATTCAAATGTTGTGCATATTTACAAAAAATAATTAAGTTCATCAGTTTAAGTAAAATACATACAGTCTGTCACAAATTATTATGCAAATTGGAATTAAGTGTCAAACATTTAATTTTTTGTATTTTATTTAAACTCATGGATGGTATTGTGTCTCAGGGTGCTTTGGATCATTGACATCAATCTCAGACACCTGTGATAATCAGTTTGCTAAGTAAGCCCAATCAAAGGAAATCTACTTAAAGCCACTACGAGTAACATGGCACGTTGGCGGCCCCTTTGGACAAAAGCGGTAGTATTTTTACGACGCCAGCTGTCGTGAAGCTGTTTTCTAGCTTGTGCTGGGCGTGCGAGATTCAAATGATCAGGAAGCAATATAGGGGAGAACGGGGTAATTTGTCACACGGGTTGGTTGTCACAATCGTTATATCTCGGAACCAGAAGGCGCTGTCTGTGAAATGTTGGTATGTAAATATCCAGAATTGGGATAAGAAGTCACCTACATAGTCTTCCTTGGAGTTAGACTGCTGAATTTGAGGTGAGAGGACTGTTTGTGTTTTTCATGTCAAATTGAAAATATTTAGCTCCTCAGTATTTTTCTTCTCGGCTTTTACAGAATGGGTTTATAACAAAACACTTGTTACCCATAAAAAGATTGTGGTTAGCAAGCTAATTAGTTGTCAGATGGTTGTTGGCATTGATGCTAGCAAAAAATTCAAGTTGGGGTTGGTCGTCATATTTTTGGGGGGGTTGGTTGTCACAAGTTATCCAAAGGCTACAACCAGAAAAGGAACCCAATAACGAAATAAATTGTCAAGCTGTATCCTCACTGACACCCCAGAGAAGGAAAGAATAGAGCAGGAAAAGGCAGCTAGCATGCAAAGGAAAAAAGGGCAACAAAATCAAAACAACCCAGTGCATCCCAAACTAGACAAGCTGCCAAGGCTACAGTAAGTTATATAGGCCTATTTGTCAACTTGACAATGCAATTGCATTTTCAAATTTAGTTCTACTTTCTTTCCTTCTTTTCAAGATTATTCCCATTAAGATAACATTGTGACAAACAACCCCATAGTGTATGACAACCGACCCCTTGATAGGGTTGATTGTCACAATGTGTTAAGGTGTCTTTGATGATTCATTTCTTCTTTATTACAATAAGATAGAAAAAGTGAGGGGTACACATTTCAAGCCAACACTTTAAGCTTCAATGTAATGTAGGAATGACTATCGAAAGATGTTTAGGTGATGAGCAATTCTCAGTAGAGTAAAAAGTGTGCCTACTTACCCAGTTCTCCCCTAGTGCATGTCCGTGTGTTAAGTGTGAGGGCACCGGACTCTTTTCGGCTCCGTGAGAATGGTTAGTGACACAGCATCAACTAATGCCAGTCAGTGCTACACACACCTGATTGCAATTCATTTAACTTTTATTTATCCTCGAGAGACCAATTGAGGGGTGACCCTCATTTACAATGACGTCGAGTTCAAAACAAATTCAAAGGAAAAACAACAATACATAAACAATATTCAATGCAAAAACATCAAATACACAACAACAGGTGAAGAGAAAAAAAAACAATTGAAACATTTACATAGTGGTGAAGAGTGGCAGCAATTAAAATTAAATGGGTGAAAGTACAATATAGCCTAATTAAAACAGTTACAGGTAGAGTTTGGCAGATTTAAGATAGTTTGTTTAAATTGGTTAAAGGATATGAAGGTATTTAGTTTAATTGTTGCTGTAAGTTGTTCCAGGAGTCGGGGCACTGAAGCTAAAAGCTGTCTTTCCCAGCTCAGACCGGGCTTGTGGGACATAAAGCATAAGCATGTCAGTGGAGCGGGTCTGATAAAGCCCATCTGAAATTTGCAGCATTTCTGTTAAATAACGAGGAAGCTTCCCGGTCAAGGCTTTGTAAATAAAAATGTGCGTCACGTCTCTCTTTAAGGGAGGACCACCCAACCTTTTCATATAAAAGACAATGGTGTGTGTCATAAGCATCTCCTGTGATGAACCTTAAAACAGAGTGAAAAACAGAGTCCAGGAGTTTAAGACATGAATGTGATGCATGCCGGTAAACCACATCACCGTAATCAAGGACAGACATGAAAACTGCCTCAATAATCCTTTTCCTACTAAATAAAGGGAAGGTGGTTTTGTTCCTATAAAAATAGCCAATTTTTTGTCGTAGTCGACATTAGAAATGTGTTTAACTGATTATTAATAAGTGATTCTAGAATTTTTGCGAGGCATGGGAGTTTGGAAATTGGCCTGTAGTTATTAAGATTATTTTTGTCACCACCTTTATGTAAAGGAATTACGTGAGCTTTTTTCCAAATTTTAGGAACTATTCCAGAGGAGATCGAAAGATTAAAAATATGGGTAATTTGTTTTGATATTATATGTGTAGATTGCTTGATTGAAAATGGGTCCCAATTGTCCTCTCCCATGTACTTCTTGGGGTTGATGGCGAGGAGTGCATCTACAACAACACTTGTGGGAAGAAGATCAAGGCTGAAAATAGGAGTTTGAGAGACAGGCGGTACGTTACTACTGGTGGTAGAAGGTGTACATCCTCCATTCTGAAAGAGTTGACCAGCAGCTACAAAATGTTTATTAAAAGCTAAGCCAATCTCTTTTTGATCATTGAGAGTGTGACCATTTAATTTGATCTGAGTGGGAACTGTGCTAGAATTGTTCTTATTATAGTTCACAGCTTTCCAAAATAGTGCAGGGTTAGAGTAGCAGTCGGAGATTAATTCAAGGTAGTATTCAGATTTGGCTTTCCTAATCATGGATGTGCACTTATTCCAAAGGTGTCTAAAAATAGTCCAATTGGTATTATCTCCAGAGCGTCTAGCTAGAGACCATGCTTTATTTCTCTCGGAAAATAAATCAGACAGTTCACTTGTAAACCAGGGGTTTGATCTATTTTTTACTCTATGCTTTTTAAGGGGTGCATGCTTGTTTATAATTGAGGTGAAAGTATTGATGAAATAGTCTAAGGCTAACTCAACATCCGAAATTTCCGTAGTCAGTTGAATGTCACTATGACGGAGATCACTTAAAAAGGCTTGCTCATTAAAACCTTTAAAATTACGCTTAATTATGATTTTAGGCTGAGATCTTTTTAAATGAATACTTCTGATACAGGCCAATGGGCAGTGATCACTAATCCCAAGGTCAAAGACACCAGCTGAGACTATTTTATCTATTTTATTTGATAAGATTAAATCGATTAAAGTTGATTTTGCTGGGTTTTTTAGATTGGGTCTTGTGGGCTCAGTTATTAATTGTGTAAGATTAACGTTGCTACAGATTTCTTTGAAAGGTTCAGAGGCACCAGAAAGCCAATCAACGTTAAAATCACCCATCACAATTACCTCTCTATTTACATAACTGGAGAGCATATGTGCTAGATCGTTTAAGGAGCTAGTTACAGCTGAAGGGGGACTATACACACCAATTACAACAAAACAATCATTTGACGATAGAGATAATTCTAGTACGAGAAATTCAAAGCAATTTGGAACAGAGACAGCATGTAAAAGTGTTACAGAATAACAGGATTTAACATAGACAGCCACTCCCCCACCCCTTGTGTTTCTGTCTATTCTGAATAAGTTATAATCATTTATTGCCACAATAGAGTCATCTGTACTCTTCTTTGACCAGGATTCAGTCAGAATCAAGACATCTGGATCTGCCTGGGACACTAAAATCTTTACATGGTCTAATTTATCGTGCTGCAATAAACTTCCAATATTTAAATGTAGAAAACCCAAGCCCTTTCTTGATTTGAGAATTTGTGGGGAATTTAGCTTACAGCTAGGAAGCATGGCTTGTTTTTCAGGGTCATACAATACAGGTTTGTGCTTGTAGAGGGTGCCAACGTTAGAAGCAGCAGATGGATGGGTCATTGGAGGTGAGAGAGGGCAGTCAGGTGTGATGTCCAGAGCTGGAGGAAGGTTTGCAGCACAGATGGAAGGGGAGTATAATTGATGTTGAGCAGGACTTCCGGGGGGATCGTTTTTAATGGAGGTTCATCTGATGGGGTCATGCTGTGGTGAATATCAGTCCAAATTAAATGAAATGTGCTGAATGAAGTTATTGGTTAGTTCTCTTACACCTTTGGTGTTGGGATGGAGGCCGTCAGATTTAAAGAGCTTGTGTCTGGTCCAAAAAGAGTCAAAGTTGCTGATGAAGCTCAGCGTGTTTGAAGAGCAGAAGGACTTCAGCCAGTCATGTAGACTCAGGAGGCGACTGAAGCGCTCTGGGCTTTTAGACAGAGTGGGGGTGGGGGCGGAAAAAATGCAGGTTTTCCCCAAACTCTGCAGGGTGATGGACAAACTCTCTAATTGAGCATAGAGTTTGCAAGATTGTTTGTTCATAACATCATTTGTCCCAATATGAAAGATGACAGTGTGGGCTGTAGGGTGGCGGTCGATGAGGGCAGGTGATAGCTCCATGATGTCACATACCTTTCCTCCAGAAAGGCAATAGGTGAAGGCACCAGGAATCTGATGATGGAATCCCCTATGATCAGAATCTCTGGTTCCTCTTCTATACAGCTCCCTCTGTAGAGTGACAGCTTGGATGTGAGTGACAGCTTGGATGTGAGGGGTGGGGCATAGCTGCGAGAGTGAGCAGCACCTGTACAGGATACGTCATCGCCAGCTGCAGCGATCTCGGGGACATCCCTGTAGAGGCTCTGATGGATGAACACGGGACTCACGTCTGAATGGAGCTGGTGGACGGCGGCGATCCTGGCGCCCGTCTTGGGGAGTGGACTGGGAACTTGAACGCCTCTGAGTCAACATGGAGCGGGTTGGGACTGGCGACTCGGATCGGGAGAATGCAGCGTTAGCCGCCGGTTCAGTAGCCCCATCTAGCTCTACCAGCGGAGCAAACTAATTATGCAACAGCACAGGACCAGGCGAGAGAAGAGGGGGAATTTGTCTGCCCTTCTTGACGACAGACGACCATGAAGCGTTGGCAGGTGGATTAGAGACCGGAGCAACAGAAGCGCCACTAGCCGGCGGCTGAGAGCTTCGGAGCGGAAAATGCTCCAGTACAGCTATCCGGAGATCAGAGAGGACTGCCGCTGGAGGACATCGTGAACAAGGCTCTCTAAAGACTGTAGCTCTGCCTTCAGGACAGAAAGGGTCATAATTTTTGTATTTATTTTTTAAAAGAAAAGAACACTGTTTGGCTAGCGCTTTCGGGGTTAGCACTGGCTAGCATGGAGCAACAGCTTCCATCACTCTGTATCCGAACGGGACGCACTCTGAGGTGGTCACGGAACGCTGGACTCACCGCTGAAAGTTCAACTGACAAAATAATCTGCATTTGCTGTCCATTTCAGTCAGGAACACTTTCAAATGTAAATTGGAGCCTCGGAGTCGAAACTGGACGATTACAACTGGTTAAAACGTCTGAATTTTTTTTTTTGTCATTTTTAGCTAACTAATGCGTTATAACAAAAAAAGTTGCGACCGTTAATTAACCGTTTGTTACTGTGAAATGAGTTGATGCAGTGTCACCTCTCACGGAGCTGAAAGATTACGTGTCCTCACACAAAGCAAATGAACGAGAGACGGCAGTTAGTATGGATCACGATGAGGTAATGTGTTTATGTTGTTGTAAATAATGACTATTTCAGATGAATAATGGTTATCTGATGATGCTGGTGAGGCAAAGTAAACTTTGTTTTAGGAGGCTACCACTCATTCATTTAGGAGTAAACACTGCAGTCTAGTTTCCTCCCGTGAAATTGTGTATACGTTGCTTGGCAACGCCCTCCCGCCCGCCTATCTCTCCCTTTTAGCTTTTCTTCATTGCATTTTCTTTTTTTTCTTTGATGGTTCAGCCCCGTTATCTGTCATTATGACGACAAACAACTGTCTCAAATAAGGCTCCCGCTCCCCTTCCCTCACCTGGAGGGATAGGCTTCTCAAATCGCGCTGCTGTGCCACACTGAAATCTGCGACCAATACGGATATATGACCATAGAGCATGCACGTGTGAACCGAAAATCGGACTGGGTGTGCGACCAGACCAAATGCAGTAATAAAAACTATATAAAAATGTCTTTCTTTGCACTGATGGTCTCGTTTGCTGTTAAAGGTAATTTATGATTATGAGAGGAAACATTAAAAAGATATTTAAATGTTACTCGGAGCTGCTTTAACAAGGACGTTCCACATGATTAAGCAGGCCACAGGTTTCAAGCAATTTGGGAAAGAAAAAGGATCTATCTGCTGCCTAAAAGCGTCAAATCGTGCAATACCTTGGACAAGGTATGAAAACATTAGATATTTCACGAAAACTTAAGTGTGATCATCGTACTGTGAAGAGATTTGTGGCTGATTCAGAGCACAGACGGGTTCGTTCGGATAAAGGTAATATGAGGAAGGTTTCTGCCAGACAAATTCATCGGAATAGGAGAGCAGCTGCTAAAATGCCATCACAAAGCAGCAGACAGGTATTTGAAGCTTCTGGTGCCTCTGGAGTCCCGCGAACCTCAAGGTGTAGGATCCAGAAGTTTGCAGTTGTGCATAAACCTATTATTCGGCCACCCCTAAACAATGATCACAAGCTGAAACAGTTGCAGTGGGCTCAGGAATACATGAAGACTCATCTTCAAAAACAGTCTTGTTTACTGATGAGTGCCGTGCAACCCTGGATGGTCGGATGGATGGAGTAGTGGATGGTTGGTGAATGGCCACAATGTTCCAACAAGGCTGCGACGGCAGACAGGAGGTGGCGGAGTCATGTTTTGGGCCGGAATCATGGGGAGAGAGCTGGTTGGCACCTTCAGGGTCCCTGACGGTGTGAAAATGACCTCTGCAAAGTACACTCAACAAAAATATAAATGCAACACTTTTGTTTTTGCTCCCATTTTTCATGAGATGGACTTAAAGATCTAAAATTCATTCCAGATACACAATATTACCATTTCTCTCAAACATTGTTCACAAATCTGTCTAAATGTGTGATAGTGAGCACTTCTGCTTTGCTGAGATAATCCATCCCACCTCACAGGTGTGCCACATCAAGATGCTGATCTGACATCATGATTAGTGCACAGGTGTGCCTTAGACTGTCCACAATAAAAGGCCACCCTGAAATGTGCAGTTTTGTCTCACAGCAAAATGCCACAGATGCCACAAGCATTGAGGGAGCGTGCAATTGGCATGCTGACAGCAGGAATGTCAACCAGATCTGTTGCTCGTGCATTGAATGTTCATTTCTCCACCATAAGCCGTCTCCAAAGGCGTTTCAGAGAATATGGCAGTACATCCAACCGGCCTCACAACCGCAGACCACGTGTAACCACACCAGCCCAGGACCTCCACATCCAGCAGGTTCACCTCCAAGATCGTCTGAGACCAGCCACTGAGACAGCTACTGAAACAATTGCTTTGCATAACCAAACAATGTCTGCACAAACTGTCAGAAACCATCTCAGGGAAGCTCAACTGCATGCTCGTCGTCCTCATCGGGGTCTTGACCTGACTCCAGCTTGTCGCCGTAACAGACTTGAGTGGGCAAATGCTCACATTCGATGGCGTCTGGCACGTTGGAGAGGTGTTCTCTTCACGGATGAATCTCGGTTTACATTGTTCAGGGCAGATGGCAGATGGCAGACAGCGTGTGTGGTGTCGTGTGGGTGAGCGCTTTGCAGATGTCAATGTTGTGGATCGAGTGGCCCATGTTGGTGGTGGGGTTATGGTATGGGCAGGCATCTGTTATGGACGAAGAACACAGGTGCATTTTATTGATGGCATTTTGAATGCACAGAGATACCGTGATGAGATCCTGAGGCCCATTGTTGTGCCATACATCCATGAACATCACCTCACGTTTCAGCAAGATAATGCACGGCCCCATGTTGCAAGGATCTGTACACAATTCTTGGAAGCTGAAAATGTCCCAGTTCTTGCATGGCCAGCATACTCACCGGACATGTCACCCATTGAGCATGTTTGGGATGTGCTTGACCGGCGTATACGACAGCGTGCACCACTTCCCACTAATATCCAGCAACTTCGCACAGCCATTGAAGAGGAGTGGACCAACATTCCACAGGCCACAATTGACAATCTGATAAACTCTATGCGAAGAAGATGTGTTGCACTGCATGAGGCAAATGGTGGTCACACCAGATACTGACTGGTTCTGAGTCCCCAGACCCCCAATAAAGCACAAAAATGCACATTTCAGAGTGGCCTTTTATTGTGGACAGTCTAAGGCACACCTGTGCACTAATCATGATGTCAGATCAGCATCTTGATGTGGCACACCTGTGAGGTGGGATGGATTATCTCAGCATAGCAGAAGTGCTCACTATCACACATTTAGACAGATTTGTGAACAATGTTTGAGAGAAATGGTAATATTGTGTATCTGGAATGAATTTTAGATCTTTAAGTCCATCTCATGAAAAATGGGAGCAAAAACAAAAGTGTTGCGTTTATATTTTTGTTGAGTGTATGTAGAGTTTCTGACTAACCACTTTCTTCTGTGGTACAAAAAGAAGGACAGTGCCTTCCGTAGTAAAATCATCTTCATGCATGACAATGCACCATCTCATGCTGCAAAGAATACCTCTGTGTCACTGGCTGCTTTGGGCATAAAAGGAGAGAAACTCATGGTGTGGCCCCCATCTTCCCCTGACCTCAACCCTATTGAGAACCTTTGGAGCATCCTCAAGCAAAACATCTATGAGGTTGGGAGGCAGTTCACATCAAAACAGCAGCTATGGGAGGCTAGTCTGGCATCCTGCAAAGATATTCAAGCAGAAACTCTCCAAGAACTCACAAGTTCAATGGATGCAAGAATTGTGACGGTGATATCAAAGAAGGGGTCCTATGTTAACATGTAACTTGGCCTGTTAAGATGTTTTTGATTGAAATAGCTTTTGATTTCACTAAATATGACCTCCTAATGCTGCAAATTCAACAAATGACCATTTTTAGTTGTTTACAACCTGTAACATATATTGAAACTCTGTTGTGCATAATGATTTGGAACAGTGCATTTGGAGTTTTTTTATTTTTGAAAAAAATGCTTTTATTATTGGGAGGTTTGTTCAATAAAATTCCAAATATACTCTAACGGTTGATGACTTGAAAATTATACTGACTGTGATTTGCATCGACTATTTAGGAAAATCTGTGAAAATCTAATTTGCCTTATAATTTGGAATGCAGTGTATGATGACTTTGTACTGTTTTAGGTTCAGATCAGGTTCAGGTTACTTTATTTGTACACGTAGGTAGACTTGTTTTGCAGTTTAAAAGTGAGATTCCGTTACACAGTTTTAGACATCACATACACACAAATGGGACAGTTACATAGGTAAAACAATTAAAGTGCTCCAGTGCTAATTAGGGCTGTCCCGAATCCCATTTTACAGGCTTCGAATACTCGTTGGATTTTCCGAGCGAGTATTCGAATACGCGTTCCAAAAAAAACGTAGGAGTTCCTTACTTTCCCCATGGAAGCGAACAGCTGTTGTTCCGTTCCAAATCAGCTGGCCACTCTTTCACCGTAACCCTTACAGGAGCTTATCAATTCATCCCAGAACATGCATCTTTTCGGCGATTTATAAATCCATACAAAGATCCAATATTGATCTTCTTTTGTGTCCATATTGTTTCCATTATTGACCGCGTATTCCCATTCTGCAAGCCAGTCACTGTTGATGATGGGCAATAGCAGCGTTGCATAGGGAATGTAAACAAACAGCTGAGCTAAGCTAGCATTAGCATTTCGCCGAGCATTGCTTTTCCTTCCGAGATCGCGCTAATCTTGTGGTTATAAAGTTAAGGGGAAAAAATGATATATTCTTCATCCATCTCTAGTTCCCTACTGCGCTTGGTGCTGCTTTTAATTTGCCTCGCTCTGGCAACGTCAGTAGCCTACAGCTGGTGTATCGCCGGTTGCGCTTTGAAAGGTCAGCGGCCAACTAGGTCAAAATTCAAATAATTTGATAATTTATTTTAAAAGAGCGATACATTTGTATTTTAACAATTGTTGTTTATACAACTTGATTATCTGAATATTATTATTTGCTGACAATGTTGTTATATGTATAGTGCAGTTTAAGATAATTCAGAAAAAATTATTATAAATTATTATTTATTTATTTTAATAAATAAATACATTAAAAAACAAGTATTCTGAATACTGAATTGAGCTTCGAATACTAGCTTAACAAACGAATATTCGAATAATTCGGGCCAGCCCTAGTGCTAATCCAAATTTGGACACTTAAAACTGACCAACATAATTTAGATATAGTAAAAACCAGATAAAATTACCTAAAAATTAACAAATAAATAAATAATACATACAAAATACATTTTGTTTCTACAGCTTGTTCATCAGCATGATTGCAGCTGCAACAAAACTGTTTTTGAAACGCTTGGTTTTAGAGCTTGGAACTGAAAACCAGCAGTCATACACATTCACACGAGGCAAGGTGGGTGAAGTGTCTTGCCAAAGGACACAACAACCATGACACAGGTGGCAGGGTCATATAAATACCTTTATACCTCAAAACGATTATAAAAGCAATTAAGAGCATCAGCAAACTCAGTGTCCGATTTGAAGTCCACCCTTACCCTAACCCTTGGAACATTTTAACCTGCTTGCATGGTATAAGTGTGTCTCTACAGAAGGCAGCATATGAACATACTACATCCGCCAGCTCGTCCAAGTCATCACCACAGGACTGTTCAAACATGTCCCAGTCTCTCATAACATTCCCTTAGCCAGTCCACAGCTTCTTCTGTCCAGTACTTTTTTAATGTCCGATTTGCAGATGCGTTCTCTGACAGTCACAGTGCTACAATACCGCTTGTTAACATATAAACATACCCCACCCCCTTGCATTTTGCCTGTTGGTTCAACCTGTCGGTCCAGGCGGACAGGTGTTCCAAAGCCGTCAATGAACAGGTCGCCGTCCCTGTCACGGTCGGTGAGCCATTTCTCCGTGAAGGCCATTATGCTGCATTCTCTGAAGTCTTTCTGGAACCGAACATTTGCCTGGAGTTCTTCCACTTTATTCCGCAGAGATTGGACATTCCCCATTATCATGGAAGGCGGACGGATTCTGGTCAGCTGTTTCCTGAGGCGCAGTTTCACCCCCCCGCATTTGCCTGGTAGCTGTATCGTGGCATCGGTCATGTCAGCTCCACTCCACTGTATTGTAATCCTCGCTCAGTCAACAGCGCCATTGACATTGCGGACAATCAATAAATAAAGCAAGATCCACAGTGTGGCCAAGAAAAAGAGATCCATCTTAGATTAGCAGCATAAGGAGCACTCAAAATACATTTAAAACAAGTTTAAAACACAAAACACACGGACGCCACACTCACTGCCGGTCGCTGAGTGCGCCTGCGCCCTTCCGCATAACTGTTTGCTCATTAAAGGGTTTTATATAGAAAACATGTCAAAAAGGATTAGAAAATTGTATCATTCTGTTTTATTTACATTTTACATAGCGTCCCAACTTTTTGGGAATCGGGTTTGTATGAATATTGTGTATACAGGAAATGCTTGGAACTGATATAAAATCTTTAGTGTATTGTAAGTGCTTGTGACTTATTATATGTATGATATATTGAAACGATCATTGCTTTAGGTGACTCTATACAGCTATAACTGGTCTGTGGACCTTGGCGCCTCTCTGAATCGTGAGCTGCTCCGCCTTGTCCAGTGGCAGAACGCAAGGGCTCATGTTGTTCACTGCCTGCTCAACCAGAAGATGGGCCTTTTTCATCACTACTGCTTCTCTGATGCACCCATCCACGAACTGGACTCCAAGCAGGTAAAACCCTCATATGCTTACTAGAGATGCAACGATCCACTATTTTTCAGTATGATCCGATTCCGATATCTGGGTTCTGGATATCGGCCGATACCAATAATGTTTGGTATCATAATTATTATACATTTAATTGTTGCTGGTGATGTTGTGTGTAAGGTAAGGAAGGCTTAAGCATCACAGCAATTCTAATTTTAATAGAGCATAAACCTGCATTAAGGTTTATCTGAACCACTTTGAACAGTTTGAATAAAGAAGAACATCAGAACTCCTCATGTATTCATTAGCAGCCAGGCAGACAGGGCTCATGAAGCCCTTTGACCGGCCAGCTTTTCACTAAACAAATAATGTGCAGAATGCAAAGAAAGGGGACGGAGGGTGGGATGTGGATGGGTTAGTAAGGGCTTGGCAGCTAGTTTCGCGCTAAGGACCCCCTTAGCAAGTCAGTGTGACAATGGACCCTTCCAAAACAAGCTCAGATAATACTAAAAACCAAACTTGTCCTTCCCTTTCAATGGCCCAGATCTTCATCACTGCATTACTAATGAGCCCAGACAGAAAGCAGCATTAAACTAGCATGGAGTCGATGAGAAGCAGAGGGTTTGACCCTACAGCCTTTGGGCTTGTTGCAGCCAGCTATGCCACCCTGGGGAACTGAAGCATCTGTGGACAATGCAGACATTACTGCTTTATTCATCAAAGATTGGATGCATAATTTAGTGGGAGAAGGTGGCCATGTTATTGATATTATTAATCCTTAACAACAGGGAGCTTCTTCTTTTTTTGTTTACAGTACCAAGCTTCCCGGTTTCTCATGATTCAAGAGCATTAGATAATGACCATTCTTGGGGCGGCAGTGGCGAAGTGGGTAGGAAGATTGCCTCTGGAGTGCAGGGTCGGAGGTTCGATTCCCCGCCTACCCGCCACATGTCGAAGTGTCCCTGGGCAAGACACTGAACCCCAAATTGCTCCCGATGGTTCAGAGAGCGCCTTGCATGGCAGCTACTGCCATCGGTGTATGAGTGTGTGTATGAATGGGTGAATGTGGTAAGATATGTAAAGCGCTTTGGGGCTGAGAAAATCGGCTAGAAAAGCGCTATATAAGTCAAGTCCATTTACCATTTACCATTTCTTTTATCTGTCTTTTTGTTGAGCAATTATATCACACCATTCACTCTAACGTCGCCTTTTTTCACCCATTATTTATTTGTACTTTCTGTCTTTTCCAGGATCCTAACCCATTCCTCAGCCCGTCCATGGAGCCTGATGCGTTGCTACGGAGCACAGTTCCTCCTCTGCCCAATAAAGAGCAGGGAAGACTTGGCGGCTCTGGTCGGAGTCTTGCTCCTCTCCACTTCCCCTCCGAGCTGCTTCCATTTGATGAGGCTTTGAGGGATGTGTGCACTATCCGACCCCTGATGGAAGGAGATGTGGTGGCCCGACATGGCGGACAGCTCTTGGAGATAAAAGCGGCTGAGCGGAGAGGTGCTGCAATTACTTTCCTATTAATATTACAATTAGTTTTATCTTATGAGCAGATCAAACTTCACACTGAACTCACGTATTAATGATTTTGTCTTTGTGCTGACAGAACTGGAGAAACAGATGAAGATAGAGAACCTGTTTGTGACTTGGCAGCAGAGATCAGCACAGTCCAACATGCCCATTTCCGTAAGTTCCACAGGTCAGAGATGTAGATATAACAAAAGTATCTGTAATTTAAATACTGGAATGTAACAGTCATGCATGTATGCTTTCAAACAATGTATAGTTTGTGAAGGTTAAGTAAGGATACAACCACATGCTTTCCAAAATAAGGTAACAACCACATCCCTCCCTGTGTTCACACCACCGCTTTTAAAGGAGTAATTATGAAAGCAAAAAACTAAATTGCATTAGGCCAGATATAGGTCTTCATAATCTGAACAGCACCATATGCAGGGCTCAACGCTAAGGTTTTTTTTCACTTGCCAGGGCAAAATGGACAGTGTTATACATGAGTTAAGGGTCATACTGAAAGTGGAGGCTATTATTCAAATATTATTTGAGTTGGAACATTTGTAATTTTTTACAACATTCAGCTCAGTAATCCCCTCTGGAGACGCGCACGGTGCTGTCGGAGCACACCAAAAGCGCGCAGGGACTTATTTTCTCCCAATGAGGAAAAAGTAATATTCTCAGTTTGCATAACCGGTTTGAGCCAGCCCGAGGCATAAGCGAACTAAGCGGTTGCTTAGGGCCCCCGACCGCCAGGGGCCCCCCCAAAAAAATATATTGTTTGTGTGTTTGATATTAACATCATATTATGCAAATGTAATGTATCATACAAAAAATTTGGAATACAATGTGTTGGTCTAGATCAGGGGTCACCAACACAGTGCCCTTGGGCACCAGGGGCCTCATTTATAAAGCTTGCGTACGCCCAGAAGAGGGCGCACGCCAATTTCTAAGCAAATATTGGGATTTATAAAAACCAAACTTGACGGGAAGAGTGCGGTCCTCCACGCAAACTCTGACCCATGCGTACGCACAGAAAGTGGAGAAAGGAGAAACGGCGACTCCGTCGGCACATGTATGAAGTGCGAGAACGAATGTGTTTGTGTAAAATGAATCCAGATATAGGTCTATTATAAGCCATGTAGGTCTATCATATAGGGAGTTCCTTTGCAAAACGGATGAAGCCATTCTTACAACTAATAAAAACAATGCCTCCACGGATTTTTCCATGGAGTGATACCAACAAAAACTAAACGAATTAGGATCTTAAATAGCCTACAAACGGAGATATATGAGTGCAAAAAAAAACGTTTGAATAAGCTCTGCAGTTAGGCTATTAAAGAATAACCTATCTGCATGTTATTGGATTCATTCTGATAATATTGAGGTGGAATACAGCCTATTACTTTTACACTGACGCTGTTCTCGATGCCTCAGTCAGGCAGACAGGAGTGCACAATTCCACACACTAATCATAAGTGAAAGGTACGTGTAAAAATGCCTATTTATGAAGGAAAAAAGACCATGGAGAAATGTGTAAAAATCCGGGATCTAAGCCTCAGTATTTATTTGAGTAAATTGACAAGGCATGTTGGCAGGACAGGAAAGCAGGAAGAAGAAACGTCCTTCCCTAAAACACAGTATTATATTGTCTAACATGTCTACTGATTGGTTAAATCTTGTAGTCAGGCAGATTTCAGGGTCCTCCTCTTGTTTTCTCCTGGCCGAAACTAGAGATCATCGAAGTTGACCTCCCCCAGCCTCGAGAAGTTACCCAGACTTTGTTCTAACAGTTCCTCTGCCTTAGGAATGTTGCTATCTCATGGGACATCAGCTTCAGTTTTATGGCTAGTGTCTGACTATTGGTGTCCAAGCACCAAGGAAAAGTGAGAACATTTATTCAAGTCAAATGTGAAGAATATATCAATTGTTTAAATGATTATATACTGGTAAATGCCAATTAATAAGGGGGGGGGGGGCATAATATCATACAAATTAGAGTTATTTTTCCTAACATAAGCCTACTGTACATACTGTGCTAATTTTTCGCGGCTTTTAGTCCGTTTTATCAATGTGTTTTTCTTTGTGTTTAAGCACGTCGTAACTGTTTTGAAAGGGACTGTGAAGTTTATTATTAACCCTCCGCCGCCCGTCACTGCACCGGGATGAATTCTCCGAATCTGTATCTCATGGGGGGTCTCAGTGTCCCCCGCTCGTGGCACAAACACTGCTGTGTGAGGATATGCACTTTTTTGAGTCCACTTTTATGTCGGATCGCTTCTTTTTATTTCGACCACAGCGTTCGCAGAGATCGCCACAGGCTGCACTCTGACGCCTTTCCCCTCACACTGTGCCACCAAACTAAATTTTCCCTGGTCGCCACTTCTCCAACGGGTCTACTTCGGCGTGACCGCAGTGATCCACACCGTGTGGAGTCTATTTTTCCATTTCCCTTTCATTCGGCGATTGCCACTACCGCCTTCATGCACTCAGTAAATGATATTAATTTGGGCGTGTCAATGACTATGTATGGGTAAATATGGGCGTTACGTGAAGCCCGCAAAGGCTGCGCCACATTTAGAGTGGATTGTGATTTATAAAGGGAAACAGGCGTAGGACGTGAGTGCGCACTGTTTTATAAATCCGAATATTTTTGTTCGCACGTACATCCTACATTTCTTCCGTACGCCAGCTTCCACGTGAATCCCACGCAAAGCTTTATAAATGAGGCCCCAGGTAGCCCGCAAGGACCATATGAGGCGCCCGCAGTTCTGTTCTAAAAATAGCATAATAATCTGTTTCCCACCTTTTTTAAGTCATTGCTGATAATTATTGTGAGAAATCCTTAACATGATCAGTGTCTTCACATAGATCAGGGGTGGCCAACCCGCGGCTCGCGAGCCGCATGCGGCTCTTTGCCCAGCTTCGTGTGGCTCTTCAGTTCATATCAAATTATGTGATTATAATTTTTTTTTTTTTTTTTTTTTATACTTTTGTGTGGGCCTATGTGTGTGCATGTTCGCAAACGTTTCATGCGGCTCTTACGTTCGTTTTACATGTCGTCTATTATTTCATGTTTTATTTTATTAATGTGTAGGCCCTATGTGTAGGCCTATGCCTGTTCGCAAATGTTTAATTGAGGACGCAACATAACGTTCGCAAACGTTTGGTGCGGACGCAACATAAAACTGCCCACTCAGCTTGGAGGGAGGTTTTCCGTGAGTAAACAATTTGTGTCAAGTTCGCTCCGAAACAGAGTGGGAGAGTTCATATTTTTTGTTGAACGTTATGCCAAGCCATTCTGCCTTATATGCAAGGTGTCATTTGCGCATTTCAAGGCTTCAAATCTTCAGCGCCACTTCAGCTCTCTCCATGCTAAAAGTAAGTCCCACAAAGCAACATGCATAGTAAGAGAAAAACGCTATTTTAAATTGTTATATTTTTGTTTGTGGACTTGGTTGAACTGAGAGTTTGTGTGTGAGGCAGTGCACACAATGTTCATTGTTGAAAATGACTGCCCTGTCGTCTTTAGTCCAGTCGTGTCATTATCACAGGGGCGGCCTTAACGATCTGGGGGCCCGTTTCAAGTCCTAGTGTGGGGCCCCCTGTTTTTTTTTTTTTTTTTTTTTTTTATATAATAATGCTTGTGCATGCATGTGCAAGCTCCCCGCGAAAATAAAAACGCCCCCCCCCCCCCATGAAATCTTACTGGCCACCCCAGTGCCCCCCCCCCCCCCAGTTCAAATGTTATTTTTATTTTCATTTTATTTTTTTAATTACATTTTTTTCCTGATATGTATCCTAGTTCAGAGATGATATGTATTTTTTTTTCTTTCTTAACTTTTTTTGATAGGTAGTTGCCAAGTTCATCACACAAACACTCCAATCCACTGATATGAGATCAGTTTGCAATTTTCAATTACTAAATTAATGGTAGGACTGTGGCCACTAGAACTGGTCTCTGGTCAGCAAAGGTCTTGAAAACAGCATAAGTGTGCTTGTGACATGCGTGCCACCCATGCATGTGTATAGGCACGTGTCCCAGCAGATTTTTGAAATCTGAATTAAAAAAATTTAAGTTTGTAGTTAGCGAGTGTAACATGTTCTTAGCAAGGGCAGACTTTCATAAATAAAGGTTTATTTTTTTAGCAAGATATTTGGTCAAAAGCTAGTGGTCATCCATCCTTCTGTCCAGTTGTTAGGCATCTGGCTGCTAGCAAGTTATGTTGTCTTGCTAATTTTACTATTCATCTGAGCTGAAATAAATATTGACTTTTTCCTTTATTATCTTCGCGAGAATGCACCAGAATGCTTAGATTACATGTTAAAAACACAAAAAAATCTTCTGGGGGGGATGCCCCAGACCCCCCTTCAGGGGTTTAGTTTTCTGACAAACATTACAATGGATACTAACATGATTTGGGCATTTGGGATTATAAATCATCTTTGAATTGGTTGTAAAGCATATCACATGCTATTCATTCAGGGGTGCGATGGCCACCCCACTCTAACTCTGTGGCCCACCTTGGCCACCCCCAGTCAAAATTTCCTGGAATCGCCACTGTGTGTACCCGTGTGTACAATGTGGCTCTTTGCAGTAACACAGTAAAAAATGTGGCTCTTTGTCTCTGACTGGTTGGCCACCCCTGACATAGATGAATATCATTAATCATTAATAATAATATATAACATAACATAACATAATATATGTGGAATACAGACATAGAAGACGCTCTCAAAGACTGTTTCAGCTCCACACTGTGGGAGGAGCTCTGTGATCCTCACGATCAGGACGTTGATGCCATCACAGAGACTATCACAGACTACATCAACTTCTGTTTTGAAAACACCGCTCCACTCCGTACGGTGCGGTGTTTCGCAAATAACAAGCCGTGGATTAACTCAGGCATAAAGGCTCTGCTGAAAGAGAAGAAAAGAGCTTTTAAGTCTGTGAATAAAGAGGCGCTAAAAGAGGTGCAAAAACGACTGAGGAGAGCGATACGACAGGCTAAGGCTCGCTACAGGGGCAAGATGGAAGAGCAGCTTAGCAGACAGGATGCCAGGGGCGTCTGGTCTAGCCTTAGAACCATCTCAGGCTTCAAGCCAACGCCCGTCCAGCCGGTGGGAGACCAACAATGGGTCAATGATTTGAATAACTTCTATCTGAGGTTCAATCAACAACCCGCCCCACGCCCTGCACTGCTGCCCCCCCCTACCCCTGTGGCTGAGGGACAAAGCCCCTCATCTGCAGTCGTTAACACCTCTGCCACTGCCACACGGCCCATCCACTCACCCACCACCAGCTCCCCCACCCCTCTCCTCCACTCACCCACCACCAGCTCGCAGCCCGCACCCCTCTCCTTCACAGACACCGAAGTGAGGAGAGAGCTAAAAAAGATTAAGGCGCGCAAAGCGGCGGGCCCGGACGGGATCAGCTCCAGACTTCTGCGATCCTGCGCAGACGAACTGTGTGGAGTTATGGGGCGCGTCTTCAACCTGAGCCTCAAGCTGAGGTCGGTACCACAGCTCTGGAAGACCTTGTGCGTGGTACCAGTGCCCAAGACACCACGGGCCAAAGACCTCAGCAGCTTCAGGCCGGTGGCTCTCACATCCCACCTGATGAAGACCCTGGAGAGGCTCGTTCTGGGCCACCTCCGCTCCACGGTGAACTCAGCGATGGACCCGCTGCAGTTTGCCTACCGGCCCGGCATCGGAGTGGAGGACGCCATCATCTCCCTCCTCCACCGTGCACTGTCCCACCTGGAGAAGCCCGGCACCGCTGTGAGAATTCTGTTTTTTGATTTCTCCAGCGCCTTCAACACCATCCAGCCGAGGCTCCTGAGGGACAAGCTGGAGGCGGCGGGAGGTGGACAACGACTTGGCTGAGTGGATCCTGGACTACCTCACAGACAGACCTCAGTTTGTGAGATCCAGGGACTGTGTGTCTGAGGTCCAGACCTGCAGTGTGGGGCCCCCCAGGGGACCGTCCTCGCACCATTCCTCTTCACCCTCTACACTGCAGACTTCAGACACAACACCGACGGCTGTGTCCTGCAGAAGTTCTCTGACGACTCTGCCATCGTCGGACTCATCACTGAGGACGACGACGCAGAGTACAGAGGACTAACGCAGGACTTTGTGGACTGGTGTCAGCGGAACCACCTCCTCATTAACGCGGGGAAAACCAAGGAGATGGTGGTGGATTTCCGCAGACGCCACTCTGCTGCCCCCGCCCCAGTGAACATCCAGGGACGGGACATTGAGAGAGTGGACTCTTACAAGTACCTGGGTGTTCATCTGAACCACAAACTGGATTGGACTCATAACACGGACGCTCTCTTCAGGAAGGGCCAAAGCCGGCTCTACCTCCTGAGGAGACTCAGGTCTTTTGGAGTACGGGGGCCTCTCCTGAAGACCTTCTACGACTCTGTAGTGGCATCAGCCATCTTGTACGGAGTAGCCTGCTGGAGCAGCAGCATCACAGAGAGGGACAGGAAGAAGCTGGACAAGGTCATCAGGAAGTCCAGCTCTGTCCTGGGCTGCCCCCTGGACACAGTGCAGCAGGTGGGGGACAGGAGGGTCCTGGACAAACTAACATCCATGCTGGACCACGACTGTCACCCCCTGCAGGACACTCTGTCTGCTCTGGAGAGCAGCTTCAGTGACAGACTGATTCACCCTCGCTGTGTGAAGGAGAGATTCCGCAGGTCTTTCCTTCCTGCTGCGGTCAGACTGTACAACGAGAACTGCTGACCCTGTACATGTCATTCACCTGTAATACTGAAATCATGTGCAATACTGTAACTTAAGAACGTGCAATAATGGTGCTACATGTGTCACTGTCACTTTATTACTTATTCTGCCCATATCCTGCTAACTCACATAGTTATAGTTTATATTTATACAAAGTCTAAAGCTGAATAATGGTGCTACATGTGTCACTGTCACTTTATTATTTATTCTGCCCATATCCTGCTAACTCACATAGTTATAGTTTATATTTATACAAAGTTTAAGCTAAAACATAAGCTTATACAAAGTCTAAAGCTAAATAAGCATTTACAGCTATTGCTGTGCCCTCTGTGTGCTCTTTACTCCTGTGTGGTCTTTACTCCTGTGTGCTCTTATTCCTGCTCTAATGTGTGATGCAACACCGAAATTTCCCCACTGTGGGACGAATAAAGGATATCTTATCTTAACTAAAGGCAAACTGAGCAAATGTGTTACTTCAGAAGAGTGTATCAAACTGGGTGCCCTTCGTATGACTCAGTACCCATGAAGTAGCCCTCAGGTTCAAAAAGGTTGGTGACCCCTGGTCTAGATAGTTAATAGCCTAATAATTGAATCAGTTCATCTGGGAGGTAATTCAAGGTTAACTGATCACATCACGTTCACGTCCATGCACAGTGTGTAATGAGTTTATTTAAAAAAAAAATGGAAATGGCTCTGCCCTCAGTTGCCCATGCACTGTGTATTGTCTACAGCCTATTTCAGCCTCGTCTGTGGAAAAAAAGACAGCTGGACAACAGAGTTCTACTGCTTCGTTCCTCTCACTCAGTGGCGCAAAAAGTGGGTATGCACCATATGCGGCGCATAGGGGCGCCGCACTAGAGGGGCGCCAAAGCGATCGGGGGAAAATTATTTGGAGTCGGCATTTTTCTGTATTAAACAGCGTTTGTGTAAATGATATGATCAATAACAGAGGCACGTCACTATAGCGCTCCAGTGCGCGCCCCCTCGAGCACGCGCTGGGGCGCGAGAGCTTTCATTTGAATTGTGTTGTCATCTGATGACAGGGACCTACAGATGGATTGGATAGGCAGTAAAGAAAGATCTCGCGGGGCATAAAACAGAAAACGGGAAGAGGATAAAGATTGAATAAAAAAAGCTTTTCAAAGTGGTTGAATGAATAAATACACCGTACACGAGGTTTACCAACCTTTGTTTTATATGGCCGATTGTATTGATTAATGCACACTGATTATCGGCCGCGACTTGCGGATTGTCACTGCAGATTAACGTGTCACCTCAAATTTTGGACTATTGCTGTTTTCCCAGGTTTTGAATGGTAGTGTAGTGATTATAGCAGGTCAGCGCCCAAACAACACGCTCACCTGTTTCCCACTATTATCATATTTTGCACCGTTCCAGCGCACAACTGAGTTGTGTGAGAGGGAGAGAGACAGAGAGAGAGGGAGAGAGATAGAGACAGAGAGATATATGTTTGATTGATGGTTGTGTTATGTAGCAATGATAATGAAAATCCTGTTTGCCACAATCTTAATAGTTTATTGTAAGGGAATTTGGTGCGATAGATTTGAGGCTCTAAGTTATTTTCTGTCTTATTTAATGTTTTTTTTTTTTAAATTTCTTAGTAAATACCTACACATGTTGTATGGGTAAAGTCAAGAAGGTTGGCTGACTGACTGTTTGGCTCATTTTACTATTCATTTTAACTGAAATAAAGCGCCTGCTAAGTGTCTGCATACCCCCCAGAAAGTGGGTAGTTGCGCCCCTGCTCACCTGTTTGCCACTATTAGCCTATCATATTTTGCACCGTTCCAGCGCACGACTGAGTTGTGTGTGTGTGTGTGTGTGTGTGTGAGAGGAGAGAGGAGGAGAGAGAGAGGAGGGAGAGAGAGAGATGTGTTTGATTGATGGTTGTGTAGCAATGATAATGAAAATCCTGTTTGCAACAATCGATAGATTTGAGGCTCTAAGTTATTTTCTGTCTTATGTAATGCCTTTTCTCTCTCCTTCACTTGAAAAAAAAAGGGTAACACTTTATAATAACTATCCGTTGTAACTTGTTAATAGATCATTAGTAAACTCTTAATTAATGATTATTACGATTTGTTAAGTGTTTGTTAGCAGTTTGTTAAGCATTTCTAACAATGGTAGATAGTTAATAGCTTAATAATTGAATCAATTCATCTGGGAGGTAATCCGAGATTAACTGATCACGTCACGTTCAAGTCCATGGCATGCACAGTGTGTATTGAGTTTATTTAAAAATATTTGAAAATGGGGCTGCCCTCAGTTGCCCATGCACTGTGTATAGTCTATAGCCTATTTCAGCCTCGTCGGTATCTCGGATTACCTCCCAGATGAACTGATTCAATTATTAAGCTATTAACTATCTACCATTGTTATAAATCCTTAACAAACTGCTAACAAACACTTAAAAAATCATTAATAATCATTAATTAAGAGTTTACTAATGATCTATTAACGAGTTACAACGGATAGTTATTATAAAGTGTTACCAAAAAAAGTTTTATCAACAAGCTGGTTTTTCCCATTTAACCGTTTTTCTGAGCTGTTTTTTAACGTGTTTCTTAGTGAATACCTACACATGTTGTATGGGGAAAGTCAAGAAGGTTGGCTGACAAACTTGTTTGGCTCATTTTACTATTCATTTGAACTGAAATAAAAGTTTTCTTTGTCTTTAATTCTCTTCACCAGAGTTCATCATATTGCTTATTTTACATGTTCAAATCACAAAAAAATTTGGGCGGGGAAACCCCCAGGCCCCCCTACAGGGGTTTGTTTTCGGACATGTCACCTTTTTCATGTCTTATGAGTTTGCATGCCTGAAACTGGTGAGGCCACAAAAACCTAAATGCCCAGTATAGTTGTATTTCTGCTGACCAACCTGTTATTCACTGTGCCCTTTACTTTTGGGAGAATCAGTGCAGGCAGACATGACATGGTTGAGCCGATCACCTGCTCTAATATGTAATTTAAAATGGAAGTCTGTAATCGGGGGGCGGGGGGAGGGGGGCACCTGCTAAGTGTCTGCATACCCCCCAGAAAGTGGGTAGTTGCGCCCCTGCTCTCACTGCATTCACTATATTACAGAGAAATATGTCCTATAAAAGAAAAAGAGCACCAAGCCCATCCCAGAGGACCCTGCATAATATCTTATTTTAAATTAATATTTTTATGGAAAATCCAAGTGTCTTTCTTCAATAGCTTCTAATTCACCCGACCCAGTGTCTCCAAATTCTTTGTTCACACAATTCTTCAGATTAAGCCTCTTAATTTTCCTCTCAAAGTGCACCAGATTCATGCATTTCACTTAAAAAAGGTAAAAAAAAATCTCCCGGGGGCCCCCGAACTCCCCTAGAAGGGCCAGGATCTAGAACAGACTTACTGATTTTTGTGTTTTTCTATTGTAGAGTCACCAGAAAGCGGGAAACAATGTATTTTAATATAAAAAAAACTGGGGGAGACCCCCATACCCCCCAATTTCATTTGGGATTAGAAATCCTAAACTCTGTGTTTCTAAAGGCAGGCTAAGGTGTGAAATGTTTTTGCCTTTGCTGCACCTAATGCAGAAACAACAACATTGTAAACTAACCACGGTGTAAGCCATATGTGTAATGTACAAATGCTATGCTGCATATTCAAGAAGAGGCTAGGAGGGAATCATCACAGTATACCCAATAAACTAGACTACCCCACTGCATGTATTTCATTCACTGGCCTTGTGACTTTAAATACGGATATTTGACACAGGAACACAGAGTGTTTTGTCAAAACCCCCCAGACATTCTTCTGGGCTTCAGATAAGTTATCCACTGTTACCCACTGGTTTGGTTTGTGTAACAAGATTGAGCTCTGTCTAATCATAGGAGCCACAATGATTTGATCACTCTAGCCCCTTTTACACAGAGATTGCGGCATATTGACGAAACGAAAGAGCGGCAATTTGCTGGCTCTCCTTGGTTAGGTGTTATTTACACAGAACCAAGCAAAGGCAGCGTGTTGTGTCCCTTTTACACAGCGTTCCGGAGTGAAAGCACAGAGCTCCACATTCTGGAACGAGGGGAGTGGGGGGAGTGTCATGTGTGACGCAACAGCGTAAGCAGCGTTGGGTGTGACGTATAAATTAAGCGCTGCACCGGTCAGCTGCTTATTCAACAACAACAACCATGCCGGACGAATTGAGAGCAGAAGCGGTGGTGCTAGCATTTTATATGTCTACAATGCTACAGGCTCGAGCGCGGATGCTTAGTTTAATTGTGTAGTATGTTGTTGAGTTCCTTAAACCCAGCAGATTCGTGTGAGGTACGAATTGGAAGAATACAAACTACTTTGGCGGAGAATTAAAGAGGAGAAGGAAGCGGTTTGAAGAAGAAAGGCGCGAAACAGACAGAGTTTGTGGTTGAAATCCTGGAGCCACACATTAGGCGCAAGAAGACCAACTGACGACAGCCTCTAGAGCCTCGGCTGAGACTGGCAATTGCGCTCTGGTGGTACGCTACACCCAGCGAATATAGATCAATTGGCTGCATATTTGGGGTCGGTATCGTCACAGTCTGTGTGGTAGTGCGTCAGGTTACTACAGCGCTGAAGAGGGCCCTGTTAAAACGTTTTGTGGACCTCCCAACTGGTGCCCGTCTCCAGGAGACAATGGACGGATTTGCTCAACGTGGGTATCCCATGTGTGCTGGGGCCATCGACGGTACACACATACCCATCATTGCCCCCCGTGACAACGCATCATCCTACCACAACAGGAAAGGGTGGCACTCCATTGTGCTTCAGGCTGTTGTTGACCACAACTGCTGGTAAGAATCACTCTGAATATATTCCCTTTCATGTCTAACTTTTAAAATCTGAATAAAGCCCCCGACTCTTTTACTTAACTTTATTGTTATTATTCTTTTTGTTCCAGCTTCACAGATGTGTATGTTGGCTGGCCAAATTTACTGTTCATAGACGTTTAGTTAATTGTTCATAATTAACCAACATTGTTATGAAACAAGATCACAAAGACCAAACATTATGTTTACCTTGTCGATCCTCCGGTGCCGTTACGGAGCTTCTGGCTCTGCTCCTGTCCTCGGAGCCGCTTCCCTCTCCGGAACCCGGGCTGCTGCAGCGGGGCACAGGTAAAAGAGACGCCTCAGGAAAACAACCAGAAGTGTCGGTGTCTTCCGTCTGTTCCTGCATGCTGCTCAGAAGGGCAACGGGGTTGGCGGAGTGGCTAGACCCCAAATAGTTTGGCACAGATCAAAGTATGGCCAGTCCAGCCTCCCTCTTCCACTCCGGCCATTGTGGTCGTTTACCTCGTGATATTTTTTCCTCAAGGCCTTCAGCTTGCTTGTGACCTGTGCCTTGGTCCGGTTAAAGCCGTTCTCGTTGAGCTGCTTCGTCAGCTTCTCGAGTGCAGGGCCGTCCTTTACTGTCCCGGAGATGTGTCGATTTATCTCCCTCTCAGCCCTGTTGGATAGGATCTCGCTGTCGCCCCAATTGCTGCCGGCCATGTCGTCTTCTTAGTTTGTTCGTCTTCTTTCTGTGAGTTTGTGGTTCAAACAAGTGTGACTCCATCGTGTCCGACAGTCCCCTTGGTAACGGTCGCACTTTTAGGACGTACGTAACTTCACACTCCCAAACCCAGCCAACGCCCCCCGCTGGGCCCCTGTTCCGCATCAACAAGCTGGCCGCATTTAAACAGAGAGGCGGAACTGATTGTGTCGGGAATCTTACTACCCCCCGAGGTAGGATCCAACCTGCACTAAGCAACCCAGGAGGAACCAAAAGAACCCGGGGTAGGATCCAACCTGCACTAAGCAACCCAGGAGGAACCAAAAGAACCCGGGAACGAACCAAGCCCCCACCAAGGCCAGACCCTTAAGAAGAAGAAGAACAACCAAGCTAAGAGCTACAACCGTCGCCCAGAGACAACAACGCCAGTTAGCATGCTGCTACTGAAGAACCAAAGGTTCATCTGAACTGCAACAGGACCGGACCGACTGAAACCCCAAACTCTGCCTTCAACTCTGCTTTCAACTGCTTTTCTCAGCAACTCTGCTACAACCAGATCTTCAAACATCTTCTGGTATCGTATTTGACCGCTGGGCAGATAGGTAGCTTAAAAGCGCACATGGCTAAGAGTATTGTTGTTTTACCTAGAAATGTTTACTGATTTGAACTGTTCATTGTTGTTTTGTAATTGGGTTTACATACTTTGATATACTGAAACCTTAGGGGGACACACAGAAGCCTCAAGCTCTCCCCCCACAGAACAAAGGTTTTTTTTCACACTCCACACTCTCTCTCTCTCACACACACACACACACTCAAAAGAGAAGCTAATTTGCATCCACATACATACACCCACAGACACACAACACACAATGTGTCCTTAGTGTAAATTCGATTTTAGATGTGTGGATTTAATTTCATTTCTGTTATTAAATTTTATTATTATTATTTGCATTTTCTTTTTGTACCTAGAAGTTTCTGTCATTCATTTGTGTGAATATTTTGTGGTAGGTCAACCTCTGACACGTCAAGAATTCATTAACTTCCGGTATTTGTGGTCATACTATCAAATTTTTAAGCTCGATAATAATTGATTTATTAGTAGATGTTATAGAATGATAATTTAAATAGGTTTGATTAATGTTGATTTATTTAACTGATCACTAGATTAATCATTAAAGACAAACCATTAATAAAACGAAACAAACTTGCTATTATTTTTCCATTCTCAAGTGAATGGTGGCGTCCCTACATAACTTTAGTAAATTATTAATGTACTGTTATTTTCAGATTATTTTTAATAGCCAAATTAATCTGAATGAGCCTATAACCACTACAATACACTCTGCAAATACTTTGAAAAGAGTAAAGTCTGACACCCTCTTACATCACATTATATACGCAAGAATACAACTAGGTGGGTTTCTTTTAGTCATGATTATTTCCCATCCTGCTCTGTGGTTAAAAAGTGACTCAGTCAAATAAAAATGTATTTTAGCGGGTAAAATGGACTGGGTGGGCTCTAATTTGTCCAATGTAAATTAAAACAAGTACAGTATATACTGTAGGTGCCTTAACCATGTCATGGTTGATCACGTGATAAAACTGCAAACTTCCCTTTTTGCATGAGCTTAGTCTAAATACTAACGATATAAAAGGTTTCATCCCGACATTGGAAATGTGTCTGTTTCAGTGAAATGTTGTGAGAAATAGTTTGGTGTAAGGTGGGCATAAGTGATAACCATGGATGTCTCAACAGGGTACAGATTTGGAGACCCTGAAGCAGTCATCCAGGCTGGTCCACTACTGTGCCACCCCTCTCCTCTTTGACCCCCTGTTCAGAAAGCAGATCCAAGAGGAACAGATCATTCAGCCTCTAGTGAAGGTATGTTTGCTGTCTACTCAAAGGGAAGTTACTGAAAGACATAGTTATGCCTTGATCAACTGGTGTCTATACTGTAGATAGGGATTTTATGGCTCAATTCTAACTTTAAAGCATACATTAACATACTCTTTACATAACACTATTAACTGGAAACACAAACTATGTTAAAAGTTGACAGATGTTGATTTAGTCTATTCTTGGTTGCAGAACCTTTTATGATTTTTTAATAATTGTATTGTTTTAATGTCTAGATTAACTTCTGGTTCAGGGACAAAATTGTACCTTCCAATAGTTGAGGGTTTGTCAGGTAAAACTGTACCTGACAATGTTGTCCTAATGTAGTTTACAATGAAAGTCATTCAGCCCAGGGATCTTTTTCTCCTGCCATGATAATGTGGTAAGAATGTAGATTTACTGGTTAATCAAGCGCTTGGCCTTTAAAGGTCACATATTATGCTAAATGCACTTTTTAAATGTGTTCTAACATATCCATGGGTCCACGGTGTGTCTAGAGACTGCCAAAATATCAAAAAAAACAACAATCTCTCCTTTTCTCACTCTCCCCCTTTCTGAAACCCCCACCCCTCCCCCCAATATACTCCAGTCAGAATTCTCGACGGCTATTACGTAATAGTCGGCACAGCCACATCCCCATATTTTCTTTATATGTCCATGCTTCCCCCCAAGAAACGTCCACCGTGCAGTAGTCGATGATAACCCCACCCCCCCATTTCTTATTGGTCCACGGCCCCGAGATCCGATGGAAAATGTTCCGAGCAACAGCCATGTTGTTTTCCCCGCTAAGCGACAAGATGCCCTTTGTACAGCCTGAATGTTGCATACACCAACACAGAATGCTTTTGCTCATACTCCACTAATTTATCTTAACCACAGCAGTCTATTAATGCCTCGTTTTTAATAACACAACGGATAGGAAGCTACCTGTGCTTTTCTTTTAAACGGTGAAACTAAAATAATAGTTTTTATTGGTAGTTTTGCCTGACTGGTGTATAGCTATTAGCTTTGGGACAAGCAACCAGCTTTTGCTCATAACACGCTGTTTATATTCCCCACAGCAGTCTGAAAATGACTCGTTTTTAACATGACAAAGGATGGGAAGATATTCCTGTAGAAATCACACTTTGAAGCTACTGTTTTCACTGGTTTAAATCATCTGAGTCTTATTTTTAGTGTTAGCGCCCATGTAGCTTCGGTTGTAGCACCAAGTTTTGCTCCTAATACACTAACTTAGCTTTCCCCTTGCAGTCTAATAATGACTCGTTTTTAACATGACAAAGGATGGGAAGATATTCATGTAGAAATCAAACTTTGAAGCTACTGTTTTCACTGGTTTTAATCATGTCAGGTCATGTCAAATTGTTAAAAGTATGGCTTAGCTCCGGGTAAACACTGTGTTCGCAGTCACGCAGTGTCTGTCTAGTATCGCGAGAGCACGGCAGAGACGGTGGGAGAGCCCCATGGACATATAAAGAAAGCCCGGCAGAGAGGTGGGAGGGGCCAGCCAGATCGCACAAATATAGGTCATCCTGAGACCAAAGGACAATCAGGGTATAGAGGCTTGCTACAATAAATGATCTGAACGGGTTTTTCAGCAAACATCTAAAAAAATAAGTATTAGGGACTACTTAGACCATATAAAATTGACAGCAAAGTGCATAATATGTGAGCGTTAAGCTCCACTCAAAATGCACCTGCTCACAAGCAGCAGCTGAACAGAGGGGGATCTAAACCATCAGACTCCAGCACCAGTAGCTCAAAGCAGCTAGCTATCACCAGGCCAGGCCCAGCCAGGCTCCACATTTAAATATAATCAGCCACATGAAATTACATTAAAATCAATATCAGGCTATAAAACAAACATAGTGGCCTTTTGATTCAGCTTGGTGCAGACATGAAAATGGAATGCGGCCATTCAGATGACGTCACAAGCTAAAAGAATGCGGCCCATCACCGGCGGACAGCTCGGAACTCTTTATATGTCCATGCCATGAACTCATATAGGCCAGGCAAAGTAAGGCATTTTGGGACCAAAAATAGAATAAATTGTAAAATAATTTTTTTCAGCTCAGATAATTTCTATGAGGTGTCCAGAACAACATATTAAAAGTCCTAAGAAATCCTAGTTGAGGAAATATGTTTAATTTTCATCAATCCGAGATGTGTGCCAATAAGGCGAGACACCACTAAATCCCAATAGGGCTATTTTTTTCCTTTAGTCCTATCAAAATGAAACTTTACACAATGAAAGTATCCATGATAATTAAAAAAAGAAATATTACAAGTTTCTTTGAAAATGAATTTTAATATGCAAATGAGCTATACACTAATCGTACATGCCCAAAATAAACCCAAATAGGCTTAATTTTTTCCTTTACTCCTACCACAATAAAACTTTACATAGTAAAAGTATACTTAAAAAGTAACCCTTTTTGTATTACAAGTTTATTTTTAAATGAATTTGAATATGCACATGAGCTCCACACTTATGCCTCATTTCCACCGAGTAGAGCGGGTCGGGTCGGAGCGGCTCAGAGCGGGACAGCTCACTTTTAAGAATCTCGGTGTTGTTTCCACCGCCGACCCTACCCTTACTGGTAGGGCGGGGTTTATGACCCTACCCTTACTGGTGGGGCGGGTTTAGGCTGGACTGCGATAGCCGCCGCCAGAATGTGGGTCAAACTATCGGGCTGTGGAAAAACTGTGGTCAAGCCAGCGGTCTCTTGTTTTTGCATGGTCAAACCAGCCGCTTCTTTATTTATTCCCCCCGTGTTGCTTTAGAGCACAGAGACGGCTCGGTGCAACTGATAGAGACAGTGAGCGCTGGCTGCGGCAGCTTCGTGACAGCGTAGCAGTGGGACACAGTGTATCAACTGATTCATTTAATGACGAGGAAAAACACCACACAATAAACAGTGCCGCGCTCACATTTTCGCCAAAACACACTGACTCTCTTCACTCTAGCCGAGGTGACTACACAAGGCGGAAATGATTATTTCGACCAACTGTGGTCAAGCCAGCGGTCTCTCGTTTTTGCTCGGTCAAACCAGCCGCTTTTTTATTTATTCCCCCCGTGTTGTTGTGAGCGTGTATTTACTACTATCTAGGCATTATTGAATATCCAATCATCGTACTGCCAATGGGTGATGGCAATTCTGCTTTTAGACTGGCCTCCAACCTGAAAAACTGCCTGGCTTACCTGCCAGGGGTGCCTCTCATGAATTAGATTTGTCTCTTCAAATGCCACTGCACGCAATTTGATAGCACTACAACCAATCAGAGCAATGAACAATGTGACGTATTAAGCCCCGTTCATTTAGCGAACAGCGGGATTAACTGTTCAATTTGAACTTTGCCGTGGTCGGTCGGCAAAACAGAACATTCATCTTACTTGCTAATGAAAGATTTGAGTGCCGTCTTCCAAATCGTAAAGGGTCGAGGCCAAAGCAGTCTCAAACTCAAACATATCCGCAGCCATCTTTGATGTTTACTATCACGGCTTTGACGGCGCATGATGCACAGCACTGTCGTCATCCGGTTACGTCCTCCCCAGAGCCCCATACAAAGGGCTCTGGCGCGCCCATATCTGATAGAACCAATTGAAACGCAGCTCAGGATCTCTTGACATATTTAATGAGCTTCAATGGAGAGTGCCCAGACCAACAGGCGCAGCACATTTAAATTGCCAACGCCTAGTGGCAGGTCTGGATTTCCAGGCCAGTGCCATTCCCTTTCCTATGCCAAATAGACGAGACGTAGAATCACAGCCTGAAATGGCATGGAGAAAGAGGAGATTGTCACACACCTTGGGACCAAGTAACTCCTTTGTCTACTTTGTGCACTATATCCGTCTTGTTTTTGTTGCTTTCTTTGGTTCTAAGGCAAGGCAAGAGGCAAGGCAATTTATATAGCACAATTCAGACACAAGGCCATTCAAAGTGCTTTACAGGCGCATTAAAATTAAAATACATAAAACACATTAGAAAGCAGATAACAAAACATCACAGCTGGATGTTTTGTGGAAGACATCCCTACTCCTGAATCCTGCATATACTCAACATTGAGGTTTGTGGCAACTCAAGCTCTGCAGTATGATGTGACCCCTGTTCTGACGTTCGACCAACCCCTTCTGGAAAGCCTTGAACATTATAAGTTAACTTCTAATACAAATGTTTTACTTTTCATTTAGACTTTCATCGTGTAAAGTTTTAATGTGGTAGGAGTAAAGGTTCAAATTAAGCCTATGCGGATATATTTTGGGTAGCCTATATTTGATTAGTGTATAGCTCATTTGCATATTAAAATTAATTTTCAAAGAAACTTGTAAGACAAAAAATGGTATATCACAAACCATGCCAGGGCTGTACAGTGCGACAGTTTTGATCGCATTTGCTACTGAAATTGATCACGTGCGATGATGAATACAAATCCCTTCGCACTCGTGCGACAGGCTGCTAATGAGGAGAGGCTGTCTTTGAAACACAGAGGAGCGCTGCACAGAACTGCAGAGGGCTCTACATTAACACTCCAAATGGGGGTAAATGTAGTCTTAGGCAAGTAAGCTATTGAGTCCACCCTCCACTTTGGCTGGTGAAAGATATATGTCCTCGGGATCTGTGCTCGTGCAGCGATTCTAGGTATAAAAACTTCACCAACGGTAATTACCGGAAGGAGACGGCACATTACCGCAGTTAAGTTAGCGCGTGTACAAACAGAACATTTCCTGTGCGCCTTCACATTAAAAGCCTGTTACTAGCCAAACTTGAGTTGACTTTTATTTTGAAGCCGGTAAGAACAGGAAGTTAGCGCTTTTTTCTAGCTTGAAAGGCAACTCCTTCAGCTGCAGCGAGCAGTCAACAGTAGCCTAGTCTATTTAAACAAAGTTTTAAATAAGCCACTGAAAAGCTACTCCCAACACATTCACAACAACCTATTTAATTTATCCTAAATTGTACCAATATGTATACTTATTTATTTAATAGGCTATGTTTAATGTTTTAAAGTTTGGTTTTAATTAACAGAAGGACATTATAATAATAATAATTCAGCAAAAAATTGCAATTGGCAGGTTAGATTCTTTTGTCTAAATTGCAATTAGTGCAACCCTATTAATTTTTCCATAATTATTACTGCACACACTAGGATATAATATTAATTGAGAATCTCAAATGAGACCAAGATGACAGGCTCAAAGGTAATTAGAGCGAAATGCAATGGTTAAGGTTATGCAAGTTTTCGATCATACTTTGTGTGCTACTGAATTTATTTTTGTGCTACTCATTTGGGGGCCCTTGCATCTAATGTACCTTATATCGCGCATACTGAGATACTCCATACAAGAGATGAACAAAAGTCACTAGCTATTTTTCATTTTGGATCGGACTACTCAGGTACGTGTCAAGAGGCTTTCTTAGCTTGGATTGGTCTAAGAGGATCCCACATCACAGGGTCAAACTGAGCCATTAACTGAACCTGACCCAAGACATCTCCATTGCCTAGTTCATTAAGTGTGTCAGAGTGGCCACACAGAGGAAGCTTTCTCTCTGACAGGAAGTTGATGATTGCCACTAACCTGGATAAAATTCTAGAGACCAATATGACTTTGCTTTCAATTAAATGTGTTGTTTTATTTTAAAAATACACAGTGAATTACAAAATAGCCTGTGTCCACACAGGCTATTTGAAATAAAATCTTCAAATACTTAAAAAAGAATTAGGTTATAACCCTGCCTTCTTTAAGCATGGATAGTAGTAGTGACTAAGTGTGCAGGGGAGAGAGAAAGATAGACAGATAGAGGGAAGAAGAGATAGCTTTATTTTGCCTTTTTACTTAAATTGATCATGATGGCTTTAGACTGACTCCTGCTGTCGCAAGCCTATCAGCTGTTGTTCTAAACAGCTGTTTAGACACGAAGGTGAAAACAAAATTGAAACTTAACCATTGCCTGGCTGGGCTGACGCTGACTTAAAGTGGAGCAGCCAAATATAGCCTAAACTAATAGGCCTAAATATTGTTACTAAAATACAGGCAATGTGTTGTGTGATTTTCGTCAGTAGCCTACAGTAGACCTAGAGGCTGGCTCCGATCGCCACTAACTGTTCTGTAATACACGATCGCCGATCACGTGAATACACAGTCGGCTTTTTTATTTTTTTAGCATATGCATCCAATCCGCGGTTCACGTGGGTCCCGAACCGTGAGGGTTGGTCCGTATGGACCACGGATCCACCGTGATCCGTTGCACCATTAATTATCTCCATCAGTTTGTTGACACACATTAACGTCATTAGCATAGCTGCTGGCTGAGCTAGAGCCACCTGTTGGATTGACAGTAGGAGCTGGAACGTTACCGTTTAACAATGTAGACCATGGACATGTAGACAGCTGTTCTTCCGCCTAAGGTCCCGCTGCCACCGCGCCGGGTGCTGTAAAAAAGCTTGATAGCTTTGGCAGCTTTGATATCAAGTCCTGCCTTTGGTCCTTCTTCTTTTTGTTTTGTGACCCGCTCTCGTATGTTCGCTTAATTTTGGTATAGGTAGGTTAGGTTTATCTCGTCTCTCTCTTCTCCCGCTATTTACTTTTTTGGATTTACGCGTGAACGTGCAGCGTCATGAGCGTGATGTGTAATGGAATAGTCCATGTAGTGTAGACTGAAGGGGGTGCACGGTTGGCAGAAAGGCCGTCAAAACGCGAGTAATTAGAACCAGGGCCGAACGAGCGTTGTTAAACGGGACGGTCTCCGCAGGTCTCCGTTTACGAGCATTTCTGGTTTGCGTAACAAGCCGTTACCTTGCGTGACGACTCGCCGCTCCTGTGCTGCCTAGCAACCCTGATAGCTGCCAACGGAAACAGCCTTGTCAGCAGAGGGAAAAAGAAAAAGAAGTTGCCTACCAGACGAAAAGAAAAAAAAGTACAAGAAAAAAAGAAAGGAAGATAAAAGTTAAGAAGATGGAGCAACACGTTGCTGTTTTGTTATTTTTTATTTTATTGTATGCCATCTCTGAAAAAAACGCAATGAATCATGGAATATGTTGGGCTGCGAAGGATACATCTGATGCAGCCTTCAAAACCGTGAAACGAAGGCTGCATTTCTCGGCCGCATATGAGCAGCCTTGCAAGGAGCCTTGCAAATGGAACAACCTTTGCGCGCCGCTATGAAGCAATCGGTCTTCAAATGCAGCCTTCGTGGACCGCAACCCCTGAATCAAGATACAGCCACAGACTTGTTAGTACTCTTGTTGCATCATGCTGATCTGAATGCACACAAGCTGGGGGTAATCTAATTCCTGAGAGGCACCTGTTATAAGTAAGCCAGCAGTTTTTCAGGTTAGAGGCCAGTCTAAAAGCAGCATTGCCATCACCCATTGGCTGTACGATGATTGGATATTCAATAAGTGTGGAGCTCGTGCAAATTCAAATTCATTTAAAAATAAACTTGTAATACAAAAAGGGTTACTTTTTAAGTATACTTTTACTATGTAAAGTTTTATTGGGGTAGGAGTAAAGGAAACGATTAAGCCTATTTGGGTTTATTTTGGGCATGTACGATTAGTGTATAGCTCATTTGCATATTAAAATTCATTTTCAAAGAAACTTGTAATACAGAAAATGTTAATTTTCATGGATACTTTCATTGTGTAAAGTTTCATTTTGATAGGACTAAAGGAAAAAAATAGCCCTGTTGGGATTTAGTGGTGTCTCGCCTTATTGGCACACATCTCGGATTGATGAGAATTAAACATATTTCCACAACTAGGATTTCTTAGGACTTTTAGTATGTTGTTCTGGACACCTCATAGAAATGATCTGAGCTGAAAAAAATTATTTTACAATTTATTCTATGAAAAATGCTATTTTGCCTGGACTAATAGGCATCGCTTCCATGCTTCATGGGAGCTGCTCGTGAAAAAAAAGTTCCTAACTGTCACGGGAGGTGTAAGCGGGCAACTCTGGAGACGTAATCCCTGCTCTTAAATAAACATGTTTTTTAAAAATTAGAGAACACAATTTAGCAGTTACATTAAGCTTTTACAGCAAAAAATTTAATTAAAATTAAAAACCAAAGTCATCAAAACGCTTCCTGTTTCCGGTTTAATGCTTTTGATTTGATTTAATTTATTTGCACAATAAAAAAACAAAAAAGATATAGACAACAGAAAATAAGATACAACGTAAAAGGTAACAAAGTGTGCAGGTGAGAAAAAAAAATAGGTGCCAAGGATATCTCTCCTCAAAGGTAATTTCATGTAAAATAATGAATAACATAAAAAGTAATTTAATCCACAAGATTATACAGAGGTTAAAAAGCAAGCAAAGTGATCTCTCCTGCTATCTCTCCTCCTTGAACTGTAAAGTCCGCAATATCGATTGATCAGATCGCTCTAAATGGCTATACCATGGACATATTAAGAAAGCTAAATTCATTACATATGGTGAAACCGGAAGTGTCAACTGATTTTACTTTGTAATTTATCGCTTCACTTCCTGTCTGACCGTGGAGGATGACTGAGCTCTGCTCTCTTGATTGGCTTTCCTCGTGACAAAGAAAATATAAAACGTTCATAACTGTCACGGGAGCTGTAAGCAGGCAACTCTGTAGACGTCATCCCTCCTCTGTAATAAACATGTGTTTTTTAAATGAGAGAACAACAAATTAAGAATTTACAGCAAAGAAATAATAATAATTCAAACGCTTCCTGTTTCCGGTTTAAGGCAGCGCCAGGAGCGTCATAGCAACAGCATAGCAACCAGTATATCAACCTGAAACAAATGTATTTCTACATTTTCTTGGCGATGTCCAGAATAATATTCGTGATAACCATCAAACTACATCGTATACATTCACTGAGTGAAGATTGTGAGAGTAATACGCACATTTCTCACTAACAATGTTATCAAAAACCCATTTATTACCTTATACATCTTAAAAATCTGTGGACCAATGTAGCTATTTTACATTTCACTGTGAGACTGGGTTGGTGTGTTTGTCTCTCTCTCTGTCCATCTCTCTATCTGTCTTTCTCTCTTTTCTTGCTTGACTAATATAACGGATATATAATATCTGATTAGGGCTGTCAAACGATAAACCTTTTTAATCAGATTAATCACATGGTAGCTGTGGATTAATAATGAATAATCACGATTAATCGCCATTCCAAATATGCCCCAAAAATTCAAATTTTCTGTGTATATCGTTGTAGGAATGGAAATATGAATGACAGAAGGTTGATATGTAGTAACATTTGTTTTTTTAATCATGGCAAATCCAAATGACCGTGTTAATACTGAAAAATAAAACTTAACACACCATAATTCAATTTGGCTGTCTCTTTGCTAGCCTTGGAGCAAATACAGTCCTGCTCCCCATTATGGGCACCACGGATTTTAAGTAGGGGAGAGTGGCCTGAGTTGTGCCGGTGGGGAAGTTGTGCCACCCCTTGTTTCTAGAAAACCATAGAATAAATTGGAAATGTGACCACATATTTAAGAAGAGCCATCCATTTGACTCATCATGTAAAGAAGGGAGAAACATGGAATAAGATATAAGCCCATTTAAGCTCAAAACTGTTTTTTTGCCTTTCAAAGTAAAATTTCCATGATCAAGGTTTTTTGATTATTGTGTCTGAACAATTATAGACACGTTTAAAAACATTTGACACATGTTTTAGTGCTTTAGTATGCTACACTTTGTGTCTATATAGTTTGCACGATGTCAGCCCTAAACTGCTGCATCATGCTTATTATCCAAAATTCTGGGGTTGGGGTGATTTGTGCCAGATTGCCTGGGGTGAGTAATAGTTATATATAGTATGTAAGTAAAATGTATTTATAAAAGCACATTTATAACATTTATTGCACTGTTCATAGTGCTGACATAGTGCATTCAGCAGGTAAAAAATTAAGGTAAAATAACAATAACAAAAAATAAAAGACATAAAGCCCAGACATCCACATATAAACGAAGATAGTAGGGCAGAGGTAAGATAGTTAATGGGGAGGAAAAACCAGGGTGTACAGATGGGTTTTGAGCCTTGATTTAAAGGCAGAAATGGAGGGGGAATCGCATATGCCAGGTGGCAGTTGGTTGTACAAGGGCGGAGCAGCTAGTGCAAAGTAAATTTCTGAGAGTTGTGCCATTGGCATGGCTGGTCACCAAAAGAAAGTGATTGTCTACAGTAGCTCAGAAGAGACTGACATCTCCATTCCACTTAACGACACCACTAATGAGAGTTCAGATGGCCAGACAGAGGATGATGGTGACTTTGTCATTGTGAGCTTTGCAGGTAAAACCATTAGATCTGCTAGGCCTTGTTTGGGTTGGCGCATGCTCTGCTGCGACATCACTCACCATACCTCGCTCGGCTGCACGCCACGTCTGTCTACGTCTCGTCTCACTGTCTGTCTGTGTATGTATGTTACCTGGGACTGGTTAAACATGATCACCCTCTACAAATCATTCATCATCCCTGTGACTATTGTATGGCTGATCTGCGATAGCCTCGCTCTAAAACCTGTCACTGTCAACGGGTTACTCACCTATGGCCGCGATGAACTCCTGCTCCACCGTAGCTCACCGCTGTGTAACATCAAGCCGGCGGTAGCTATCCCACCAGAGCTTCGGCCAAGGAAAAGAGGGAGACGCGGAGGTGTCCGAAGCAGACTACGGAGACGGCCTTTCAGGCCTCCTCTCCCCTCCATTTTATTTTTATTTAAACCTTTATTTTTCCAGATAAAACATTAAGAACAGTTTCTTATTTACAATATTGATCTGGTCCAAGAGGCCCCACTAGGAGTAAAGGTACAAATAACAAATACACAAGCACGACTCACCTAGACAAACATAAAACGGATATACAAATGCACAGCCTATGTACAGTAACAAAATAGAAAACACAAAAGCACTAAAAACTAGTCGGGACGGGCGTAGAGGTCTGGACAGGGTGTAATAAATAACAACACAAAAAATGAAACGAATGTATGCGTGCGTGCGAGCATGTGTATGCGAGCGGATGCTTGTGTCTGGGTGAGAGAAAAAAATAAAATAAAAAATTAAGATGAAGATGTGTCAATGATATATTGTGTGTGAAGGGTGTATGCAAGTGAGAAACAGTGGAATCAACAGGAGCAGGGTGGGTCTACTAAAACAATGTTAAGTTTCTGCTTGAAGGCAGACTGTGATGTAAACGCTGTAAGTTTGAGGGTGTCTTGAATGTGGTTCCAGTCAAAAGCTGCTGCAAAATGAAAGGAGTTTCGGCCGAAGGTAGTCCTGGTGAGTGGGTTAGTGAGTTTGATAAGCTCAGATGATCTTGTGCGGTAGGTGCTTCTGGAGTGATGGAGAAGGGAGGAAAGGTAAGACGGGGTCTTGCCCAGGAGTGTCTTATAAATAAACTGGAGCCAATGTCGGAGTCGGCGGGTTTGGAGGGAGGGCCAGTCCACCAGTTTGAAAAGTTCACAGTGGTGTGTATGAAAGGGAGCATTGGTGGCAAAGCGGATAGCAGAATGGTGAAGAACGTCCAGTTTGTGTAGCGCTGTTTTTGAAGCCATTTTATAGATTGTATCACCATAGTCAAGGATGGGCAGGATGGTCATTTTTACAAGTGTAAGTTTAGCAGCGCGTGTGAAGGATGCTTTGTTCCGGAAGAGAAAGGCCAATCTGGCTTTCACTTTAGTCTGGATATTGTTGATATGGACGGAGAATGAAAGGGAAGAGTCCAGCCAAAGCCCTAGATATTTGTAGGACTTGACAAACTCCAGTTCGGAGTTGTCAGCGCAAAGGATCTTCGGTGGGCTGGAAGTGATGTTTTTCCGATCGAAAAGAATGCATTTGGTCTTTTTATAGTTGAGCCGTAGATGGAGGTTGTGGAAAGAGTGCTCAATAGAAGTGAGACTGTCCTGAAGAGTGGAGGCTGCGGAGCAGAGAGAAGGGCCAGATGCGTACAGGATAGTGTCATCAGCATAAAGGTGGATCCTCGAGCTGCCTGCAGCCTTGGCCACATTGTTAATATAGATGGAAAAGAGCATAGGCCCCAAGATTGATCCCTGAGGCACCCCTTTAGAAATAACTAGTGGCTCCGACAGAATGTTCTCTGTCTTGACCTGTTGGATTCGGTTAGTCAGGTAGCTGGCAAACCAGTTGCAACAGGTGGGGGATAAACCAATGCTAGAGAGCCTACTCAAAAGGGTCATGTGATCAACTGAATCAAATGCCTTGGCTAGGTCTATAAAGCTGGCAATACAGACCTGCTTGTTGTCCAAGTCAGTAATGATGTCGTCAAGGACCTTAAGTGTGGCTGTGATGCATCCATGGCCAGAACGAAACCCAGATTGAAGATCAGACAAAATGTGATTTGTGGTAAGAAAAAAATCCAGTTGTTTGAGGACCAGCTTCTCTAGTACTTTAGCCAAGCATGGCAAGATGGAAATAGGCCGGTAGCAATTGGGGTCGGCGCTAGAGCCACCCTTAAAGAGGGGAAATATCAAAGCTGATTTCCAATCAGAAGGGAATGTGGAGAGATGAATGGACAGGTTGAATAACCTTGTGATTGGGTCAGCAATAAGATGAGCGGCTGCTTTGAGAAACTTTGGGTCCAACCCATCAAAGCCAGCAGACTTATTTGCATCATCCTCTTGAATGTCCGCTCCCTCCGGAACAAAATGGACCTCCTTCACGCCCGGTGCCGAATGGAAAGGGCCTTCAGAGACATCTGCATCATCGCCCTGACTGAGACCTGGCTGGACGAGTCGGTATCCGATGACGACGTCAGCCTGGACAACTTCACCATCATCAGGTCAGACAGAACCAGGAACTCGGGGAAGACGAGAGGCGGCGGGCTCTGTCTTTACATCAACGACAGGTGGTGTAGCAACATCAAAACGCACCGGAGGGTCTGTTCGCCCGACCTGGAAATGCTCACCGTGTCCCTTCGCCCCTACTATCTCCCTCGGGAATTCCCAACTGTTGTTGTTAGCTGTGTATATATCGCACCCAGCGCTAACGTCAACGTAGCGGCAGAGCTGGTAGCCGAGGATGCTATGGCAGCTAAGTACCCCGGGGCGACCAGTGCTTATCCTTGGGGACTTCAACACCTGCAGACTCGACTCCGTGCTCCCAACATTCCAGCAGTATGTTGACACTCCAAATGAGCCTGCCCCCTTCACAGTGGAGGAAGTTCGGCACCAGCTCGGCCAGTGCAACCCATCCAAGGCCCCAGGACCCGACGGCATCCCAGCAAGGGTGCTGAAAACCTGTGCCACAGAACTGGCTCCAATTGCCCACTCCCTCATCTGTGAAGCCTACCTACCAGCCACAATACCCCTCCTCTGGAAAAGTGCAACCATAATCCCGGTACCCAAGAAACCACGACCCTCCGAACCAAATCACTACCGCCCCATCGCCCTCACACCCATAATCATGAAATGCTTTAAAAAACTGCTGCTCAGGACCATCCTTCCATTTGTCAAACCTCATCTGGACCCCCTTCAATTCGCATACAGGGCAAAAAGGGGCACAGAGGACGCTGTCGCCTGCCTGCTGCATCTTGTCCTCCAACACCTAGACTCCTCAGGTCATTTCGCCAGGATCTTATTTGTGGACTTCAGCTCCACCTTCAACACCATCAAAAGACACCTGCTCATCCAGAAGCTTCACCACCTCAACACTCCACCCATCCTGATACATATCCTGCACAACTTCCTCAGTGACAGACGGCAAGCTGTTCGGGTAGGCATAACCACATCACCCACACTCACCACCAACACTGGAGCCCCCCAGGGCTGTGTGCTAAGCCCTTTCCTCTACACACTTTACACCAATGACTGCACTAGCCCCTCCCACACCACCACCTACCTCAAATACTCTGACGATACTGCCATCCTCGCCCTCCTATCAGACAATAACTCTGTATCGGATTACCACAACACTGTCACTCACTTCTCCCAATGGTGCACACATAACTTCCTCCATCTCAATGTAGCCAAAACAAAAGAAATAACAATAGGTACCCCATCACCCCAGCCCCCCACTCTCATCAACAATGACACAGTAGAATCAGTTGACAGCTTTAAATACCTTGGACTCACACTGGACCAGCGGCGGCTCGCCCATAGAGGGCGATAGGGCGACGCCCTCCTTGAGCCATACCAGCAAAAAACTAAAATATAATAATGATGAAACATTTTTTTTTTTTTTTGTATTTCTAATCATAATTTATTATTTCAATTCAGTTTTTACCTGAATCTAAGTCTAAATATCATTGTACAATCAGCGTCTGTGCTCTGTACCGTCACTCTTTGGCGATTTCGGGCTGGTTTAAAATCGCCCTGAGCGCTCTCATAGACTTCAATGTAAAACTTTTTTTTTTCAAACTGCAGGCTTTGCAATGCAATCTCTATGGGTTCCGGGGGTGCTCGCCCTAACGTGTTGTCGTCATACGTACAGTAAACAATGAACCAATTACAGTGACTGATACAGTCACATGTCCGGTCTGCTGCCCAAAGCGGTCAGATTCAAGACCAACATAACTAATATCAACTCAGGCTAGGCTTGGCAAGCTACTTGATCATGTCATTAAAAGGACTAGGTCCTTTCCAGACAAAATGTAACCATCAAGCAAGTATCTACCAAGATGGATTGGGGGATCGTATAAACGCGTATTTTCACGGGGCTCGTTTGAACGGCTAACGAGGCTAGCAGGACGCTAAGGCGCTAACGCTCTGTTCTGCTGCCGCTGCATGATGATTATGGACTGTATACTGGCTTTTTATCCATCTTGATGGCAGCACAGACACCGCATGGATAACTTCGGGTGTCACCCCTATGCATCATCTCTGAGAAAAGGTAAAACAAACATTAAACATCAATCTGCATATGGACGAGCCAGCGCCGTTCAACAGCTGATCCATAGACTGTTTACTCTGACAGCTGCTGTCCGTCCGCGGCATAAACCTCGTAACGGTGCTGTAGACAGCATGGACATATAAAGAAAGGTAGACAGTAGTAATGCAAACCAATATGATGATTGCACATGTGCTATGCCAGCATCCATTTTTGTTTAATCAGAACACAACTGTCAAGTCAATCAGATTATTGTGATTAATTGTAGAGCAGGTCTCTTCACTTTTAAAGGAAGCCTATCTGAGGAGCACACTGGTTGCCTAGATGACAAGTTATCTGTGATGGCCACAGCCCGATAATTAAATCATTTTAGAGCTAAATTAATTTTATTCAAAAAATTAACTAACTTAATGTCCAAAAATACTGTAAGTACAATGCTTGTCTAATGGTGCCAGAGTGGTTATGCCAGATGAACAGGAAAAACAAACTGTTAAATGCAATATGACATTGTCATATTAGCTATCTGATTTAGGTTCATTTTGGGTAATTTTACCCATCATGGCAACAATTGCCCCCCCTGAGATTATTGTCAGGAGCCGCCACTGCACTGGACAATAAACTCACTTTCGACCAGCACACAACGGACATTCAAAAAAGGAGCCACCAAAGACTGTATGCCATCCGTAAACTTAAAGGACTCTATGTTGCCCCCCATCTCCTCCTTCTGTTATATCAAAGTATTGTCCAGCCCATCCTGCTCTACTCTTCCACCTGCTTCTTTAACATGCTCACTGTCAAAAACCGGGTCAAACTCCCACGTGTCACAAATATAGCTGCCAAAATAATTGGCCTCCCCACACCCACACTGTCAGAGCTGAATCTCAAGGCCATCTCACGCATTGCATCCACAATAGCACAGGACAACACACACCCACTCAACTGCCACTTCACTGTCATGCCCTCTGGACGCAGGTACAGGTCCCTGTTTTGCAGGAGGGCTCGCTATGGCAAAAGCCTGGTACCTGCAGCCATTGCAGCACTTAACAAAAGGCCAAGATAAAACACCCCAGTCCCACTCTGTTTATATATTGTGTATGCATGTTTATTTGTTTCTGTCGGCGTGCGGCCATTAAATGTACCTGTGACGTGAATAAGAATTTCCCCTTGGGGACAATAAAGTCTAAAGTAAAGTTTAAGAAAATTGTCCTTCAATCTTTGTAAAATATTTACTTTATTTACTTTAAATAAACCTTAAATAAGTGATTGTCTAATGGATTTGTCTTGCATTACAGTTTATGAGATATATATCAATGGCACAATTTACCCCATGGTATTCTCTCTTGTGGCACAACTTACACCACACCGGGTGCAAGTTGTGCCACAAGACAACTTTTTTTTCGAAAGCTATATTTCTTGATTTATTTCAGATCCAAAGTTATTGTTACCGGGGATGCACAACACCCTGAAATATATGTACATATTTTAGTTGGAGACTATAGTGAAGAGTAGTTCTACTGGAGCCACAAACCACCAGGAAACAAGGTTTACTTTACTTGACTTTATTTTGCAAGCAAAGTTCTTTTGTGTTGATGATTGCCATGATGATTGCCATGGTTCTAGACAGAAAGAAAGATGGATTATGATATCTCTAGTAACAAACATAAATATGGCCTTTAAATCATATGAAATACTTAAACATTGCAGTACTTCAAAACATAACTTGACGAGTGAAAATTAGCCATTCAACTATCACAATCTTTTCTCACACAAACAATAATCCAATAAATAAAAAGGTAATTTACATTGAATGGTAAATCAAAAGACACACGGCAACATCTTCACACACTCACTTGTGGTGAGGATGTGGTGGGAGAAGGCCTCACTAGGCCTCTATTTATAGTGGGAGGAGCAATCAATTACCCTGAAGGCCAGGACACACCAGCCCGAAAATCGCCGTCGTAGAGTCGATAGGGGGTCGGGAGACGAATCTGTTTGGTGTGTGCCGTAACGTCGGCCGACGTAGAGGTCGTCGGGCTTGTTTTGAGCCTGTCGCCGCCGATTGAACATGTTCAATCGGCGGCGACAGGCTGGCCGACCGTCTTTCATTTGGAGCAATTTGATTGGTGGAGGGCTAGCGAATCAGTGAAGCCCGGAAGTGAGGCGGGTAGCACAAACAGCTAACAACAGCTAGCCATCGTTTTAATGTGTTTGTTCGTTTCGTTTTGAGAGTACTCACATGCATCAACCCTTGTTGACTGCTCGACACCATGCTCGACACTCTCTGCTAAAAATTGTGCTCTTATGGTCCATAAATATAAATACGTATTTCTATCTATGTTTATGCTCTAGAGAGTTGTCCCATCATTTCCGGCTTTCGTATTTTTTCGGGCCACAATACAGATTAGCGCCGCCTGCTGTTATGGAGACATTACGTCCCGCGCAAGCAACAGAGCGTACGGAAAGTCAGCAGTCAGTTTGGTGTGTTCTCTGGCCGCGACGGGAAGCCTGGAGCTTCCTGAAACGGCCGACCCCATTTTTTGCGTAGTCTGAACAAGTAGAAACAAGTCGGACTGGTGTGTCCTGGCCTTTAATCACCACTTGGTGTCTCTTGTGGAGGTGAGGTGAAGCTGAAAGAACTGGCAGTTTCTAACAGCCGCCCCCGGATTTGTGCAGCAAATGCGTGTCATTTTGTTTATTCGTCGGTGATTTCTGGGAGTGGGATTAATCTTGAAACAGGGCGTATGTATGCTCGGCCTTTAAGGATGACCTCAGCACTGCGCACCCTTCTATCCTTTCCAGGGTAGGTTTCAGTTATCCTTCCAATGGGCCAAGATGCTCGAGGATATTGGGGGTCAACTACCATCACCACCTGACCTGACTCCATGTTCCCCTTCCCCGTCAGTTTCCCATTTCTGCCTGATTTGAAGGTTCGGAAGGTAATGGCCAATAAAGGCTGTCCAGAAATGGTCTGCTAAGATCTGGCTGTGGCGCCATCTCCTCCTGCCAAGGAGGTCACTTTCACAGTAGATTGCCTGAGGAAGAGAGGAGTCGGGCCGCCCCATCAGCAACATATTTGGTGTGACAGGGTCTGGGTCAGCAAGGTCAGAGGAGATGTATCCGAGAGGTTTTGAGTTCAGAATACCTTCTACTTCAACCATGACTGTGTGTGTACTGCACCATGGAGGGCCGTTTTAATTGATTTTATCTCTCGTTCCCTGCTTCCGCCGAAATGTGGGGCAGATGGAGGATTGAATTGAAAGTTCACCTGTGTGTGGGCCAATTGCTGCTTTAAATCTGGTGCCATGGCCTGGAAGGCATTTCGCAGCTCTACCTCTCCTGCTCTGAAATTAGTCCCACAGTCAGAGAGGAGTTCAAAGGGTTTTCCTCTGCGTGAAACAAATCTCCTGAAGGCCATCAGGAAGGTATCCGCATCCATACTGTCAAGCAGCTCGATATGTATGCAGCGAGTTGTCAAGCATTTGAATATAATGCCCCACCTTTTTTCAGAGCGCCGACCTACTTTAACTGTGAAAGGCCCAAAACAGTCCATACCTGTGGACCAGAAGGTGGGCTTAGACAATCTAAGGCGAGCTGGAGGAAGGTCTGCCATTTTGGGAATGACTGGATTGGCTCTCCATCTTTGACAGTCTAGGCACTGGTGCTGATGCTGTCGTATGGCCTGGCGACCACGCAGAACCCAGTATCTGCGTCTCATTTCGCCCAGGACACGCTCGGAGCCTGGGTGGAGCAGTTTCTCATCATAATGCTTGATAATGAGTATGGTTAGGGGATGTTTTGGATCCAATACAATTGGATGGATATTTTCATAGTCAAGTGTCTCCACTCTTCGAAGTCAACCTCCAACTCTGATGAGACCAGTATCAGAGTCATATTCAGGAGACAGGGGGAGTAATTTTCTACTCTTTGGTATGGCCTTACCAGCTTTGAGGGCATTGAATTCCTCAGGGAAGCTCTCCACTTGGGCCCTTTGCAGAAGATGCCTTTCTGAGCTAATGTAGCATTGTGCTGCATTTGAGTTGTGATTTGCCGCCCCGTATAAGGTATTCTTTGTTTCATGTATCAGATCATCCCAGTTGCTGAACTTCTTCGGATCTGGGAGCTTTGAGATATCTGACATCACTGTGCCACAGAACATGGTTTTTCTGAGTTCCTCTTCATATATGTCAGAGAGTTTGGGATCTTTGGACAGACGTCTTTCTGTAGCATAGAGACGGGGCAGAACAGCTTCCTTTGGAGCTTTAAGGACAGGACTGTTGGGAGCTTGTAGCAGTGGAGTGGCGTAACGCATTACACTGTCTAGCTCTAATCTAGTGGTCTTAGAGTGGAGTAAATCAAGGGCCAACTTGTCTTGCTTTGACCTTGTTGCTGTCTTTTCATTTACATAGGGAAAGGTGTCAATTTGCCACAGCCGTTCAACATTCCTGAGCAGTTCACTCTTGAAGCAGGTAACAGTGAGAGATAGAGCATGTTGGGTTTGGATTAAGTTGGCAGGCCCTTGGAGGGCCCAACCAAGCCTGGTATGTACTGCCATTGGGCCTCCAGGTGGCCCCATGAATACCGGCTCTGTTGCTGTAATTAGATGGGCAAAGTCTGAACCAATGAGGACAAGAGGGCATACCATATCAATTGGCTGTAATGGGATTCCTCTGAGATGGTGATAGTGCTCTTGTAACTGCTTCACAGGGTATGTGTGTTCTGACAGTCCAAGAGTCTCTGCAGTGAATGCTCCATTGATAACATGCTTTTCGGTTGGACGATTGATAGGGGATATTTCAAAGGATACAGATGCTCCATTCACTTGCACTATATCCTGTCTCACTGTACGAAGGGAGATGTTCTCAGGTGTAGCTGTGAGGCCAAAACATTGGACAGCTTGGGGGAGCACAATAGATCTATCTGCACCGTCATCAAGGACTGCATGAGTTACAAGGGTTCTTTCCTCATTGTGGAGACATACGTTAACAACTTTCAGCATGACTTTATGGCAGCGATTGGGTTTGTCCATGTAAAGGAGCTCTGAGGGAGAGGATGTTAGCATCACTGTGGCTGATTTGCTTGTGATTGCATCATGGAGAATAGTTAGGTGGAGCTCATTACAGGTGTTACATGGCTTCTTTAAGGTGCATTTATCCATTTTGTGTATTCTCCCACATTTGCCACATCTATCCTTCTCTTTGAGCCATTTCATAATGCAATTTCTGGATAGTTTTTTTAATTCTGAGCATGCGCCCAGAAAGTGATCTCTGACATTACAGTAGGGACAATAAGGCTTGGGCTTATCAATATTTACCTTCTCTTTGGTGTAAGCCCTTTGTGTACTATCCATCCCAGATGTCGTGGACAGGTAGACGGAGGAGACTTGTCTGGAGGGTTGGCGTTCCTTTCCTATACGGTTGGGGTTCCTTTCTTGTTTGTGGAGCTCAACAGCTCTCTCTGATATACGTTTTGCTCTCGACTTTGACTGTAGCCAAGTTGACAGGTCGAGGAGGGAGTATGTTTGGTTTGCCTCTCCAGTCAGAATGCCACGATTGACGCAACGCTCCACAAATCTGTCTCTATACTGTACAGGTAATTTACTAATGAGTCTGTCAACATGGGACCCACAACTCAGCTCAGACCCATTAGGGCCCTCCAGGGACAGCAACATTCCCACAAGAGCATGGACAGAAAGGGCAAAATCATCAACAGCCTCTATATCACCTATACGAATGATGGGGGAATTCAATATTGCACCAATTTCACTCTGCACCAGCAGCCTTGGCTGACCATACTTCTCTTTAAGTGATCGGAGAGCGGTGGAATAAGGTCTGGTGTCATGCATGCAGGATCTGGCCAATTTATTTGCTCCTTGGTGCTGAAGATGGTCCAGTAGTACTTGATATTTATACTGCTCAGTAAGATGGGGTTGATTATCAAGGAGGTCTTCAAGGGCCATTTTCAGCAGGGCAAACTCACTCTCTCGGCCACTCTTGAACACTGGAATTGAGGGCCTCGGCATTCCATACGCAGAGGCTAGGAACAGCTCCATCTATTTGGGGTTGGACCATGTAAGTCAATAAATGGCGGCTGCTGGGATAACATGGCTTGCACTGGTGGTAAACGGCTAGTGAGAGTGGGCTGTTCAGGATTGGGCAGTGCTGCAGCACCATAAGGGGCCTGGACATTGGCTGGAGGTGCAGTTACATTAGAGAAGGAAGAGGCTGTTACCTGGGAAGGTGCATGGTGACTGGTATAAGGTAAAGCCAGGGTAGACCATGTAGGGACAGGCAATGGTGCAGCTTGAACACTAGTGACTACAGGGGGCAAAGAGGGAGCCTGGGCAGGGGCTATGCTTTGCTGTAGTTGTTGAGGAATAGGAAGGGTTTGGGAGGCACCAGGTGCAATAGTAAGGCTAGGTTCAGGAAGCGGGGATGTTACTGACAAATGAGAGTGAGATTCGACACCTACCATTCTCAAAGGGGCAGGAGTGAATATCCTGGATGGAGGCAGATCGTAAAAGGAAGAGGTGGCTACATTACGATGAGGGGATGAGGTATCAGGGGCTCCGCCAGAGTGTTCATCGTCAGAGAGATTCTGTTGAATGAAACTAGAGACCAGCTGGGCTGAATGAAGCTCCTGTTCTTTAATACGAATGTGTCGGTTCATGTCAACCTCTCTGGAAAGTCTCTCTCTCTCTTTGAGTGCATCTGCTTGTCTGTTCTGGGCAGCTCTGGCAGCCGCATCAATGGTTTTGAATTGCTCATCAAGCTCCTTGTTCTCTTGACTTTGTCTTTTAAGCTCCTCAAGCTCATCTCTCTTTTCCTTTTCCTTGAGAATGCTGGTTTGGAGATCACTCAAACTTGGGGCATGGTCACTTCCAGAGTGCCTACTAACTTGGGAGCCAACAGGGAGGCTAGGAGCTGACCTGGTAAAATAAGTCTTCTTGCTGCGGGAGTGACGTGACCTATGGGATTGTGTTAGCTGTTGCTGGGGCATTTGGATCACTGTCACTGGAATTGGCACCCTTTGCTGTAAATCAGTATGGAAATACATTATGACTCACCTGTGGTAAATCACAAATGAGAATCACCTGTGATAAATTGTCTGTGGCCATGTGACATGAGTTAGCCAATAACTTCTGTGTTTTAAAAAGCCATCTGTTATCCCCTGTTCCTTTGTCACAATGGTGAAGAAAAAGGAGCTGTCTGAGGACATCAGAAGTGTGATTATTAGCAAACACAAGACCCCCAAAGGGTATAAGGCCATCTCCAAAGAGCTTGGTATCCCTATTACAACAGTGCATAATGTTGTTAAGAAGTTTGCCAAGCATGGAACTGTCAAGAACTTCCTGGACGTTGGGGGAAGAGAAAAATGTATGAGAAAAATCTTTGAAGGTTGGTGCGAATGGTGGAAAAAACACCACATCAAACATTCAAAGATCTGAAGGCCAACCTGGAACAGTCTGGGGTCATGGTTCCAACAAGTACCATACGCCCCAAACTAAACCAAACAGGGAAGAGACCATTGCTGAGGAAAATACATGAATATGAAAGACTAATCTTTGCCAAAGAGTACCTGGACAAACCACAATCCTTCTGGGAAAATGTTCTGTGGACAGATGAAACAAAAATAGAGCTTTTTGGCAATGCACACTAGGGGTCAGGGCTGGACTGGCCATCGGGCGTACCGGGCAATGCCCGGTGGGCCGGCGGGCATTTTGGGCCGGGCCGGGTCCAAAAAAAAAAATTAAATTATTATTATTTTTTTTTTTTTTTTTTTTTTTTATGACCCTCGGCTGTGTGACTCGGCCCGGCCCGGCCAAGTCACACAGCCGAGGGCCGAGGTCTCTTCCCTCTCGGGAGTGCCACGGACATATAAATGTGCGTGCAGGCTGTCAACTTCACCTGAAAGTTAAATAAAACTTTGTCCCAGGCCATTACTCATTATGATTGGTTCTAGGCTGGGCCTGGCCCAATCACACACACAGCAGAAGGCCGCCCATTCAGAGGCTGCATTGAATTGTATTATCACGCATTCAACTTCTACTCGGTAATTATGAGCATCTGACGATGGTCAGTTACGTTCAGGGCCGTCGGACTGCGGATAGGCTTGGGGGGCCCAAGGCAGAGGGGGGCTGCACTCAAAAAATAAAAACATATTTTTTTAATTTTTAATTTTTTTTACTGGCTCAATATAGGCCCCTGATATTTGAAGGCCCCGAAAAATGTTATTTGGGGAGAAAAAAACAGATATCAGGGGCCTTTCATTCGTCAGTACATTTTTGTTATTTTTTAAATAACATTGTTCGGGGCTACGAAGATCAGGGGCCTATATTGGGCCATTAAAAAATACAAACGAAGGTAAAAAAAATCCCGAAGCTGACTGGATTTTTTAAACATGTACATTTCTTCTTTCTGCTTTTTGGTCATTCTGTGTCTATAAATGATTCCAGAAAATAGTACTAAATAGCTTACATAGGAAATAGTTGATATAGCCTTAGTTTTCTCCTCAAAGTACACCAGATTGATGAATTTTACTTTAACATTTAAAAAAAATCTTCCGGGGAGCATTCCCCCGGACCCCCCTAGAAGGTCCAGGGTCCACGACACAGACTCCCAAATTCCTGTGAGAAACACTGTGTGTGTGCATGTTTATTAAGAGTCATTAGACCAGGGGTTGTGTTCAAGTACGCGTAATGATTTGGTAATTCATCAATAGAAATATTGTGTTGTTATCTGGCTCAGAGAGGGACCAGTCACTCATACGTTTTGGACTATAGACAAACATAGCTTTTACATGTTTGTGTTGTAAGACCGCCTCTCAGAGGGCCCATCAGGACTTCCTGTATAGGGGCCCAGAATTTGGAGCAACGCCCCTGCCTCCGCATATCGTATAAATAATCATGGTGGGCTGCCATGGCCAAAAATGCCAGGGCCGATTTTTTGTCCCAGTCCAGTCCTGCTAGGGGTGTGCACATGTACACGTGTAACCGTTTGGTAAATCATAACCGTTTAGGAAAAATCAATTACGAAAACGAGTGGTGGGCGATGTACTAGTAGTAGTAGTAGATATTTATTTCGGTCCATCAAAGCACAGCACATACATACGGTCAATAAAAAAATAAAAAATAAAATAATGGCCGAAAAGGTCTAGGCTGAAGCCGAGGCTTATTATGCCGACCCTTTTTACAATAATAGTAATTATCATTATTAACACCTTCATTTACCATTATCAATTATATATATAAAAGAAAAATACATATACTGTATAGGGGAAAGTGGGGTGAGTTGTGCAACTTTTTACTCAAAGTGATTTTAAAGTGAGGCCTTGACAGTTATGTCTCCAACTCAAATATGTACATATATTTCAGGATGTTGTGCATCCCTGGCAATAAAAACTTTGGATCTGGAATAAACTGTTTAAGAAATATAGCTTTCGGAAAAAAAGTTGTCTTGTCGCACAAATCACCCCACTACGTGGGGTGATTTGTGCATTTGGAGAAAATAAGGTGGGGTGAATTGTGCCAAATTATATATATCTCAAAAACTGTAATGCAAGACAAATCCATTAGACAATCACTTATTTAAGGTGTATTTAAAGTAAATAGTTGACAAAGATTGAAGGTACATTTTCTTAAACAAGGCCTAGCAGATCTAGGTGGTTTTGCCTGCAAAGCTCACAATGACAAAGTCACCATCATCATCTTTCTGGCCATCTGAACTCTCATCAGTGGTGTCGTTAAGTGGAATTGAGATGTCACTCTCTTCTGAGCTACTGTAGACAATCACTTTCTTTTGGTGACCAGCGTATACAGCCATGCCACTGGCACGACTCTCAGAAATGTACTTTGCACTAGTTGCTCCGTGCTTGTGGAACCAACTGCCACCTGACAAATGTGATTCCCCCTACATTTCTGCCTTTAAATCAAGGCTCAAAACCCATATGTACACCCTGGTGTTTCCTCCCCATTAACCTCTGCACTACTTACTTACCTCTGCACTACTATCTGTGTTTATGTGGATGTATGGGCTTTACGTCTTTTATTTTGGTTATTGTTATTTTACCTTCATTGTTTACCTACTGAATGCACTATGTACAGCACTTTGGACAGTGCAAACTGTCATAAATGTGCTTTTCTAAATACATTTTACTTACTTACTTACTTACTTATAACTCACCCAGGCACTTTCGCACAAATCACCCCATCCCCAGAATTTTGGATAATAGGCATGATGCAGCAATTTAGGGCTGACATCGTGCTAACTATATAGACTCAAAGTGTAGCATACCAAAGCACTAAAACATGTGTCAAATGTTTTCAAACGTGTCTATAATTGTTCAGACACAATAATCAAAAAACCTTGATCATGGAAATTTTACTTTGAAAGGCAAAACACAGTTTTTTGAGCTTAAATGTGCTTATATCTTATTCCTTGTGTCTCCCTTCTTTACAGGATGAGTCAAATGGATGGCTCTTCTTAAATATGTGGTCACATTTCCAATTTCTTCCACGGTTTTCTAGAAACAAGGGGTTTTGCAACTTCCAAAATGCACAACTCACCCCACTTTCCCCTATATATACTATATATTTTTTTTTATAACGTTTACAAATATATAACTCTCTACAAATACATAATATAATATAACAAGATACAATATAACATAATACAATATAACATAAGATAATATAATACTATAAATATAATTCACTAAAAATATAATATATATATTCATACTTTAACGTCTAAAAATATATCATTTTCTACAAATACACAACATAACATAACAGAATATAATATAAGATACAATATAACATAATACAATGTAACATAAGATGACGCAATACTATAAATATAATATACCGTAAATATGAATATAATATACTATAAACATAATATACCATGAATACAACATAAGATAACATAATATAACACAACACATAATACAATATAATATTAAAAAAAAAAAAAAAAAAAAAGTCATTATGACGCTTTATATCTTTCTATTACCTTGGTTTTGAAATTCCTTTTGAATTTTTTAATAGAGTTGCACGTTTTTAGTTCACAGTCCAATTTGTTCCAAAGGTTGATACCTTTAACGGAGATGTGCGCTAGCCTACTGCAGGCTACTAAAGCAGACAACACAATACATGATTGTGTTTGGTTACGATATTTATTCATTGAACTAATTAACTGCTCCACCTTCAGTTTCACTTTCTTTTTCATCTCCGTCTCAAACAGCTGATCCGATCAGCTTGTCGGGTCGCGAGCCGACAACGGCCCCGACAGCGGGAGTCAGTCTTAAGACAGACGATCACTTGGCAGTTATGATCATTTCGAAGTCAAAAAGCAAAATTATGAAATAAAGGCCTCTCTGCCTCTGTCTATCTGTCTGCCTGACTTTCGCACTGCACACTGTCACTCCAACAGCGTCGCAAAAAAAAAAAATCCGTCGACCCCCCCCCCCCATATTAAACGGTTAAATGTGTACATGAAAAATTTGCAGCCGTGTAACTGTTTAGACATTTTTGTAAACGTTCCCACCCCTAATGCACACCAACAGTTTGTTTACAGACGGCGCAATTAATCTTACAAAGAAAAAAACACCCTACCAACAGTTAAGCATGGTGGAGGATCCATAATGCTGTGGGGCTGCTTTGCTGCATCTGGTACTGGAAGCCTTGACCATATCACAGAAATCACGAAATCAAGAGAATTATTTTAGAGCGAAATGTCCTACCCAGTGTAAGAGACTTGGTTTGAGTTGAAGATCATGGATCCTCCAGCAAGATAAAGACCCAAAGCACATATCCAAAAGCACGCAGGAATGATTGAAAAGGAATAAAATTACTTTTTTTAAATGGGCCAGCAATGAGTCCAGATCTTAATCTGATTGAAAATCTTTGGTATGAACTGAAATCTGCCATTGGGGAAAATAAACCTGCGAACGTTCCAGAGCTTGAACAATTTGCAAAGAAAGAGTGGGAGAAAATACCAACTGAGAAATACAAGAAGCTTATATATGGCTACAAGATACGTTTGGAGGCTGTCATCACTGCCAAAGAGTGTGCAACCAAATATTAAAGAGGGGTGCTGTGTTTTCTGTTTGCAATATGCAAGTTGAAAAAACAATTTGCTTTGTTAAATTACTTTGGACCTCCAAATAAAAGATCATGATGATATACATTTGGTACATTTCCATTTATTTCTGAAGATATTGTACAGTACAAGGGGTGCCAATAATGGTGAGCAGGACAGTATATAGAATGGCATTTATTTGGTGTTATTTCTCAACCAGAACCAATGGATAAATCTGTGTTTTTTCATATGTGTTAACTGGTATGTAAATGTTTGAATTTATGATCTATGTGTACTAGAGACGGCACCGCTCCAGCGACTCCACGACTTCAGGTCGGGACCGAAGCTACAGCACTGACTCAGCTGACATGCTGCCAAGCCGATTGAAGGAGGAACCCTGGCTGCTTGAGATTTCTAGCACCTTCCTTCAGCAGTACGTTCAGTACCTGCAAAGCATGGGTTTCATTTTGGTCCAGGTCCGACCTCAGTCTCCAGCTCGCAGGTCTGTATCTGCAAAAATGGTTAATTTGTTAGTTATCGTGAAAAAAAAAATGTATATCATGGAAATGTTTTCCGTAATTTGATTCTAGATCAGGGGTATCAAACTAATTTTCACAAAGGGCCACTCCATGAAATGCGAATCATACTAAGGGCCAGACATGTAGTTTACTGACATGCCTTCTTTTTAATCCAAAAAGTAAAAATAAATAAAAAGATATCTATGAATTAGGGCTGTCAAATGATTAAAAATTGTAATCAGATTAATCACAGGATTCTGTGGATTAATCTTACTATTCGAAATAGGCCCGAAAAATTCCCCTTTTCTCTGTATATTGTTGTATGAATGGAAAGATAAACGACAGAAGGTGAATATACTTATTATACATTTAAATGTAGTTTTTTTATTAATTGAAAATCCAAATGATATAGAGCTGATATACAGCGACAACATTGCTCCCTCTCATGTGATATTGCTTTTATACAGCAGTTTTACAATTTAAATTCACACGTTAACGTTAAAATTAGATCTTTAATCATTTAAGAATGTATTTGCTTCGGCCAACACAAACAGTCCGACAACAGCAGTCAGAGCGGGGCCTGTTGCTAAGCAACGTGTGAAAAACTTGACGGGAGTGAACTAGTCCTGCAGTGTTTACTTTGGTAACATTAACCACGGCGGCCTGATGTCCCGTAAAAATCACCAAAGTAAAGGAATGGCGGATCTTAATCTAGTTGGTTATAGGGTCCGCTACTCAATCCAACCCCCTGCGCTTAATTTTCCAGAGTCTATTGCCTCGTTTCCACCGAGTAGAGCGGGTCGGATCGGAGCGGTTCGGTCCGGGTAGTTTGGCTTTTCATTTGCCAAAAGTTGGGTAGGGTACGGTTTAAGTGCACCTAACCGCTCTGAGCCGCTCCAAATGTCAGTACTCCTCCGCAGGGCTGGACTGGCCATCGGGCGTACCTGCCCGGTGGGCCGGCAGGCATTTTGGGCCAGGCCGGGTCCATTAAAAAAAAAAAAAAAAAAAAAAAAAAAAAAAAAAATTAAAAATCTTTTTTTTTTTTTTTTGACTCTCGGCTGTGTGACTCGGCCCGGCCCGGCCAAGTCACACAGCCGAGGGCCGAGGTCCCTTCCCTCTCGGGAGTGCCATGGACATATAAATGTGCGTGCAGGCTGTCAACTTCACCTGAAAGTTACCAGGCCATTACTCATTATGATTGGTTCTAGACTAGGCCTGGCCCAATCACACACACAGCAGAGGGCCGCCCATTCAGAGGCTGCATTGAGTTGTATTATCACGCATTCAACTTGTACTCAGTAATTATGAGCATCTGACGATGGTCAGTTTTACGTTCAGGGCCGTCGGACTGCGGACAGGCTTGGGGGGGCCCAAGGCAGAGGGGGGCTGCACCCAAGAAAATAAAAACTTATTTTTTTGATTTTTTATTAATTTTACTGGCTCAATATAGGCCCCTGATCCTTGAAGGCTCCGAAATTATTTATTTAGGGGCTATGAAGATCAGGGGCCTATATTGGGCCATTAAAAAATACAAACAAAGGGAAAAAATTCCCGAAGCTGACTGGATTTTTTAAACTTTCTGCTTTTTGGTCATTCTGTGTCTTTGAATCATTCCAGAAAATAGTACTAAATAGCTTACATAGGAAACAGTTGATTTAGCCTTTGTTTTCTCCCCAAAGTGCACCAGATTGATGAATTTTACTTTAACATTTAAAAAAAAATCTTCCGGGGAGCATTCCCCCGGACCCCCCTAGAAGGTCCAGGGTCCACGACACAGTCTCCCAAATTCCTGTGAGAAACACTGTGTGTGTGCATGTTTATTAAGAGTCATTAGACCAGGGGTTGTGTTCAAGTACGAATAATGATTTGGTCATTCATCAATAGAAACATTGTGTTGTTATTTGGCTCAGAGAGGGACCAGTCACTCATACGTTTTGGACTATAGACAAACAAAGCTTTTACATGTTTGTATTGTAAGACCGCCTCTCAGAGAGCCCATCAGGACTTTCTGTATAGGGGCCCAGAATTTGGTGCAACACCCCTTCCTCCGCATATCGTATAAACGGTGGGCTGCCATGGCCAAAAATGCCAGGGCCGATTTTTTGTCCCAGTCCAGCCCTGCTCCTCCGTAGGGGTACTAGCCGCCTGAAAGGGTGCCGAAAAACTGCCGTCATTTGATTGGCCCGAAAGAATCATTTCCGCCATGTGTAGTCACCTCGGCAAGAGTCTTGTGTTTTGGCACTGTTTATTGTGTGGTGTTTTTCCTCGTCAATAAATTAATCAGTTGGTTACACTGTGTCCCACTGCGTAGCTGCCGCAGCCAGCACTGTTCGCTCACTGTCTCGAGCCGTCTCTGTGTGTTTACGCCATAGAATAGATAGTAATAAATACACGCTCACAACAACACGGGGGAATAAATAAAAAAGCGGCTGGTTTGACCGAGCAAAAATGAGAGACCGCTGGCTTGACCACAGTTGGCCGAAAGAATCATTTCCGCCTTGTGTAGTCACCTCGGCTAGAGTGAAGAGAGTCAGTGTGTTTTGGCGAAAATGTGAGCGCAGCACTGTTTATTGTGTGGTGTTTTTCCTCGTCATTAAATGAATCAGTTGGCTACACTGTGTCCCACTGCTACGATGTCACGTAGCTGCCGCAGCCAGCGCCGTTCGCTCACTGTCTCTATCAGTTGCACCGAGCCGTCTCTGTGCTCTCAACAACACGGGGGGAATAAATAAAGAAGCGGCTGGTTTGACCATGCAAAAACAAGAGACCGCTGGCTTGACCACAGTTGTTCCACAGCTCGATAGTTTGACCCACATTCTGGCGGCGGCTATCGCAGTCCAGCCTAAACCCCGCCCCACCAGTAAGGATAGGGTCATAAACCCCGCCCTACCAGTAAGGGTAGGGTCGGCGGTGGAAACAACACCGAGATTCTTAAAAGTGAGCTGTCCCGCTCTGAGCCGCTCCGACCCGACCCGCTCTACTCGGTGGAAATGAGGCATATGAGTGTATTTCTGCCCGGGGGAAGTTTTACAATGCTTTTTCTGCATTAATTATGGTGAATTTTTTTTTTTTTTCTGTAGAAGAAAAGACAAGATTCAGGTTCCTGCTGACACAAATATAATGGAATATAATGCAGTAAGGCTCTCAAGCATTCTGTATTGCTTTACAATATTTATTCTCCTGGATTGTTCAAAATGTGCTGCACATTCAAAACACATCAACTGTTTTGGGTATTATTATTTTTCAGGAATCATGACTCAGCACCAGTGTTAACAATTTATGACACTTTAAATTTGTAATGAAATTCCAAGCCACCATTGGAAATGAAAAGGGTGGGCTATCAGCAGCTAGCTAACGTTAGCTAGTTAGCTAAATTGTAACTTAAGGAAGGCAAAAGTTAGAAACCATATAATGTTTGCATTCATCCTTAGAAACTTGACACAATCAAGCATGCTAATTAGCCACACAGATTTGGCTTATTTACAGACCTCAGAAAAATGAAATATTTTCTTTGAAAAAGTATGTCTAAAATGATATGCGGACCGGATCAAAGATTGAAACTGGACAGATTTGGCCTGTGTGCCTTGAGTTTGACACGTGTTCTATATGTATTACAAAAAAATATGTCCTTTATAGCTTTTTTTTCCTTTTGCTGATAACGTCTTACAGCTCATATAAATCAAAAAGTCCAGCATCCCAAAATAGAAGAATATTAAATAAAAACTGTAAAAAGAAAGGATTTTTAACAAAGATATGGCAACCGTCTGGAAAGAATGTTCAGTTATACGCTCAATACTTGGTCGGGGCTCCTTTTGCATGAATTATTGCATGAATGCAGCCTGGCATAGAGGCTAACAGCCTGTTACCCTGCTGGGGTTTTATGGAAGCCCAGGTTGCTTTGATAGCAGCCTCCAGCTTGTCTGTACTTTTGTGTCTGGTGTGTCTCATCTTCCTCTTGAACATAGATTCTCTATGGGGTTCAGGTCAGGCCAGTTGGCTGGCCAATCAAGCACAGTAATAGCATGGTCAGCCAACTATCAGTTTTTCCAGCTAGACTTTGCACCTACCCACAGTAGGTGCTAAGTCTTGCTGGAAAAAGAAACTGGGCATCTCCATAAATCTGGTCTACAGACAATCCACCAGTATGAAGTCTCTAAAATCTCCTGGTAGACGGCTGTGTTGTCTTTAGACTTGGTAAAACACAGTGGACCAACACAAGCAGGTGACACAGTACACAGATCATCAGTGATACAATAGAAATGGCTCATATGAAAGCAAAAACCCTCCCAAATGATGTTTAATATACTAAAATAAATTTGCTTCACTGAAGAAATATTGATCATTTAATGAACACAGAAAGGTCAGATTTTGGCAAGACAAAAGTTTTGTCGCCTATAGAGAATAATGTGAAAATTTAACAAATAGTTAACTTCAAATACAAAAATATGTTGCATAACATCAGTGAATTAAGTAGTGGTGCTGTGAGATCCATATTTAATATCTTGTATGACTGCCATGATCTTGAAAGACTGCATCCATGCGGTTCGACAATGATTCATACAATTTATTGATGAAATCATCAGGAATAGCAAAAAAAGCAGTCTTACATGCCTCCCAGAGTTCATCAAGGTTCTCTGCCTCTCTGCCAAAATGGCCAAAATGGCAGAGAGGCACGGCCTAATTCCGTGGTTTAATTCCAGTATTGGTTTTAAACTGCGAGAGGTATAAATGGCCATTAAACACACTTGGGTGACTGCATAGCCTTTAGAGCTAGCAGAGGCCTATGTACCGGCTACAGCAGTAAGATTAAATCAGCTAACTTAAAACAAAAAAGACCTAAACTATTTGTTTTATGTGTATTGAATCTGAAATATATGAAAGTTTCACTTTTTTTATTAATTTACAGAAATAAATGAACTTTCGATATTTAATTTTGAGATGAACCTGTATATAACTCACTTTCCCCCTCCCTACCAGTCCTCTCTTCATCCATTTTGAGCATCATTTATCCATTAGTCATCATATGTGTTTTGATCCACACCTGACCTCTCACCTCCCAGCACTGCTGGCCCATGGCTAAAGTAAAGAGAGCAGATGCAATAACTTGGCTGATGCCTGCCACTCACTGTGTGACTGTCTCTATTTGATGTCTTATGGGTTGCTGTTCCATCAGTCCAGACCTTTAACTGACCCCTCTCCTACACACCACTACATCTCTTCCAGCATCGCCCGGGCTCGTGCTGCCATGCTGAGCTCCATGTCATCAGAAGGGAGGATGTCTTTTTCTTATGTAAAGCAGAAAAGCGAGGACAGCCCTAAGGTCAGTGTTCACCTCCTTGATGCAGGCATGTTATTCTTGAAACACACAGAGACACACCCACACACTTAGGGATTTAGCCAGGAATGTGCTGTTGCCCTTATACATTTCAAATGTCTTATATAAACAAAGTCCACGGCCCTCATTTATCAAACAAACATACACAAGAATAGTGGGTGTACGCACATTTACACGCAAACATCTGACATCCTTTAATGTCGCTTTTAAGGCTGCCAAATAAAACATATTTGTTTAATTCTACTGTGTGTCGATTTCTACTTCGGAGAAGTTCCTCTTCTTTCCCATATTGCGCCTATCCATGTCGTAAAACCTATGGGAAAGGCCTCCGAACTGAGAATATATAGGGCCGTGATATTCAAATTACGATTGTTTTCAGCCGCCCTATTTATCAACATCTGATAACTCGTACGCTGAGATTGGTAGGTACGACCGTTTGATGAATCACACGTGAAACCTGGCGTAGGGGGATTTCTGCTGCAGGATCTGCATCTGTTTCAATGCTCCTTTGATATGAGGGTCCACATTTAAGCATGCATAAGCTAATACTAAGCTAATTATTCCAGGTGTATTTATTATACTGTATGTTGTCAACTGCATGCACAAGCTACACAAATCAAAGCCGAAAGATGGTGATCAAGAGAAGATGTACCAGCTCTGTCCTCATTCATTGGGAATTTGTTTGTAGATTTTTACGATATATACTGTATATATACAGTGTGTGTATATACAGTGGAGGAAATAAGTATTTGATCCCTCACCGATTTTGTAAGTTTGCCCACTTACAAAGAAATGAGCGGTCTAATTTTAAAGCTAGGTTTATTTTAACAGTGATAGACAGACAGAATATCAAAAAGAAAATCCAGAAAATCACATTGAAAAAAATTTCATTGAGTGAAATAAGTATTTGATCCCCTACCAACTATAAAGAATTCTGGCTCCCACAGATTAGTCCTCGTGCTTTAAAAAAGTACTCCTAATCTCAACTAGTTTCCTGTATAAAACACACCTGTCTCAATTGTTACCTGTATAAAAGACACCTGTCCACAGAGTCAATAATGAAAATGAAAAAAACACAAAATGACCCTCAATCTCCTTCGGCCTGGGGCTCCATGCAAGATCTCACCTCGTGGGGTATCAATGATCATGAGAAAGGTGAGGGATCAGCCCAGATCTACACAGGAGGAGCCTGTTTATGATCCCATGGCAGCTGGGACCACAGTCACCAAGAAAATCATTGGTAACCAAGTGTTGGGAACGTTACTTTAAAAAAGTAATTAGTTATAGTTACTCACTACTTGTTCCAAAAAGTAACTGAGTTAGTAACTGAATTATTTTATAATAGAAGTAACTAGTTACCAGGGAAAGTAACTAGTTACCAGGGAAAGTAACTATTTGCGTTAGCCTACTGTAAAAAAAAAAGTTGCTGTATGTCAACAAATTTGGATTTTTCTGAGCAGTTTTCACAAGTCAGTTGAAATGAGTAGAACAGACAGGTAGGCCTACTTGTAGGCTGCATAACCTTCAATATTTATTGCACATCAACAGACAGCAAGAGGTTTATCCTGCACTTCAAGTAGGCCTAGCCTATTTTGTTCTCAACAAAAGTAGTAGAGGAAACTGCTGAATGTACCGTGCTGATCTGCTATCACTGGATTCACTTCAGGGGTGTCGGCTAAAACACCACTTAAAGCTATTCTTACCTTTGTAGAGTTTTTACACTTATTTTAGATGACTTTAAAATTGGTATAAATAAGGTTTTTACACTCTAAAATGCATGGTAGACCCACCAGGAATAAAAAGAAACAATTATTTCAGTCTCATAATATTAGGTGAAAACTACAACCAATCAAATCGTTCGGACCGAACGATTTAATTGGCCGACAGACCTGTCTGTTTGCCGTCTGCTTGTGTACCGCGCATTCGTGCACGCGCGTCCTCAACGAAAGGGTTTGTTTTGATTCCACGGCACACAGTAGCCTAGCGAGTAGCGACCATTGTAGAAAAGGTTACAGTGTTGTTATTTCTTGTTATTTCTTACAGTGTGTTAAGCTGTGTTTTGTTTAGTGTTGGGCCGTGACGTCAGTCGGCCAGAGAGCCAGTTCAGTAAGTTTCCTTTCGCTTCTCCCTCGGTGAGATGTGTGTGAGCAAGTTGCCACAGTAAGCCATCATTCGTGTTTATCTGAGTGTAAATGTGAATCACCCGTGTGTGAGTATGTACATGTAGTCCCGATCGCTGTTATAAGTTATAGTTTGTGCATGTTATTAGCGGCTGCGATTCGCGAGTCGCAACAGCTGTTCAAACGTCTCCTCACGAGCGGAGTTTAAGCCTTTGTTCTTTTTCCGCGATCTATATGCGGCTGTGCCTGTGAAAGAAGGAAAATAAAGAGCGGATAAAACCCTACTCCTCCTCTCCTAGTCTCATTATAAGCATAAGTGGTGTTCTGGCCGACATATCTGAAGTGAAACCAGTGATACAAGCAGATCAGCGCGGTACCGGTAGCCTACTACAGCCACCAGTTTCTTCAGCCACAATATAACTCACTTTGTGCACGGAGACAGTATTAAGCAAGTAAGTCTGCTTGTGTAGCCTAAATTAAGTTTCTTCAAAAACAAAACAAAAAAACGGGGATAGGAATGAGGGGGTGGGGCTGCATTGGAGGAAGGCGGGATATTATGATTGTGCTGAAATGCTCAAACTCACATCCATCCGAACTGCTTTAAGGCCAAAAACGTCAGACTATGAAGCATGAGACGATGAGAGGAGGAGTAAGGATTTATCCTATGTTTATTTCCTTCTTTAACATGCACAGCAGCATACAGATCCCAGGAAAATAACAGTAGCAATATTCGGCTCATGATGACACGCTAAACAGCTGTTGCAACCGGCGAATCACGGCTGTTTAATAACGTGCATAAATTATAATTTATAGTGATCGGGAAACTCCATGCACTTACTCACAAGGGCGATGTAAACACACTCAGGGAGAGCACGTTTCAACCATGGATTGATAGGTGGTTACTGTGGCAACGCGCACGCTCACACAACAGAGAGAGAAAGGAAAAGAAACTTCACTAAACAGGCGCTCCGGCTGACTGACGTGACAGCGCTAACTGACAGTTATAATGTCATCCACACTGAATAAAACTAGGGCTGTCAAGCGATTAAAAAAATTAATCTAATTAATTACAGGCTCTGTGATTAATTAATCTAAATTAATCGCATACTTATATGACACTTTTATGCCTGTTTATAAACAACTGTATAGCCTACCGTTCGTTTATCTCTCTCTCTCTCGCTCTCTCTGTCCGTCTCTCGTAACTTCTGTCTCCTCCCCTCAGCGAGGTTTCTACATTAAATAAATTACACCAAAACACACACACACACACACACACACACACACACACACACACACACAAAGGAGGAAAAAAGACAGGAATATCTGCTAGGAAGAGTGTGAGGGTGTCTGTTAGCGGGAGACGATCGCAGCTAGCAAACAGAAGTGAGACGGAGGAAGATTGAGAGATAGCCTACTGTTTTGAACCTACACTGTTTATTACCCCGGATTTCCACTGGCTGCGGTGCGGTGTCCAACGGTTTTGCTCCGTGCGCTCACGTCCGGCAATACCCACCGTCTCCGTTTTCAAACCAGCACGGCCAGCTCCGCTGAACTGCTGGGGTCGCGAGACCGAGGAGTTCCCGCGGTAATAAAAGTGACGGGCGATCGCTCTTGATAATATGATTCTCCTATATGGTATTTACACAACAACGAACGCACGGAAGGTTATTGTTCCCATCCGAACGAGTAAAATAACAGTGGACATGCTTGTAGCCTATGTGTCTCTGTTTTGAGAATGTCACCTGCAGTGAACACCGAGTGTCTTATTTTGAAAATTAACCGGAGGTTTTATTGTTTTGTCGGCGCTTGTGTTCCTGTCTATCTCAATGTGTTCTGTGCTAAATTGATGCGGTGAGCTCCGGCATCCGGCAGAAATAGAAGCAGTGCGTATTTCACCGGAGAGCTGGAGCAGCAGCGGAGCAGAGAGACGGCGCAGCGGCCGTGGTGGAAACTCACCCACTGACTGCTCTTATTTCTATTTTTGTTTCTGCCGTGCTGGAGCGGAGAAGGACCGGAGATGCAGCCGGTGGAAATCGGCCTTTAGGCACCCACTAAACCAATAATGCACAGACACTGCGGAGAATAACATAAGACGTATTCCTCCCTTCATGCTTATTTTCCCGGAGCAGCCCATAACACATCCATAGAGCCCTCTCTATGCTTCTTTATTTACTGTTTAATCCCGTGTGGGTCGTTTCCGCAAGCTACAAGTGCAGCTCCGCTATCGTCTCACCTCTTTTGCACCGGGTCAAAGGGCAATGTAGAAGTGCGATTAATCTGCGTTAATTTTTCTGTGATTAATTAATCGAAATTAACGCGTTAATTTGACAGCCCTAAATAAAACACATCTTAAAACAGTATAAGAAATAACAATCGCTTATCTTGTTGTTAACCCACCGGTCTCCTTACTAGCAGTTTGTGTAGTATGGAGCCAGGGGTGCTTTCGGTTTACACAGTTTATTCAATCAATTCATAGTAACGCACCGCATTTAACTTTCAGTAACGATAACGGCGTTGTAACGACGGAAAAAGTAATTAGTACACCCCTATTTCTTATTGGTCCACGGCCCTGACAGACAGAGGGCGAGGCGTATCTGGCTTCGCTTCCGGACAGGGGGCGGGGGCAGCTCAAAGATTGTATATTTACAAGGGGAGCTGCAGCTCTTTTTAAAAAATAGGCCATTGTGAGATTAGCTGAACATCAGCATAGTACAATAAATTATCTGAAAGTTTTTTTCAGCAAACAATTAAAGAAAAACGTATTAGGGACCACTAAGACCATATAATATGGTGTATAATAGTACCGAAAAGTGTATAATATGGGAGCTTTAATGCAATAGATCTGTGGAGGCAGCTGAAGCTCAAGCAACAGCCTCGAAACCTTAAAGATTAGGAGAGGATCTGCAAAGAGGAGTGGTCCAAATATCCTCCTGAGATGTGTGCAAACCTGGTCATCAACTACAAGACACGTCTGACCTCTGTACTTGCCAACAAGGGTTTCTCCACCAAGTATTAAGCAATGTTTTTATATGGGATCAAATTCTTATTTCACTCAATGAAATGCAAAATAATTTCTATATTTTTTTTATGTGATTTTCTGGATTTTCTTTTTGATATTCTGTCTATCACTGTTAAAATAAACCTAGCATTGAAATTATAGACCGTTCATTTCATTGTAAGTGGGCAAACTTACAAAATCAGTGAGGGATCAAATACTTTTATCCTCCACTGTGTGTGTTGTGTGTGTGTGTGTGTGTGTGTGTGTTGTGTGTGTGTGTGTGTGTGTGTGTGTGTGTGTGTGTGTGTGTGTGTGTGTGTGTGTGTGTGTGTGTTGTGTGTGTGGTGTGTGTGTGTGTGTGTGTGGTGTGTATATATCCAAAAGTATTGGAACAGTTAGGCCAATTCCTTTATTTTTGCTGTAGACTGGAAACATTTGGGTTTGACACCAAAATATGAATATGAGACAATAGATCAACATTTCAGCTTTCATTTCCAGGTATTTACATCTGGATCTGATACCCAACTGTGAAAAAATCATTATTTGTAAAGGAACACCATATTTTAGGTGAGCAAAAGTATTGGAACAGATAGACTTAAAATAAATTTAAGTGAATAAGACTTAATATTTTGTTGCAAATCCTTTGCTTGAAATAACTGCATCAAGCCTGTGAACCATTGACATCACAAAACTTTTGCATTCTTCTTTTGTAATGCCTTTCCAGGCTTTACCCGCAGCCTCATTCAGTTGCTGTTTGTTATGGGGATTACTCTCTTCAGTCTCCTCTTTAGCAGGTAAAATACATGCTCTATAGGGTTTAATTCTCAAGATTGACTTAGCCAGTCTAAAACCTTCCATTTCTTGCCCCTGAGGAACTCCTTTGTTATTTTTGCAGTTTTTTTGGGTCATTATCTTGCTGAATGATGAAGGATCTTCCAATCAGTATCAGTGCATCTTTCTGTAAATTGGCAGACAAAATGTTTCTTTAGACTTCTGAGTTAATGTTGCTGTTGCCATCATGTGTGTTGTTGTCAAGATGAATCTTTACCAAAGTGATGGAAAGGCTAAAGTTTGGAGAAAGAAAGGATCTGCTTATGATCCCAAACATCTGTGATACACGGTGGAAACACGGTGGAGGCAATGTCATGGCTTGGGCTTGCATGGCTTCTTCTCGGATGGGCTCATTAATCTTTATTGATGATGTAACACATGATGGCAACATCAAAATGAACTCAGAAGTTTACAGAAACATTGTGTCTGCCAATTTAAAGAAAGATGTAACCAAACTGATTGGAAGATTCTTAATCATGCAGCAAGATAATGACCCAAAACACACTGAAAAAAAACAAAAAAAGGAGTTAATCAGGGGCAAGAAATGGAAGGTTTCAGACTGGCCAAGTCTATCTCCTGAGTTAAACCTTATAGAGAATGCATTTTACCTGCTTAAGAGGAGACTGAAGAGAGTAAACAAACAACAACTGAAAGAGGCTGCAGTGAAAGCATCACAAAAGAAGAATGCAAAAGTTTTGTGATATCAATGGGTCACAGGCTTGAAGCCGTTATTGCAAGCAAAGTCTTATTTACTTTAATTAGGGCCCGAGCACCGAGTGGTGCGAAGTCCTATTGAAATTGGTCAGATTATTATTCCCTATTACTACGTGTCTTCTTACTCATTTGTGGTACTTTTCACCCCTTTCCCATCGTGGAAAAGTTGAAAAACTTTGCGGGCAGGTCAGACCTGCAAAAAATTGCAACTTATCAGTGGTTTCAGGATTTGTGCAAAATCAATTGGCCCCCAGGGGCCACAAACAGTTTTTCAGGAAATGCATGCTCAAAAATTGGACAACATGTAATGGCCCAAGGCGCACATAAATGCAATTTTATGTCCTGGGCCAAAATCAACAGGAAGTCGGCCATTTTGGATTAAGTGCCTAAAACCGCCATATTACATATTTTCGCATTTCGACGAAAGGCTCCTGGAGTTTTTACGGCAGGGACGTCAAACCACTGCTCAAGTACTCAAGACACTTGCCCGATGTTAAATTGCGGAAAGATTTCAAATGTTGCATAGTACCAGGGAGTTAAAGGGGGTCAAATTTGACGTACACATCACAAAAAACGAACCTCATGAAACTTAAATTCATCATAACTCAGGCTGTGTTATACCTAGCTGCACCAAATTTAAACCCCAAATGTATCTTTGCAGGCCCCACAAACAGGCCTCTTGAAGCCCCGCCCCAAAATCAACAGGAAGTCTTTTAATTCAAATCATCACAATGTTCAAAAAACTTCTAGCAGGAACATATTTAGCAAAACGAAAACTCTAGGGACACTAATATGACATAGAAGATACACCAAAAAAAGTTTTCTTTGATTCCGAATAACTATGACGAGATGGCAGCTGATATTCTCCAAAATTCACTCATATCTCATAACTCCACATTACTCTGCAGGATTGCAGAGTAAAGTGCACACATAACAACTTTTTGTGCAAAAAAAAATATGATAGGGTAAGTCCTCCGACATGGAAGATGATGTAGGGGAGACCGGGGTAAGTAGGCACACTTTTTACTCTAGTGAGAATTGCTCATCACCTAAACATCTTTCAATAGTCATTCCTACATTAAATTGAAGCTTAAGGTGTTGGCTTGAAATGTGAACCCCTCGCTTTTTCTAACTTATTGTAATAAAGAAGAAATTTACCATCAAAGACACTCTAACACATTGTGACACCCAACCCCATCAAGGAGTCGGTTATCACACACTATGGGGTTGTTTGTCACAATGTTATCTTTAAGGAAAAAATCTTAAAAAGAAGGCAAGAAAGCAGAACTACATTTGAAAGTTTAATTTCATTGTCAAGTTGAAAAATAGGCCTAAATAACTTTATGGATCTTTACACAAAATGAGCAAGGAATTAACAAAAAGGAAATCCATATTAAGACCAACCTACTGTATGTAACAACATAAAGAACAAAACAAATAGGTCTAACAATAATAGCCTACTCAACTAGGATACACACATTCACTATCTGAGTTACAGTGATGGCAAATGTAGGGTCTGCTCACTAACTAAGCAGATATTGTGTGCCCACTGGTTGCACATACAACACTTCTCCCTTACCTCCCCTGAACGGGTGCTGGAGAACGTTTCCATACAAACCAAACACAAACTATCCTCTTCATCTGATGAAGATTCCTCCTCCTGTCTCTTTCTCTTCCGTTTCTTCTTCCCCAGCTGGGGTGGAGTGCACTGGGGTGCAGTAGCCTTGGCAACTGGTCTAGTTTGGGATGCACTGGGTCGTTTTGATTTTGTTGTCCTTCTTCTCTTTTGTATACTAGCTGCCTTTACTGCTCTATTCTCTCCTTCTCTGGGGTGTCAGTGAGGATACAGCTTGACATTTCTTTTGTTATTGGGTTCCTTTCCTGGCTGCACCATTTGGATAACGTGACAACCAACCCCCCAAAAAATGTGACGACCAACCCCAACTGGAATTTATTGCTAGCATCAAGGCCAACAACCATCTGACAACTAATTAGCTTGCTAAAAACAATCTAAACTATAGCTTACCCTTCACACTTTTTTAGGGTAACAAGTGTTTTGTTATAAACCCATTGTGTAAAAGCCTAAAAGAAAAATACTGAGGAGCTAAATGTTTTCAATTTGACATGAAAAACACTAACAGTCCTCTCACCTCAAATGCAGCAGTCAAACTCCAAGGAAGACTATGTAGGTGACCTCTGATCCCAGTTGTGGATATTTACATACCAAAATTTAACAGACAGCGCCTTCTGGTTCCGAGATATAACGATTGTGACAACCTACCCGTGTGACAAATTACCCCGTTCTCCCCTACCTGAAAGCTCGTTTTATCCGGAACTACCGTCTTGCAGCACCGGCGCCTCATTCGCCAAAAAACATCAAAAACTTTTTCATATGATTGTATAACAGTGTAAATGTACTGTTCCCTCAAAATAACTAGACACACAGCCATTAATGTCTAGACATTAATGGCTGTGTCTAGTTATTTTTGCAACAAAAGTGAGTACACCCCTAAGTGAAAATGTCCAAATTGGGCCCAAAGTGTCAATATTTTTTGTGGCCACAATTATTTTCAAGCACTGCCTTAACCCTCTTGGGCATGGAGTTCACCAGACCTTCACAGGTTGCCACTGGAATCCTCTTCCACCCATTCATGACAGCATCACGGAGCTGGTGGATATTAGAGACCTTACGTTCCTCCACCTTCCATTTGAGGATGCCCCAAAGATGCTCTTTAGGGTTTAGGTCTGAAGACTTGCTTGGCCAGTCCATCACCTTTTCCCCTTAGCTTATTTAGCAAGGCAGTGGTTGTTTGGAGGTGTGTTAAGGGTCGTTATCATGTTGCAATACTGCCCTGCAGCCCAGTTTATGAAGGTTGAGTGCACGTGCTCAGCGTCATATACAGAGGTTGGCTTTGGAAAATAGACCTATGAATACTGCCAGCATTGCTGCACGGCTTGAAGGGGTGGGGGGGGGGGGTCATCCTGTCAGTGCTCAGACCATAAGCCACACACGCATCATACTGGTCTGCATGGCTGTCGTCCCAGAAGGAAGCCTCTTCTACAGATGATGCAAACCAGACGAGGAGTTCAAAGACAAGCGTGTCTTGCCTAAAGTCAAGCATGGTAGTTGGAGTGTCATGGTCTGGGCTGCATGAGTGCTGTCAGCACTGGGGAACTACAGTTCACTGAATGTCAACATGTACTGTGCCATACTGAAGCAGAGCATGATCCCCTCCCTTCGTAAACTTGGCTGCAGGGCAACATTGCAACATGATACCGACCCCAAACACACCTCCAAATGACCACTGCCTTGCTAAAGAAGCTGAGGGTGAAGGTGATGGACTGTACAAGCATGTGTCCAGACCGAAATCCTATTAATGATGATGATGGATTGGATTTATATAGCGCTTTTCAAGGCACTCAAAGCGCTTGACAGGGTTCCAGGTTCAATTCATTCACACACAGTCATACTGGTGGTGGTAAACTACGATAGTAGCCACAGCTGCCCTGGGGCAGACTGACGGAAGCGTGGCTGCCATTCAGCACCTACGGCCCCTCAGACCACCACCTCAAACATGCAGCATACACATTCACACCAGGCAAGGTGGGTGAAGTGTCTTGCCCAAGGACACAACAACCATGACACAGGTGGCAGAGCGGGGATCGAACCGCCTTGGATCATTGGCCAACCCGCTCTACCACCTGAGCCACGGTCGCTATTGAGCATCTTTGGGGCATCCTCAAATGGAAGGTGGAGGAGCGTAAGGTCTCTAATATCCAACAGCTCCGTGATGTCGTCATGAATGAGTGGAATTCCAGTGGCAACCTGTGAGGCTATGGTGAACTCCATGCCCAAGAGGGTTAAGGCAATGCTGTAAAATAATGGTGGCCACACAAAACATTGACACTTTGGGCCCAATTTGGACATTTTCACTCAGGGGTGTACTCACTTTTGTTGCCAGCAGTTTAGACATTCATGGCTGTGTGTCGAGTAATTTTGAGGGAACAGTAAATGTACACTGTTATATAAGCTGTACACTGACTACTTTACATTGTATCAAAGTGTCATTTCTTCAGTGTTGTCCCATGAAAAGATATAATGAAATATTTGAAGAAATGTGAGGGGTGTACTCACTTTTGTGAGATACTGTATGTGTTATCAAGAAAATAAACCGCTGTACCTAATAAAGTGGCCTGTGAGTGTATATACTGTGTGTGTGTGTTTGTGTGTGTGTGTGTGTGGTGTGTGTGTGTGTGTTGTGTGTGTGTGTGTTGTGTTGTGTGTGTGTGTGTGTGTGTGTGTGTGTGTGTGTGTGTGTGTGTGTGTGTGTGTGTATACTGTATATATATATATATATATATGTATTTGTTTATTTATTTATTTCTCTGAACCAAATCTTTGCTTCTGAGACAATATTGCTACTAGAATGCAAAAATGTATGCCACCTAAATGCAACCTGGGCATATTTTTTACTTTGCAGTATACAGCTTCTGGCACTACGGCATATCACCTTCAGAGGGCGCTGCCGGGTGGGATTGTGTTAATGGAGCTGGCTTTTCAGGTGAGATGTGGACAGTAAAGGGCCCTTAGAATCGTAATGCTCACTAACATTTCAAAGCATAATTCATGTATGTGTAAAGTAATGCTTATGGGATCAGAATCATGCTGTAATTCAAATCTGAAAACTTGAAACTGTTTGAAAACTTGACATCTTGTAAAATAGGTTTTGCACCAATGAAAAAAGAGTTTATTGCATGACATTTTTCTTCAAATATCTTCAAAAATAATTTTGTATTTTATTCTCCTTCTCAAAATGTTCACCAACACATTTTCAAAGTTAGACGTTTTTCACCAACACATTTTTTTCAAAAACAGAGTTTCTCTTTTGTATTATTTTGTAATGTATTTATTTCAGAACTGAGTTTTCAGCTTTAGGGAGATTTGAACACACATCTGCAACAAACACGTCATGTGATTATTGGCAGTGTTGACGCAGATTTATTTTTCACATAGCTCAGTGTTTAGCTCTACTTAGTGGTTAGTGGTTACCTGTGACAATTCTATGGTCGCGATAGGGTAATTTTAAACATCCGTGGAGAACATCTTGTGATACATCGTGTGTATTCGACATATCGCCCAGCCCTAACTTAAATAACTATTTAATTTAGGACTGCAGATGTCTCCTTCACACCAAAGCCCAAAACGCATGCTATTTAAACATGTTACAGCCAGTCTGTTAAATGTAGAACCACTGGGAGGCACCTACTTTTCTGTCAGTTGTGTTTTGAGAAGAAGAACCTGTTCCTGCTGCTAGCCTAGCCTACATGCTGCCGCTACTTTTTGCTTAATGAGTTGGTGCAGGTCCATTATCTATGTTCCCACATCCATATCTAGTGGATTCACATGCTGTGAAGACCTGGCGTTGTGTGGTTAGTTGTTACAATAAAGCTGTAGTTCAGAAATCCCACTTGTTACCGCATGTTACCTGCCGACTCTTGAAGCTAAAGCTACAAATATTGCCTTGACCACGTGCCGTAAGTCAGCGCACCTCCCCCTCTGTAATTTGATATCCTCTGCTCCCCTCTGTAGAACAGTAAGTGCATAGGTGACAGGACATCGAACAAACCAATTAGATTACACCCTCTGCTGTTGAAAAAGAACCTTGCGATTCATTCTGCATCTCATCGATGTACCGTATTGCTCCGAATATAAGACAACCCTGATTATATCCGTTTGGAAAAAGATTTGAAGACCAGATCTTGTTTTTATGAAGGAAACTTTTTTATTTATTAAAATAGTACACGAAAAATAAAAACGCATTTAATAAAACACTTTTCTTCATTGCAAATAAACAGTAGGCTTGTGCAAATAGGCCAAACTCTGATGTGTTCACCACAGACTATATTCATCACACGCACATTCCTCTGCACCGCTGTGATCGCTCTCGCTGTCATCTCTCCTATGCTCTGGTTCGGTCGTGGCATAGCGGGCATCCTCGCTGCTGTCCTCGGCATTTGAGACACAGCATTTATTTAATGCTCATAGTTAATCACATAGCCTAGTGCTGAAACGAAAGCCGTTAGTTTCAGTCTACAACCGACAAAGTTACAATCACCAACACTGCATGGACAGCGTTAAAATAAAGCCTCTCATTCTTATAATCATTAGGGCTCTGATGCAAATGATAAAATCTGAACATTACTGCAGTAGTGGTGGTGAGTAAAGGGACAGTGCAGTTGGCAATCTCTCAGCACAACTGCCGCAGCAAAAAAGGCACAGTAAAATTCGATCGCTCTGCCGATTCATGCCTCTGACACATTGACTCGCAACATAATGAGTCGAGGCTTTGAATTGGCTTTGGCGATTTCCTGTCCCTCTTTTTTCTCTCCACACACACAGCGTTCTCTCTCCCCTTGCACACACGCATGCCCCGGCCGCTTCCAAGAGCACAGCCAGTGTTCCACCCGAAAAATAAAGAAAATAAACACAACTTGAAAACAGGCCCTTAATGCTGGGCTTACACTACACGACTTTTCATGCGATTTGACAGTCGCAGACAATCTTGCTGGAGTTGTGGCGCGCGCACGTAATCTTAGTCGTTTGGTGTATGGTGGTCTTCCGACCCGATTTCAGCCAGTCTTCTTCCCGTCTTGACGTTCCGACATTATCAAACATGTTTGATATTATCGCTAGTCTTAGGGGTTGGCTCAAGCGAAATGACGTAAACACTGTCACACTCTCGCATGCACCAAGCACGACACAGGAGGAGCGGCATTAGTTGCGACCTGTGTCCGCCTGTGAGGCACTTATTTCGGATACTTTTTCATAGAAGCCTCGGTGGAGAACCAGGCTGACAGCCGCGCAACTTGAACACTCTACCGTCAAATACAGGGCTAGGAGTTAAAGTTATTGGGGTATGAGATCAGCAAATAAAGCTGGTCAAATAACTAAAGGAAGTCCCCCGCTCGGAATATTGAATTAACTTGTTTTTAATTAAATAATCACTATCGCGTTTGCGGAAATAATATTAATCTCAAAAGGAATCTAGTTGTAGTCTTGCAATATGAGAACCCTGTCTTTTCAAAATCACACTCTGTGACTGAAAACTAATGACTAGTTGTCTTCAGGTGTGAGTTGATTGTCTTTAGATGTGAGAGGGTTTCAGTCTTCAGTCTTTTCAAAGTCTTTTAAAAGTCCTCTAGTGTAAGCCCAGCATAAGCTGAATGACCCCTCTGGTAACAGGCAGTCCATTTTTGGACGTTGAATTTTAGACCCCGAATATAAGACGACACGACTTTTTACGACCTATTTGCGCTGAAAAACCTGTCCTATATTCTGACCAATACAGTTAATCTTCACGCAAAAATGTTTGCCTCCCGATGCATCGTTACATCCCTTGTATTAAAGACTGAGCTATATGAAAAGTTGTGAGCATTGTTCGAAAGAACAGATTTTTAGTTTAGTTAGTCTTTTTCAGAGGATTTTTCTGATGTTTTTTTTCCCAGAGTTTCAAAATGAATCTGTGTTGGTTCAGTGCCAATAATCACATGAACAGCAAACTTGTGTGTTCAAATCTCCAAAAAGTCAGTGCTGGAAACTGTTTTTCAAAATAAATATTCACCCTTTCAAAACGTTTTCCTCAACATATGGACACCTGTTTTCTACGGAGGCCCTCTACGGTCATGTTTTTTTTATTGTGTTCCCTTGCAATAGATTGCACGCCCTCACAATACTTTTGCATTCCCTCACAACGTGTTTTGCATTCCCTCGCAATATGTTTTAAGTTCCATCGAACGCAAAACATATTGCGAGAGAATGCAAAAGTATTGCAAAGGAACCTTATGGGGGCCTATGGGGGCTAGGTAGTTTTCAGATCTCCCTTTACAATTTTTCTAACCGGGAAACAAAATAAGACACTGAGAGTAAAGTGCCAGATTTCAAACTTTGAAAATGTGTTAATTTGTCAAATATGTTTTGATTAATATCAGCCGGTTTTTCCTTTTTTTTGTGTGGCAATAAAAGCATTAAAACACTTCAACCAGGGGTGTCCAAACTACGGCCCGCGGGCCGCGGCCCACTTTTTATTGGCCCGCGGCCGATTTAAAAAATATAATGTAATATGGCCCTTTTAATTTTTATTTATTTTATTTATTATTATTATTATTATTATTATTATTATTATTATTATTATTATTATTATTATTATTATTATTATTATTATTATTATTATTATTTATTTTTTATTTTTTTTGGAAAATCCACGTCTTCAATAGCTTCTAATCCATATGGCACAGTGTCTCCAAATTATTTTTTCATACAAAATTCTTCAGATTAAGCCTCTTAATTTAGATAGATAGATAGATAAATACTTTATTGATCCCCGGAGGAGAAATTCAGGTGTCCAGCAGCAGATAAAAAAACATCCATCCATCATACAAGCATTAATAATTACAATTACATAGACCTAAACAATATTAAAATACTAAAAAACTAAAATACAAAAATACTAGTATTTTACTTACTACTTTCCTCTCAAAGTGCACCAGATTCATGCATTTCAATTTAAAAAGTTACCCCCTAGGAGGATCGGGATCTCGGCTGGCTACTATTTTCACCCAACTGGACATTGGAGGCAATAGCAGAAAACACTGGGTGTCTGAATGGCATTTAACTATAGTCAATGATTTGGTCAGCCCTAACATTGGAGAGGGGCCCCCCTAATCAAATTCTGCTTAGGGCCCCATGAAGGCTTGTGCCGGCTCTGAGGGGAAATGTGTCAGTTTAATTTGCAAGGAAAGTGTTGCCGTGAAGAAGAAATACAATTTACGGAGACACTATGAAACTAAATATCAGAGGAGCTACATGTCCTGATAAATGTGCTATTTTTGCAAAGTGGCCCAGCCCTTCGTAGATTTTTCTGTATGTGGCCCTCAGTGAAAAAAGTTTGGACACCCCTGACTTAAACCCTGCAAATCCCTTACTGAAACTCCATAGTATCCTTCATTTGACTTACCTGCCTGGTAAAGAGCAATTATTTTCAAGCCCTCTTCCCCTAGTTTATTAAATACTTTTTGTTAACAAGTTTAGGATCCAATCCTAAACTGTCACTATTCCTCAGACTTGACAGAGCTCCTGCAGAGCAATATAAGACATAATACAACTGGTTTAACAATATAAGGCAAGTGAAATAAGGGAAAAGTTTAACTTTCACCTGAACATATTTATAGGAACAGAAGTATTGTGTCATTGTAATTACTTGTGTTCTAACCCCCACACGGATGGCTTCTCCAACTGGTCAGCCAGGCATTAATACTGTTTTTTTTTTTTTGCTTGTTTTTTAAATTAACAACCATATCCTTTTTGGTCCAGGGGTGTTACTTCTGTGTGAAGCAGTATGCACTAGAGTGTTCCCGCATTCCCATGGGCCAGACAGTCAACTCCCAGGTAAATACTTGACAGAAATTTTAACTGCTGTGTGGATAAAAAAAAAACTTGTGCCATTTTTTCTGATTTGTATCTCTCAAAATTCACATTTGTGAGGGCAGGTATACAGTTCTGTTCTTCTTTTATAGTGCTTTACAGTCGGGAAAGGTTTGGGTTCCAGGGTCCTTAAGAATGTTCCAGTGCTACTATTAGGTTTCTTGGAGGAGGCTCCAGGGGTTCGTAATATTAAGTGTGGACAGGGCTCAACGCTAAGGTTTTTTTTGTAATTTGTAATTTTGTCTCTAAACCTACAATAACTGCAAATGAGACATGTTTTATGCAAACAAAAATCATGTTTAACAGCACTTATTTTTATTTGTTTTACCTTATTCCTTTTACAACAGCAATTCTTTAAAACTTCTTTCTGCAAAACATTTTTCAGGCCTACAACATTTGAACAATGAAAATAGACCATAGATAGATTACTTGTATTTGGCGCTATACATTTTTTATTTTTATTCAAGAATTTCAGCGGAACCTCCGGTTTCCCGCTCGGGCAAGCGGGTTCGGTTGTCACAGTTACTGGCCCGACATGGCGTTTTATTTGCCCCGGGACGTCAGGCAATCCTTACTGTCGAGCCCTGTGTGGATGTCCGGGGACTTCCGGTTTAGCATGTGAAGGAGGAGGACGTGTAGCGTGGGGGCTCCCGAGTGTTCACTACTATTTGATATATACTAGCACCACAGACTACTCAAAATACCTTTTTTTGCTTGGTTATTGCGACCACTGACTGTTTGGTGTTGATGGGCCACAGAAGGATAAAGGCCAGAATTCGCCGGGGAAAGAGGCAGCCACGATGTCGGAATGTCATGGTGGAGTTGATCCCCTGCCGCCAGACCTCGACAAACACCGCGCTGTGCTGTCATCCGACCTTACGACAACCGTTACTACAACCATGAAAATGGTAGTGAGTGAACCTTGAGGCCCATTTCTGCTGTCTTAGATGCCGTCAAGTCGACCACCGACTCGCTCAACCTGAAGATAACCGCCATCATGACAGCCCTGTCTGACCACAGCGACCGGATCACTGTTCTCGAGGAGACATGTGCTCGTTTGCAGTCTGAAAATACACAGCTGATGGCTCAGACCGAAGATTTGGAATGATCTACGTGTGATTGGAATCCCGGAGAAGACAGAGGGAGCAGACCTAGTAAAGTTTATAGCTAACTTTCTCACGAGGTCCTCGGTGCCAGCTTCTTTTCTTCCACCCTGGTCCTGGATAGAGCTCACCGCATCGGCCCAGCGCGCTCGGCGGAGGGGGGCAAGACCGAGAACATTCATTGTCCGTTTCTACTACTTCAGCGATAAGGAGCGTGTTCTGAGACGAGAGAGGGGCGCACAGCAGCTCAAGTACCATGGACAGAATGTTTACGTTTTCCCCAACATTGCCGCCAACATCGCTAAGAAGAGAGCATCCTTTGCCGGTGCGAAACGCTGCCTCTACGAGAAGCAAGTCAGGTTCTCCCTCCTGTTCCCTGCCCGTCTGCGCGTGGAGCACAGCGGGGAGAAGAGGTTTTTTGAACGTGCGTAAGAAGCCCAGGAATTTTACGAATCCCACTTCTCTGCCCGCTTTCAGACACTGAAAACTACTGTTCTCTCTCATCCTGTCAGGTAAAAACAGACTTTAGCCTAGATATTGGCCACTACTAGAATATTTTCCCAGCTGATATGTGTGGGGTGTTGTGTTGTTTTTTCTTACTCCATTCCCACATGGGTTTTAGGATATATTGTGATAAATCACACTGGCTGTTTTTAAGTTGAACATTGATAATTTAATTTTTCCCAGCTGAAGTGTGTGTGTTTTTTCTCTTTCTTTCTTTTGATACACATCGTTGCTATGCTGTTTCATGCGGATTGTTGCTATCCAGCCCCAATTTATTTTATATAGTCTACATCCAGATTAAACTATCCCATGCAGGCTTCTGATATCTTTGCTCATCATCCTATAGTGAAACACAGAACCTCTGTGCGTTCCGTGCCTCTTTTATTTATTTATTTAATTAATTAATTTATTCCTCTCTTTGTGGACGCTAGTCTCCTTCCTAATGTGGTTTCTACTGAATATATGGCGATAGTTATAAGCAACCACTCCCCTTTGGTTCTTGACATGCTATTAACATTTCATCCATGACCCCGTCCTTTGTGGAGACTGGAAACTCTGCTTCTCTCTAACCAGGGTTTCTGTGATTATATTTCCTCCTCTATTGACAAGTTTGTTTCTATTAACACGAATGATTCTACATCTTACTCTCTACTCTGGGAATCGCTAAAGGCATACCTTAGAGGTCAAATTATAGCTTACTCTGCCAAATTAACTAAATTGTATAATGCTTATCAGACTCGACTCATGGACCTAATCCTCAACCTAGATCACCAATATGCCAGTAACCCTAGTCCCGAACTGGAGCGCTTGAGTCTGCAGGCTGAGTTCAATTTGCTCAACACGCATAGCAGGCAGAATGCATGCTTTTGCAATCTCGCAGTAATTATTATGATAAGGGTGGTCGCTTGCTCGCCCATCAGCTAAAGCGCAAAGCTTCCTCACGTCTCATTACTCAAATTAAGGACCCATTCGGTGCTCTCCTGTCTGCCCCATCCGATATCAATGCAACATTCAAAACGTTTTATTCGGCTCTTACCAGTCAGACTCCCAAACCGACAACACCACTATGGACTGATTTTTTAATACTCTTAGGGGCCACTCACACTAGGGCCGCGGCCCCGTGCCAAAGCTCATTAGCATACTAAAGTCTAGAACGTTTGGCCTAGTGTGACCACGCCAACCGTATTCCAGCACGGAACAGCCCCTTGGCCACGGCACACCTGGGAGAGGTGTGCCGTGGCCAAAGTACAGATGCTAATGAGATGACAGGCACACAAGCAAGCGCACAGGCGTTCCTGACATGAATTTATTAAGGATGCATAGTCCGTTAACGTCCGCTGCCTTACTAGTCGGCACCAGAATTGCCCACCACTTGGACTTGTAGCTACATAAAATGTGTGAGAATTAACCTGTGTGTAGGCCTAGGTGTGGGCTAATAAAAGAGGGAGAGAGCTAAATAGGTGAGCGCAGAAAGCAAAGAAAAAAGTTTTCGTGTTTACTCACGTTCGTCAGATGATTTTTTTCATTTTCCTCCCGCAGCTGTCATAATAATGCCTTTACGCATAGATAGATAGATAGATATATACTTTATTTATCCCGAGGGAAATTCAGGTATCCAGTAGCATAAAACAAGACATACATTAAACATACATTAGGCTAAAATTAAGATATATATCTAAATTAAAATATAAAAACTAACAGTACCTACAATAAGCTTGAACCTAGATTAAGATATAAAATAAAATTAACAGTGGCTACAATAAACTTTAACCTAAATTAAAATATAAGATAAAATGAACAGTAGCTACAGTAACGGTGCAGACAGTAAACAGTGCAAATGAAAGTAAATCAGTGCAGATGTAAGTAAAGTAAGGTAAGAACAGTGCAAATGTGTGTGCAAAATACAGATATAAATAAATAAAGTGTCCATTGTCTATTGTCGTTGTCCTCCCTGCCTTTACTGGGAACTGTTGTACAGTCTGATGGCCAGGGGGACGAAGGAGTTTTTAAATCTGTTAGTGGAGTTGACAGGGACAGCATTCGGCCACTGAAACACCTCCTCTGCCTGGTGAAGGTGTCGTGCAGAGGGTGGTGGGTGTTGTCTAGGATGGATAGCAGTTTGTCTATAAGATTATGGCGGTTGAGACGAACGCAACACAACACACAGCGGGACTCCGCGGCCCGGTGATAAGGAAACAGTAGCTACTTTATAAAGACACTTAAAATAACGATCTCTGCCCATACAAAAAGTTCTGACTTGGATTACTTGATAGAGCGATCGATATAAAACCATCCGGTACGTATGGTCTGATGACGGGCCGTTATATTAATAATAAACAGCGTGCTGCACAAATATGAGACTGTCCACCGCGACCTATTACGTCAAGGCTACATTTAAAAAAAACAATAGCTTAAGGATTCTCGTTGCTCTAATGTGGAAGTGGAATATATGATTCAAATTTGGCCGGATGAAAATATTCACAAACAGTCGTATAGCCTACAAGTAGACTATACGCTCCAAATCCTAAACGCGCACGGTGACGTAGGCAAGGTGCAAATGTGCCCAGGCCACGAGCAGTGTGAGCACGGGCCTGCGGAGGGGAGTGGGGAGGGGGGGAATCGTGCTGAATCTTCCTGCAGCACGGAACAGGCCAACGGCACTAGTGTGAGTGGGCCCTTAGTGTGCCCACTATTGATCATGCAATTGGACACAACCTAGATGCACCATTGGTGCTACAGGAAATAGTTGATGTGATAAGTTCAATGCAAAGTAACAAAGCCCCTGGCCCTGATGGCTATCCTACCAGTTCTTAAAGAAATGTAGTAGCAAACTAGCCCCACTTCTTTTAGCTGTATACATTGAGTCAATCAAACAGGGTACACTACCACCTACCCTGACCAATCAATCAACATCAATCTCTCTCCTACTTAAGAAGGATAAAGACCCCACTTGTTGCGGGTCCTACAGGCCTTTATCGCTTCTCAATGTTGATGTCAAGGTCTTAGCGAAGGTGCTAGCAACTCGTCTCGAGGCAGTTTTGCCAGACATCGTCTCGAAGGAGCATACAGGATTCATTAAAGGGGGTCATTCTTTCTTCAATATCCGAACATTAATGAACATAATTTATTCGACCCCAACCGCTAAACGTCCTGAAGTTGTAATATCGCTAGATGCCGAAAAGGCCTTTGATTAAGTCGAATGGCTGTATTTGATTGCTTTAGCTCAGGGGTCTCCAACCTTTTTTCAACTGAGAGCTACTTTGAGAAAATGTAAGTGGCCAAGAGCTACTTATATCAAATCTCTTATATTTATTTACATAGCACACATCAAATGAATTAAGCTTCTGTTTGTACACGTGTGAAATTGCAATACCCAATGCTTATCATAAATAATTTCCCATCAAAGGTCCAAGAACACATTACTTTACAGTTTTTGTGGGCCACATATCACTGAAAATTGACATCAATGTCTATATTACACTTCTTATTGTGACGCAACAGTGTTTCCCCCAGGAAATGTCTTAGTCAAGGCGGTCAGCACCCAGGTGTGGAGGAGGCGCGGCGCAATGCGGCGCGCCAAAAATTTTGGGGGTATTTTGCTCAAAGATGCCAATACGCACTACAGAAATAAACAACTGCTTATTTGAATAAAACAGACAACTGACCTTACAGTTGTACATTTTTAAAGTTCCTTTTTGGATAGGGGGCTGTTTTGAGATTATTGTGGACAATTAGGCCTACTGTGATAACCTATAATTCATTAATGGTTATTATTAGCCTACTTGCTTGATTTCTTTTTAAATACAGAGGTTATTGGTCGTTTTGGAACATGTATTTCCCAATTTAAAACGTAAAAATAAAGCAGCATTGAAAATTCAGAAAATAAATCTTGTATGGCTACACTAGCAGGCTGTTTTACAAATAACTCAATAGTTGAAATAATAAATAAAATGTGTTTTCCCCTTAAAATGATTAAATACATTTATGCAAAGGTCAAAGACAGTGCATGCCGTAGTCATGCATGGCCGCATGCAGAGCCGCAGAGCAGCACACACACCAGCTGATAGAGAAACGCTTTGAGACACATGTGAACATTTATTTACCGCAAATCGCAAAGTTTTGACCATGGGAAGAGGTGCATTTACCTTCATCAGATTTTTAACTTGTAAAAAAAAAAAAAAAAAAAAAAAAAAAAAATTTTTTTTTTTACAAGTCGGTCAACCTATCAGGCGAGCTACTGAAAACCCGCCCGCGAGCTACCGGTAGCTCGCGATCGACCTGTTGGAGACCCCTGCTTTAGCTCATGGATTCGTCTTTTATATACTGACCCCCAGGCAAGTGTTTGCACTGGGGACACTCGGTCTGATTATTTTCCACTATCATGCGGGACCCGATAGGGCTGCCCCTTAAGTCCGCTTTTAGTTTCGCAAGCGATCAAGCCCCTATCCATAGCCCTGCACTCTTCCCCCCTACTTCAGGGAATCTATCTTGAGGGAATCGAACACCGTGTGTCATTATATGCGGATGACCTCTTGCTCTATGTCTAGAATCCTGCCACAGCTATTCCGTTTGTTATCTTTATTCTTGGCTCTTTTTCCGGGTATAAGCTCAACCTGCAGAAAAGTGAGTGTTACCCTCTTAACATCCCCCCCTCGGACCTCCAGCAGTTGAATTTGCCATTTAGTATTAGCTGCTCAGGGTTTAAATATTTAGGGGTCAATATCACTCCGTTCATTTCAGCTCTTATGGCTGCAAATTTCACTCCCCTACTTGTAAAATGGCGCCGCGGATGGCAGCCACGGTACTTCGCTCTCTTGTGCTTTGTTTGTTTTTGTGCGTTTGTTACGTTTTCTGCGGTTCTTCACCAACAACATTTACCAGAGAGGAACTTCTAAACATCAGGCAAACCTCTTCAGGTACCCTTTCTCCGGTATTCACAAACTCAGCAAGTTTTATGGAAATCCTTGTTGGAGGCGCAGCGGTTCTCCGTGGAATCTGCCGGAGACGCAGACGTGGGAAACGAGCAGGAGCGCTGGTGAGATTAAGGAAACGGGGACTACGCACTTCGCTTCCAGCCATTCACCTGGCAAACGTCCGGTCCCTGGCAAACAAGATGGACGAGCTGCTGCTTCTCAACCAAAACAACTCGGATTTTTACAGATCCGCCGCCCTGTGTTTCACTGAAACATGGCTCAGTGAACGCATACCGGATAGCGCACTTCAGCTGCCCGGTTTCCAACTCATCCGAGCGGACCGCAACACAGAGCTTTCGGGGAAAATGAAAGGCGGAGGAATCTGCTTCTACTTAAACGAAGGTTGGTGTACAGATGTTACAGTGCTGAAAAATACGTGCAGCCCTCACTTAGAGACCCTCTTCATAAACTGTAAGCCCTTTTATTCTCCGCGGGAGTTCTCCTCGTTTGTTATGGTCGGTGTTTACATACCACCGTCAGCCTGCGTAGCAGACGCGCTGCAACAGCTGGCCGACCAGATAACAGACACAGAGAAAAAACACCCGGACTCTCTTGCTATCATTGTTGGGGATTTTAACAGCGCCAAACTCAACCAGGAACTCCCTAAATACAGACAGCATATCAAGATTCCCACCAGAGACAAAAATACACTTGACCACTGCTACACTGTTTTAAAGGATGCCTACCGTGCCATTTCCCGGGCAGCTCTAGGTCTCTCCGACCACTGTTTGCTTCATCTCATTCCAACCTACAGACAAAAACTAAAAACATCTAAACCTGTGGCAAAGACTGTAAAGAAATGGACAAGGGAATCAAAGCTGGAGTTGCAGGCTTGTTTTGACTGCACCAACTGGAGCGTTTTTGAAGCTGCAGCTACAGACCTCAACAAGCTCACTGACACTGTAACATCTTACATCAGTTTTTGCGAGGACATCTGTGTGCAAACCAAGACCTTCTGCACATACAACAACAGCAAACCTTGGTTTACTCCTAATCTTAGGAGGCTGCGTCGAGCCAAAGAGGAGGCCTACAGTAGTGGGGACTGGGACCTATATAAGCAGGCCAGGAACAATCTGACAAAGGAGATCAAGGTAGCCAAAAGAAGCTACAGTGAGAAATTAAATAATAGCCTCTCAGCCAACGACCCTGCATCAGTTTGGAAAGGCCTGCAACAGATCACAAACTACAAGAGGGCACCCCCCCACCCTGCAGAAAATCTCAGATTGGCTGACGACCTGAACGACTTTTACTGCAGGTTTGAAAAGCACCCACCATCACACCCCTCACGTGCAAAAGGTTTTCCCTCAACACCCAACCCCATCCCCCCACCTGCGCTAACTATCCACGAGAAGGATGTGTGCCGGCTGTTTCAGAAGCTGAAAATCAAGAAGGCCCCAGGACCTGATGGTGTGTCCCCCTCCTGTCTGCGAGTCTGTGCTGAACAGTTGGCGCCAATCTTCACGCAGATCTTTAACAGCTCTCTGGAGCTGTGTGTTAGTGCCCTCCTGCTTCAAACGCTCCACCATCATCCCAGTCCCCAAAAAACCCTCCATCACAGGACTAAATGACTACAGGCCGGTCGCCCTGACGTCTGTGGTCATGAAAGCCTTCGAAAGACTGGTGTTGAGCCACCTGAAGGACATAACAGGACCCCTGCTGGACCCCCTGCAGTTTGCCTATAGGGCTAACAGGTCGGCGGATTATGCTGTCATTATGGGACTACAATACATCCTGCACCACCTCGACTGCCCAAGGACGTATGCCAGGATCCTGTTTGTCGACTTCAGCTCGGCATTTAACACAATCATCCCTGAACTCCTACATCAGAAGCTCACCCAGTTTGCAGTTCCTGTCACCACCTGTCAGTGGATCATCAGCTTCCTGATTGACAGGCAGCAGCATGTCAGACTGGGGAGCACCACATCCAAAACCCGGTCCATCAGCACTGGCGCACCACAGGGGTGTGTCCTCTCCCCGCTGCTCTTCTCCCTCTACACCAATGACTGCACCTCAAAAAACCCGTCCGTAAAACTCATCAAATTCGCAGATGACACCACTGTCATTGGTTTGAGTCTGCCTACAGACAGGAGGTGGACCAGCTGGTCGAGTGGTGCAGTCAGAACCACCTGGAGCTAAACAACAGGAAGACTCTAGAGATGTCAGTGGATTTTAGGAGAAGCCCCCCCCCCACTCCTCCCCCTCACCATCCAGAACGACACAGTGTCCACTGTGGAGTCCTTCAGGTTCCTGGGAACAACCATTTCACAGGACCTAAAATGGTGTCCCCACATTGATTCTGTCCGGAAAAAGGCCCAGCAGAGGTTATACTTTCTGCGACAATTAAGGAAGTTCAATCTGCCAAAAGAACTGCTGACCGCATTCTACTCCGCCATCATTCAGTCTGTCATCTGCACCTCCATCACTGTCTGGTTTGGGTCAGCCACCAAACGGGACAGGGCCAGACTGCAACGGACAATAAGGACTGCAGAGAGGATCATTGGAGCTGACCTCCCCTCCATCCAGGACCTGTACCAGTCCAGGGTCAGGAAAAGGGCCGTAAAAATATCTGCGGACCCCTCACATCCTGGATATACTCTATTCAACCTCCTCCCCTCTGGTAGGCGATACAGGGCACTTCTTGCCAAAACCAGCCGACACAAAGACAGCTTCTTTCCCCAAGTAGTCACTCTGTTGAACTCTCAGAACTCCCACATCCTGTCGCTGAATAGGGTCCATTAGGTCCATTAACAATTGTGATGTATATTTTCAAACTTACAATTCATATATTGTTAACACTACCTCTGCACTGATCTGCCTTGCACTGTACTTATATTTTTATATTTATATTGTAATTCTTAAATCTGACCGTGTATATATACCGTATATATAGGGGAGAACGGGGTAATTTGTCACATGGGTTGGATGTCACATTCGTTATATCTCGCCACCAGAGCACGCTAGCTCTGAAATGTTGATATGAAAAAGGTCCAGAATTGGGATCAGAGGTCACATACATAGTCTTCCTTGGAGTTAGACTGCTGCATTTCAGGTGAGAGGATGTTTTGTGTTTTTCGTGTCAAATTCAAAATATTTTGCTTCTCAGTATTTTTCTTCTAGGCTTTTACACAATGGGTTTATAACAAAACACTTGTTACCCTCAGAAAGTGTGAAGGGTAAGCTATAGTTTAGATTGTTGTTAGCAAGCTAATTAGTTGTCAGATGGTTGTTGGCCTTGATGCTAGCAAGAAATTCAGGTTGGGGTTGGTCGTCAAATTTTTTGGGGGGTTGGTTGTCACATGTTATCTCAAGGCTGCAGCCAGAAAAGGAACCCAATAACGAAAGAAATTGTCAAGCTGTATCCTCACTGACACCCCAGAGAAGGAAAGAATAGAGCAGGAAAAGGCAGCTAGCAAGCAAAAGAAAAAAGGGCAACAAAATCAAAACAACCCAGTGCATCCCAAACTAGACCAGCTGCCAAGGCTACAATAAGTTATGTAGGCCTATTTGTCAACTTGACAATGCAATTAAACTTTCAAATTTGGTTCTGCCTCATTGCCTTCTTTTTAAGATTTTTCCCATTAAGATAACATTGTGACAAACAACCCCATAGTGTGTGACAACCGACCCCTTGATGGGGTTGGTTGTCACAATGTGTCAGAGTGTCTTTGATGGTAAATTACTTCTTCATTACAATAAGTTGGAAAAAAAGAGAGACACACATTTCAAGCCAACACCTTAAGCTTCAATTTAATGTAGGAATGGCTATTGACAGATGTTTTGGTGATGAGCAATTCTCACTAGAGTAAAAAGTGTGCCTACTTACCCCGTTCTCCCCTATATATTTATATTTTTATTTAATTCTTAATCACTAACTGACTGATTGCACCATTTCTTCCATCTCTTGAATTGTTGTTGTGTATTCGTTTTTGTTCATTTGTAATATTGTTACTTAACAGTATTTTTTATGTTTTAGTTTTTAGTGAATGTTGTACTTGGAGAGCAATGGTTGCCGAAGTCAAATTCCTTGTTTGTTATGCAAACCTGGCCAATAAAGCTGATTCTGATTCTGATTCTGATTCTGATTAACCAGACTAAATCTGACTTTCAGAGATGGGTTAACCTCCCTCTGCCAATAGATGACAATTGTATCCCGATTTGTTTACTTATTCCAATCCATTCCAATATTTTTACCAAAATCCTTCTTTCTTTCTTTTTTTAAAACTTTTTATGTAAGTCTTTTCCCATTTTTAAAAGACATACACACAATACAAGTACAATAACATAAACAATAGAGAGGGGGCGCACCGGTATAAGTGTTTTATACACATTTTCTTTGATTGTCTAAAGCTTATCCTGATTATGTAGTGTCATCTATTCCTTCAATAAAGGTAGTCCATTTCTTCCATTTACTTGAGAAAATCGCTCCTCTGGATCTTAGACAGAAAGTCATTTTTTCCATTGCCTTAATCTGTTTTATTATGTCCATCTATTGTTTGAGATTTGGAGTGTCCGGTTGATACCAGTTCTTAGTGATTGTTCTCTTACAGGCCATAAGCAATATTTTACACAGATATAAATCTTTTCCTGAGATGACATCCTTTAAAATACAGAAGTAAAGCACCTTTACATTGTTTGTGACTTCATATCCCAGAATCTTACTTAAAGACAGACATATTTTCCCCCAAAATATCAGAATATTTGGGCATAGCCAAAAAAATATGAGAGTGATGGGCGTTCGTGTTTCCGCACAGCCTCCAGCACTGCTCCTTTAACTGAATTTGCTTACTTTTAATATGTGGTGTTATAAAATAATGAATTAAATTCCACCAACCAAATTCTCTCCACTTCTTTGAGCTTGTGGATGAATGCTGTGCTTTCCACATAGAACACCAATCCTCCTGTGATATTTCTGTGTTTAATTCCTTCTCCCAATTGCTTTAGCACAGGGGTGTCAAACATACTGCCCGTGGGCCGGATCCGGCCCGCGAGATGATTTGATCAGGCCCGCGACGTGTAGAGCATAAATTTCTGAGTATGTCAAAAAAAAAAGTAAGTCTCTAGCCCATTCCTGTGAGGAGTTATGAATTTTTAAAGAAATAACCAAAATGCTCACTCCTGCCGCTAGGGGGCAGCCAAAATAAAAAAAAAGCACATTTTAGCAACCTGGGAAATGGTAAATGGCAATCTTGCTTCACCGCTATTAATGTTTCTTCCAGTGCTTTATGGCAAAGTAAAAACCGAAAAATAAAAATAAAATAAAACTATTTTTATTTTTAGTACATTTTTAGTTATTTTTTAATAAAAATAAAACTATTTTTAATTTTAGTGCTGAACAATTGTACTAGCAAGAGCGGTGTTTCTGCGGCTCTGTGCGCGCAAAACGAGCAGGAGCATGCTAGTGTAGGCCTACAAGATTTATTTCCTAATTTTCCATGCTGCTTTATTTTTATGTTTTAAATTGGGAAAAACGAATTCCAAAACAACCAATAACCTCTGTATTTAAAAATAAATCAAAACAGTAGAAGTTGCACTTTTATTTAATTGTATTTTGTACAGTCTGCATGTTTGCACACAATGTGTCCCTGTACATATAGTAAACAAAATTGGACAACTGTAAGGTCAGTGCCTGTTGTATTTGTGTATTCAAATAAACAGTTGTTTATTTCATTAGTGCGCATTGGCATCTTTGAGCAAAATACCCCCAAAAATTTTGCTGCGGCGCTGCGCGCCGCACCTCCTATTCCCTTTGCCAGCAGCAACATTTACTAAGACATTTCCTGGGGGGTACAGAGATCCCTTGTGATCCGTGATAATGTGGGTTACAAATGTAGGCTGAGTATTAGAGCATATTACTGAAAAACAAAGTTAGGGATTTGGAGTTATTTTGCCATTATTTTACTGGTCCGGCCCACTTGAGATCAGAGAGGCTGTATGTGGCCCTCGAACCAAAATGAGTTTGACACCCTGCTTTAGCATATCCTTTGTTTTCTCAAATTCCACATTTTATTTGCTGTGTCCCCTAACACTGCTTGGATTGGAGAGGTGTCTATGTTGACTTCTATGTCTTTCCATCTGGCTTCATATTGCGGGCAGCTTCCGCATACTACAAATCTTATTTGGGCTTCATAGAAATATTGCCTCAAGTTAGGCAGTGACACACCACCATCCTCTTTATTTATTTGAAGTGTTTTATATCTGACCCTTGGTCTCTTGCTGGCCCAAATAAACGTAGAAATCAATTTGTCCCACGACCTGAATTGTGCTTCTGGCATCATCTGTGGAATAGATTGAAACAGATATAGTAGTCTTGGCAGTATGTTCATTTGTACTATATATCTATACGTGTCCCCATATCTAGGTTAAAGACATCTGTTTCAATATTTTCGTTGACCTGTTTATAGTTGATTTCAGACGTGTTGCTAATGACGTTTTTGTTAATGTCACTCCAAGATATTTTAATACTTTAGTCTTCCATTTAATTTTGTATTTTTCTCTGGTTTCCTTATTAGGAGGGTAATTGAAAGTGAGGATTTGTTTTTTTGCCATGTTTAATTTTGAGCCTGAGTATTTACCAAAGTCATCTAGTATTGCCATCAGGTTAGGAAAGGTTTTATCTGGGTGCAGCAGAGTCGCAATAACATCATCGGCGTAAAGTCCTATGATGTGTTCTTGTTTTCCTATTTGGATTCCTTTCAGCCTATCCTGTCTGATCAGCTGTGCTAAAGGTTCTATAAATATGGCAAATAGAGTGGGGCAGCCCCCCTGGCGAGTGCCTCTTTGTAGATTAAAACGATTGGTTAAGTGACAGTTGATTTTTATCCTTGCTGTGGGTTCTTTGTAAAGACTTTGAATACTTTGTATTGACTGTTTCTGAAAACTTAATTTCTCCAGTACCTGATATAAAAATTCCCAATTGACACAATCAAAGGCCTTCTCGGCATCAAGGCTCACTAATACTGCTTTCAGTTCCTGTTTCTGGATGTGATCTATGATATGTAGAGTACATCTAATATTGTCCTGAGTCTGTCGCCCCTTAATAAATCCTAATTGATCCTCATCGATCAAATCAGACATAACATTTTCAAACCTTTTAGAGATGATTGACGTGAATCTTATAATCTACATTTAAAATCAAGATAGGTCTATAAGGGGGCACCCTTAGCTCAGTTGGTAGGGCGTCCCCCCCATGGGCCTCGGCCAGCAGCGGACCCGGGTTCGATTCCTGCCCGTGGTCGTTCTCTGCATGTCACTCCCCTCTCTGCCGCATTTCAACTCTGTCTCTACACAATAAAGCATAAAAATGCCAAAAAAATATCTTAAAAAAGAAAGAAAAAGATTGGTCTATAAGATTCAGTTGACCACTTTACACCAAACGACTGAGATTACGTGCGTGCGCTACAACTCCAGCAAGACTCCTGTGATTTCAGTCCGACATTGGAAATGTGTGTGCGACTGTCAAATCCGGTGGAAAGTTGTGTAGTGTAAACCCAGCATAAGTCAAATATACACATATGTGGTTTTATATTTTTTGACATGTAAAATAAAGAGTAAAACAACAAAACATGCTAATTTACATTCTCCGTGTTTACAGTCGGGTCCGGTTGGCATCGTCCCTGAGCTTCAGTCTGGGGCGACTGTGGCTCAGGTGGTTAAGCGGGTTGGCCAACGATTCAAGGGTTGGCGGTTCGATCCCCGCCCGGCCACCTGTGTCATGGTTGTTGTGTCCTTGGGCAAGACACTTCACCCACCTTGCCTTGTGTGAACGTGTATGATTGCTGTATGTTTGAGGTGGTGGTGGTCGGAGGGGCCGTTGGCGCTGAATGGCAGCCACGCTTCCGTCAGTCTGCCCCAGGGCAGCTGTGGCTACTATCGTAGTTTACCACCACCGGTATGACTGCGTGTGAACGAATTGAACCAGGAACCCTGTAAAGCGTCTTTGAGTGCCTAGGCAATAAAGCGCTATATAAAACCTATCAATTACTATTATTATTAACTCCTGTCTTTTTCTCATCCTCATTGAGAAAGCAGTCTAAAGAAAAGCAGTTTGCCTACAAATTAGTTTTACAGTTGATTTTGGGACATTTCAACCAAAATGAAAATCAAGCCACTGGGTCTTCACATCCTCTGATTGTGGTAGTAGATTAGGACTGTGCTGCTTTTTGCAGCCAACAGCAGAACAGTTAGATGCTTTGCTCCTAGTTCACACATTGTACTGTCACAGAGCAGCAGAAATTAATCTGGCCGTCTAAAGGTAGATTTTGTTGTATTCTGGATGTGTGTTTATCACCTAGGTGGAGGTGTTGCTACAATATGTGGGTGGGATGATGTCATAACAGGAGGTACATGTGACTGCTGGCTTTTAGGAACACATTTTCAGAAGGTTGACAAACAGAAAAATAAAGGGGTGGTCTTTTCTCATACACAGTACACAAAGTCATTTTGCGTAATGCATTTTTAATAATTTATCTTGACCTATCTAGGAGATAATTCTACACCTTTTGATGTGTGGTGGATACAATGGACATGATACGTTATCACAGCTACACAGTGCATATCAGAGTAAAACCCAAGCCATGAGGTTTTAAAGAACTGCCTGCAAAGAGATGTTTTTTAGGGTAAGGTTTCAAATAAAATGTTTTAGTTTTTTAACACTTAACTTCTCTACTGGTTGAATAGTGAAATGTGAATACAACAAACATTGTTGACCTCTGGGCACCAGTCTTATAACATTGAGGCCTACAGCTGTAGTGTGTGTCTCACTGCTTTTGTGTAGTATGGAAATGGTTTGAGAGACCATGTTTTATATATTCTATAGGAGCATCTCTTTATTATTCCCTTCCATCTGTGTGTGTGTGTGTGTGTGTGTGTCTGCCTAGTCCCACTTTATGTCATCTCTCCATCAGGGCAGTCTCCTCACCAAACCTCGTTGCAAGCCGTTCCCAGATGCCACCACTGTATCTGACTGTGCGGTATGTCCCAGCAGTTCTCAAGGGGAGGGGTGTCTCACTCCAATCAGGCTTCACCCCTCCTGCTGCTCTGCTTGCTGCCTTCAGTCCTGGTCTCTTGCTTTCCAAATCTACATGTCTGTGTTATTATCTCTTTGTGGATGAAGGGTGTTCAGGGTTTAATTCTTCTTTCATACCTGTTGGAGCTCCAGGTTCTACAACATCCAGCTTGACTGTACCAGGGTTACTGCTCAGCTATTAGAAGATCTTCCTTCTTGAGGTTCTGGCCTGAGTTGCACTCCCCTGTGATTGCCTTTTTTGTCATTGACTTTCAACAGGCTGTCTGTCTGTGTGCTTGCTGGTTTGTGTGTCATTGTTGTCTAAGCTTGTCATTTTCTATGTGTCGATGCAACCCCATTTGTACCCTTACTCTTTTCTCTGATAATCTTAATTTATTTACTCTTGCGTCTCTGGAAGCTGGGCTTTGACTGAAGCTAGGAATTTCTCCCACATGTACTTCCCTATCAGTTCAAGTCTGTCTTTGGGTTTAAATGGTCAGTCATTGAATAACACAGCACTGAAACCTTCTCTGTTTAGTATAGATGATCATACGACTTGTACTGTATTGGTTCAAATTCTAATTTAATGATGGAGATTATTTTAGGTGAATGAATAAATATCTTAGTTAACAAAAAATATTATTATAAAATAGTTAGTTCTGGAGCATCTTCTGATCTAACTCTACATGTGCCCACTTACTTTAATTAAGCAAAACTATTGAGTGCAAGTCCGTGGTTGGTTGTCCTAAAGAAAAAAATATTTGAGCACTGATGCAATGTGGTGGTAGCACCATTCTATAATAAAACATATATCCATGGTATAGGCTGATTTATGGCGCTTTTCCACTGCGTGGTATCAGCTCAACTCGCCTCTACTCAACTCCCCGTTTTGTGCATTTCCGCCGCAAAAACCTAGTACCTGGTAGCGGCTGCTTTTTTGGTATCGCCTCGCTCGAGGTTACAAGCGAGCTGAGCCGATGCTAAAAGGTGAGGTTGGCAGACTGCCGGCCACTGATCGGCCACAGACTCCCGGCTTACTCCCAAACACTCCGGGACTTTTCAAGTGTATTTTGTCTCGCCATCTCTGGCTCTCTTAAATTTGATTTGCATCACAGATCCGAAAAAAGGTAATGAAATGTCCATTTATTTGCTAAGATAACCCAGTTGTGTTGGTTGTTGGGAATGTTACTTTAAACATACTGTACACGACACGAGAGGAGACATGTAGGCTAGCTAGCAGCTATATAGCCTGGTTAGCCAGCTGGGACAGAACAGAGACGCATTACAGTACAATCCTCGGACTGCACTGATTACCTCAATAAATTATTCAGGATGAGACACGGCTTGCATTTGAAAACATGTATCCTGAAACAAGCACTAAATAGTCAACTTTATGATGCCCATGTTTACGTGCATAGGGATGTACGTGACACATCCCTACGGCTGACTGAGACCCTGTTTCCACCTGGCATTAATATGTGGTTCTGAGGAATCCGATCGTTATATGTAAATGTAATATGCTTGTCACACTGGCCTTAACAATGCGTCTTCTATGCGCGTTTGCGATCCGGATTCGAATTCCCGCGCTGTATGGAAATCAGCTCGTACATCATTTCCGCTATACTGTTGTTTTTAAGCGGCGGGGGCAGCAGTGCCCCGTTTGCCTAGTCTGCCGGAAATAAAAGAAGAAGAAGAAGTGTTGACCATCCACGACCATAGACATTATAAATTCCTTTATAATGTCTATGGTCACCTCGGCAAGAGTCTTGTGTTTTGGCGAAAATGTGAGCACAGCACTGTTTATTGTGTGGTGTTTTCCTCGTCAATAAATTAATCACTTGGTTACACTGTGTCCCACTGCGTAGCTGCCGCAGCCAGCACTGTTCGCTCACTGTCTCTATTATGAGTTGCACCGAGCCGTCTCTGTGTGTTTACGCCATAGATAGTAGTAAATACACGCTCACAACAACACGGGGGGAATAAATAAAAAAGCGGCTGGTTTGACCGAGCAAAAACGAGACCGCTGGCTTGACCACAGTTGGTCGAAAGAATAATTTCCGCCTTGTGTAGTCACCTCAGCTAGAGTGAAGAGAGTCAGTGTGTTTTGGCGAAAATGTGAGCGCGGCACTGTTTATTGTGTGGTGTTTTTCCTCGTCATTAAATGAATCAGTTGGCTACACTGTGTCCCACTGCTACGATGTCACGAAGCTGCCGCAGCCAGAGCTGTTCGCTCACTGTCTCTATCAGTTGCACCGAGCCGTCTCTGTGCTCTCAACAACACGGGGGGAATAAATAAAGAAGCGGCTGGTTTGACCATGCAAAAACAAGAGACCGCTGGCTTGACCACAGTTGTTCCACACATAGACATTATAAAGGATCCTTTATAATGTCTATGTGTTTACCTGCAACGGTGCGCTTTTATGACGTGAATTGTCGCGTGAATGAGTACGAGTTTACGCCCAGTCACTCGCCGCAGTTGAGTGGGCGGGGCCTAATGTGTATGAGATACACATACGCGTTTCCACTGTTAATGGGTATGTGGATAAGTGGTCTCAAACCACCTCCGAATGTGGATAATTTCATGCATTCATGCGCATTGAGCGTGTTTCCACCTGTAGTTAGCGTGATCGGATCCTAAAAACCACATATTAATGCCAGGTGGAAACAGGGTCTGAGACCCTGTTTCCAGAGAGGCAGAGTCACACATCGGGACACCAATCCTCCCTTTTAATGGCCCGTAGCAATATTCTTCTACTTCTACGTATTTCTTAAACATTTTCCATCCGTATTTTTGGCGTTCAGTTAATAGTACAACAACTGCTCGTAATTTCTGCTTTGTTACTTGGCTCTGGATTCGGCTTTCTGCCCCTTTGTATGACGACCCCGCCCACGTTCAGGAGGTACTATTTGTAGTGGAAAATGACCCGTGTTGCTACCAAAACCGAGTTGAGTCGAGTAGAGTTACATGTGTGGTGTAAAAGCGCCATTATAAACCTAAAATTATATACTTAAAATGTTAAGCTTAGGAAATTTAACTAAAACATATTTCAGATTGTAATTACATGTAGAACTGTTCCACATGTAATCAGTTGCGGTGATAAAGGCAAACATTTTGTTTCACATATGATAAATATTCATACACGCCTGTTTATTGACCTTCTAATTTATTTATGGGAAACTAAATTTGTGGACGATTGTTGTCCCTGGTCTTTTCACAGTCCACCATCCATTTATCAGGATGAAAAAAGGCCTCTACTTCTGACTTCATATTTAGGAAGTAATCAAACACGACAGGACCTTGGTATTTGTAAAAGCCCTGCTATGCTCCGCACTAAAGACAATCAACCTACTCCCATATTAAAAATATTTTAAATAGGCTTAAAATGTAAGGACTTATTAATAAATAAGTGTTTGTATATATATATAATAAAAAAAAATTCTAGGACTTTCAAGGACATGCAGGGGTACAACCTTTAAGTGAAATATCAATGAATGACAGTTTTTAAGAAATCATGATTGTTCTTGTAATTTTCTCTTGTTCTTGTATTACCCAAAATAATTTGTTTATCCCATCAATGCCACTATCATTATCTTGACTTCCTCTGGGTTGATGCTGGCTCAACCTAACAATTCTTTCTTGACAAAGCTTTACAGAGTGTTCAATTAGCTATTACCTATTACATGAACCTTCAGTATTACAGCTTAATATTATTATTGTTAGCTTTATAGTCAAGAGGACACACACAGGAAGTTGTGTTGCTTCCTGGCTCCACAAATAGCAGGTTAAGAGGTCCCACATAATTGTTTGACCAGACAATGACAACATCACCAGGTAGAAACATTTATTGTTGTGTATATATTAAAGTGTTGAAATGTTCAAGACTATGACACAGATGACACTTTCTAGCTGAAGAGAGGTGTTCACTTTTATTTTTTTCTCTTTTGATTTGATGAAGCATTTTCATGTTCAAGGCAAATATTACAGATGAAAGTTAATGCAGTGCAGTGAGTGGCGTTTAGCTCTCCGGTCAACCCTTGAAGTTCTGTAATAAACCGTGCACTGTAGCCATTTGTCTGCAGACACTTTTGCATTCACGATTAATTTTAGATTTAATGATATAACATGCTTTAATAAGTGAATAGTTGATTCTTACACAGAACACAGATTATTGAGTGCTCCGGCATCTACTGAAAATGGCCAGACTTGAGACATATAGTATCTTCTGCAGGGGAGAAAATAATTATTTTGCCCTGTGACTGTCTAGTAGTTAAATGTGTGCTGGTAATCACTCTATCCACCCATCTGTTTTAGCTCTCCATGCTTTTCACTGAAGAGTGTGATAAGGTGCGGGACCTGATGCACGTTCACTCCTTCAGCTACGACTTCCACCTGCGGGTGGTTCACCAGTACTTGGTTGGCTGCCAGATGACGCTACGCCAGGGCTACCAGCTAACTGACTTCCTCGACGATTTTATCTCCCATCACCCAGACATTCCCAAGTTTGGCCGCAACCACGTCTTTCAAGGTGCCTATGGTATAAAGTCAAATGTCCAAGTCCTCTGCCTACTCCAGTTGCTCTGGAAATCTAGAATCACCAGCAATAGATTTTTTTTATCATATATTTTATTGGAAAAAGTGTTACCAACTTACAATTAAAATTTCAATAAGAACACTACCGCTTTAGTCCAAAGGGGGAGCTACCATCAACAACAACTGCAAGTTCCTTGTAGCCACTTTGACATGGAGTAGAGAACCGAAAACACTTTTTCTTTAAATTCCATGGCCATTTGGTTGCTTTTGGTGGCGCTTTTATATTTTATTTTCATATGCTTTTGTATTTGCCTTTAGTTGTGTGTAGCTAGGTCTTTTTGATTCAATTAAGAGATAAAAGAGAAATACTTCCATCATGTTTTCACAAGGCTTCTAAAGCTGTGTGGGTGGGCAGGTTTCGTGATGACCTTTCTGTGGTCCTTATGTACATTAGGAAGCTTGTCCATCTCCACGGGGATGATCACAGCTCACCAGCTCTACAACTACATCACTGACCACGCAAGCATCTACAGCATGAAGCCGCTCCGCATGTCAAGGGCCACAGTCAGCACTGAGAACAAGAAGGGGACGCCTGACCTGCACGAATACGCATTAGTTGCTCTCTGGAACAGGTAAAACGTACATCACAATCCAAGAATAAATACATTATTCCATATGTACCCCTTCTTGATTTCAACCTTTACTTTCTCTTGCTTTAGTTCGGGCTCTTACAAGGATTCTGAGGGCCTGCACCACCATGATGACTTTGACGTGTCCCTGGTGGTGTGCCATAATGCTGCTCCGTTTGAGGAACAGTCAGACGGGGAGCGACATTTGCTAAGGTAAAGAGATAGAAAATAACTATTACACTATGTCTCCCATTATGACTCTGATTAATAATCAAATATCCGGTATCAGGCAGGCTGTAATACAGAGTAAATTATGTACTTTAGCTGCGTTTCCACCAAAACTACCAGGAACTAAGAGTTCCAGGAACTCCTCGACCACAAACCTTTAGTTCCTAGGCTGCAATGGCTGTGTGTGAGTTTCCACCGGGGTCTGAAGTCCCAGAGAGTTTATGCATATCAGGCCGATGACGTATGGAGAAGCAGTAAAAAGTATCTGCACTGCACGTAATTTTATAACTGCTACAGGCAACTCCAACAATCAGACATCTTCAGCATTCCAGCCATGCCTCAGAGGTTCCTGAACCTTTGCTAAGTTCTACTCCAGAGCAGGATCTTTTTCTGAGGTAAGAAAGGTTAGTTAGTTCCTGCGGTGGAAACATGCATAGTTCCTGCAAAGGTTGGTAGTTCCGGGAACAAGTTCCTGCGGTGGAAACGCAGCTTTTGATGTGGATGAGCATGTATTATGAACTTGCCTTTCACCGATTAAAAACTCTCCGTAATGAATAACATCTAAACTTTCCTAAAATATAGGTCATTACTTGGGGCTCATTGATTTGAGATAAAGTGCATTCTTTAACACAGAGCTTTAAAGCCGTTTCTCACCAGTGCAACGTGAGAATGCGCTGCGACAGCACAGTACACAACTTTGTTTTCTGCCCTCATAGTTGTTCACTGACGAGGTTTGTACTGTAAATTTGCTCAACAATTAAAGCTAGGATATTTTTCTAATGAGTGTATATCTTATATTTAGGATGTAAAACAAATAAGGAAACACAAATTGATTATCTATAGTTATTTAAAGAAATTTTCAAACCAAAATCAAAGCATCGCTGGAAATGAAAATGTCACATTTTAGCTTTAAAGTAAAAAATCTATAATACAGTAGAAAATATTGCAATTTGAAAAGTAGAACATAACCTTAATCTGTTGTAAACAAATAGTCTTTAGATTTTATGGACAAACTCGATTCAAATATGACCTAATTACTACTTATGGAATATCTGCTGTTCAGTAAAAGTTACAGTCTTGCTCTAAATGAATCTTTGATGGTTAACATAGCCAGCTATGACCAACTCATAATTATGTATTAAAAAGATTGCCAGTGGTGCTGCAGCTATCGATTATTTAAGAAATCCAGTATTTCGTTGCCTAATCGAGTTGGGATGTTTTTGGAGTAAGTATGTGTATGCCAGCTCTATTTTAAAATGGTTTTACGTTATCAAGTCAACACAAAATTGACAAATTATTTTAATGCAAGTGCAATAAACTGAGCTTTCTGTCAAAGCAGCAACTGCTGGTGCCTGCTGTAGTGGTAGGGACCCGTCTAATCCATTAATTACACCTGCCACCCCTATGCCAGCGCAGGGCGTTCTCCACAGTGGGGCTTAACGGGTTTTCTCCTTTCTCCCCAACATGTGGACATTTTCAGGAATATAACTGTCCAATTATTTCAAAGCAGATTATAAGGTAATGGATATAACAAGGGGAGATGACACCAGAGGCTCTCAGTTGCCGTGATCGCCACAGATCCCTTCCGCCTTTGAAATGAGCTGGTCACCGACCAGGCGACACGTTCCATGCTGAGGAGAGCCTGCCCCAGTTGACAGTCCAACCGGGAGCAGCGGTGCCCCGTGGACCAAGTTCTCTCTGGCGCTCTCTCCTGTGGGGAGAGACGGGGCTCCGCTGCTCCCTGCACGACTGTCGGACCATATATTTTTTACTCACAATCCAAGAGAGTGAGATAGAAAAGGCCTTTCCGTGCTTGGTGTCATGCTATTCCCCGATGTTGACATTGTGACACGGGGAAAGGGCCATATAAGAAAAATTAGGTTGATGTATGGGGCAAATTATGTTGCATTTTCATGGTACCATCTTTATTTTTTTCTGTTCTTTCAACATTGGAATAATATTTTTTGAGGGCACCCCTGACAGCGGAACACGGTTGAGAAAGGCTGTCCTTAGAGCATGCACCGTCGGGGCGCTTTCTATACGGACAGTCGCGCAGTGTTGGGCTACACATTGGGCTATTTTTTTACCGTTTAACCAGTGGCAGGCCGTCAGGGCCAGCAAAGCCTTTGCAGTTTATATATCGGCCTTTATTCAGAAAAACGGTTGGTGGCTGGATGATGAAAGAAGACACAGCTGAGGCAGATGAGGAGGTCCCAGGAACAATTATTTTATTTAAGCAACAAAACTCATACTGCAGTCAAAACGAAGCCAAATAAAAAGTTAAAGTATTGTAGCCAAAACGAATAGAGGTAAATGCATAAAGGAAAAAGCTATGAAAAGTTCCTGTAAACTAAAATCTGCATTGTGGCTGTCTTTAACCTGAAAATCTAAGTGAGCTGATTGGTCCTTAGGTCAGTAAGCTCTGCCCCTCCTAACCCCTGATTGGTGGACCCTAACTAATTCCAACCTACAGTTCAGAGGACATCTGTGGTAATCATCCCCTAGAGGCGATATCTCGTGAAGCGCCAGAAAATCTGATCAGTACTTTAGAACAATCCTTTTAGCCAGGGGCCAATAAATTAGCTGTTAAATCTTAACCAGACTGTCCTAAATTGCCCTCACAAAAAGAGTCATCCCGGAGCCTCCTATTGTGTGCATACTGAATAATCTACAGAAATCTTCCCTACAGGCTTCCTCCACTAAGCAATCCACATTCCTCTCCTTGCTCCCTTTCTAAGCAGAATTTAAAACAGTATAATGTCCTCCTGAAACAGTATAAACTTAATATAAAATGTTTAGTAACATAATACACTATACCTTCTCTGCTGGCCTAAAGACTTTCAGAAAAACAAAATTATATATTATTCATAAATTATTATATTTTTTATTAAATATATAATTTATACATTTTAATATATACACATTTTTCATTAATTCCATCTATTTTAAAGAGTTTGTTCACGTAAGTCTAAATACGTAATCTAATTGTTTTTCCTTCGACTGCGCTGCCTCCGGTGTGCTGCTATATAGTAGAGCTCTTATCCAATCAGATTATTTCCCTGCGCTGTCTCCGGGTAAAAAAATATCTGGCCAAGGCCTTCAGAATTCCGAGAGAATCCCCTCTCTGATGACGCTAATGGGAACGATCTTGTGATTGACATGTTCTTTAATCAGATTTCTACTTTTCCGAGTTGGGCGTATCCTTTTACACGCCTAGGCCTTCTAGCTGGCCTTGTCGCAATTGGGAGGGAAAGTAGCCTACTGGAACAGCCGACATTAGCCTACTGTCCATGGATAGAAGGCAGTATGTTAGATCTCTTCTATTTTTGATTAAATCTTTTAGATGAGACTTTGTCGAAACACAAAGTGGATTACAGGATTACAGAGGAGAAGGAGTGGATTTAATGGCCAACTTACTGGGGAAGTTTTTTTATTGAGAAAAGGACCTTATAAGAAAAGCTGGACATGGCAGGGTCGAACAACACCACAGCTAGTACTCTGACCCAGCTGGATAAAGGATGTGTGCAACACTTCCAATCAGGCAGCAATTTATGAAAGGTAGGCCTATAGTTGGCTCATTGCTAATTGTATTGCTGGATATGTCTGCTAGCCTACTTGCAACCGATCGCTGCCGTGTGTGGTTCTACGCTGGGTTTTCTCAACGTCTTAAATGGGCTTGGCCTATGCTAAACGATGCAGCAGACAAGGTTCAAGGTTTTTATTAGTGTCCCAAGAGGGCAAATTGGTTCACAGCGAGGAGTGGCTAACAATACACAACAGAACAATACAATAGCGGACACAAAACATCACAACATGTACACAGGCCTGGGCACAAAGTGCAAGAGGCAGGGAAAAAACAAACACAACGAAGTCAAAGTGCCAATGCAGTCACAGGTCTTACAGTCATAAAATCATAACATAAAATCATAGAATAATAAAGTGCCAAGATATAAAGTGCTATGTGGTCAGCAGCATCAACAGCATCAATCAGTAGCAGCAAAATAAAGTGCAGAGTGCCGTTAGCAGCAACGCCAACAACAGCAACAAGATCAACAGCACAGCACCAGAATCACCATCAGCAGCATCAAAAATCGAAATCAAGATCAAACAATAGCAGCATTTACCTGCTGCTGGCAGCATTGGTTGCTCGACTCGAGGCAGGGGCAAAGGAATACTTATATCTATTTTTGGTGGTCTTAGGGACACACAAGCGAAGGCCAGATGGCAACACCCTGTATTCTGAATTAAGAGGGTGGCACTGTCTTGTCGTATGGACCTAGATTTATTGAGCGACTGTTTGCTATAGAAAGGATCAAGGCCTTCTAACTGGATGCCAGTAATTTTTGCAGGAGTTTTTACTATTCTCCCAAGATAATTTTTATCCTTGGTAGTGAGGTTACCGTACCAACAGATGACAGCCTTTTGTCAACATTTAATCTAGCTAATTTTCTAAGACAGTAAAGGCGTTGCTGGCCTTTCTTGCACAGCATGTCAGTGTTAACATCAAATTTCAGGTTATTATCAATGATCGTGCCCAGATATTTATAATTGGGCACGATTTCCACTGGCTGGCCACAGATGACAGTGTTCTCGGTGAGATGGGGGCCAAGTCTGAAATCAATACAGAGCTCTTTTGTTTTAGAGATTCAAGAAGTTCAAGGAACGCATTGTTGCAGCAGGTCAGGAAGTCCTCTGTAACCTGGCCATGCCCCATCTCATCATTATTGAGAAGGCTGACAATGACCTAGTCATCAGCGTATTTGATGATGAAACGGTTGTCGTGGTTACTGCGACAGTCGTCAGTGTATAAAATAAACAAAAGAGCAGAGAGAACACAGCCCTATGGCGAACCAGTGGAAGTGCACAGAAGGCTAGACATTGTTGCATTCACCTTAACACTTTGTGATCTTTTGGTTAAAAAATCCAGTATCCAACAAGGATCTAGGCTAAAGGTGTTATTAGTTTCTCAACGAGAACATGGGGCTGGATCGTATTAAAAGCCGAGGAGAAATCAGTTGAGCGAATAGGAATTTCCATGTCTTGTCCACAGCCTAAAATAGTCAGTTAGTCATTGTTTAAAGGTCAGATGTGCACGCGTAACAGCAATAATGAGAAACGCAGTGCACCGCTGTTGTATATATTCATATGGAAATAGTCTTATTATCACCCAACATACAGCAATACAGATATTTATGTTGTAAACCAAAATCAACTCATGAATCATGTACCTTTTATGTGTAGGTTGCGGTTCTATGTGATCATGACCAGTCAGAGAGAGCTCTTCCCTCGACTCACTGCTGACATGCGACGGTTCAAGAAGCTCTCTCAGATCCACCGTGATCCAGGGGAGCTGGCTGGTAGACTGCCCCCAGAGCGAGCAGAGGCGTACGGGTGGCGTGTTGCCGAGCAGGACCTCTGGGAGGAACCATCCTCTGAAGCTGCAGCTGCCTTGGAGCCTGCTAGTGATGGAAGTGAATTTTCCCCCGCAGGGCAGCTTATACCAGAGTCTCAACTGCTGATCTACCAGTCCCCTGTGTTCCCACTGCTGAACAACGAAGTGGCCTCAGCACGCAAAAAGATCCAGTGTAGTGTGGAGCAGGCCATGGGCCACTGCCGCAGGGACAACCTGTGGAGGAGACTGTTCCATGGGGAGCACCTGGCCCTGGAGAAACTAAAGCTGACCAAGCTTTCCTTCATGGAGCTGGAGGAGCTGCTAGAGGCTGTGCAAAGTCGTTCGGTGGGGGAGATCGATCCACAGCTGGTAAGATTCTCCCGAAAGCCTTAGTTGTTTTGGTTTATTCCATCCTAGATCTAATTGACATTGACAGTTTTGGCCATCATTCCTATTCATACATAATTGACTCTAAAGAAATTACATCGTTGACTATAAAAAAATAAACATTTTCTACCTGACACAATCACAATTAAGTATCATGTCTTGAGTTAAGTCCCCAATTCAAGTGCAACAAAGCAAACACACTTCAAGTCAAGGCTTACAAGTCCCAAGTGAGGTCAAGACAAGATAACGTTAATAGTGCCCCCCGTCCATGTGCAAAAATAGTGAGAATGCTGAGGCGCGCATTAATGAGCATTACCAAGAGGGTGTCTTTAGAAATCCAATCAAAACGTAAATGTAGGCTTTACTTAAAGCCACTACGAGTAACTTTTAAATATCTTTAAAACAGCCTCATGTTTCCTCTGATAATCATAAATTACCTTTGACAGCAAACAAGACCATCAGTGCAAAGAAATACGTTTTTATTACTGCATTTGGTCTGGTCGCACACCCAGTCCGACTTTCGGTTTGCGCATGCAGGCTCTATGGTCACATATTCGTATTGGTCGTATTGGTGTACACAATTTCACGGGAGTGAACTAGACTGCAGTGTTTACTCCTAAATGATTGAGCGGTACTAAAACAAAGTTTACTTTGCTTCACTATCATCAGATGACCATTATTCATCTGAAATAGTCATTATACAACAACATAAACTAATTACCTCATTGTGATCCATACTAACTGCCGTCTCTCGTTCATTCGCTTTCTGGGAGGACACGGAATCTTTCAGCTCTGTGCGAGTGGTTAGTATACCTGCATCAACTCATTGCAATCAGGTGTGTGTGGCACTGACTGGCATTAGTTGATGCAGTGTCACTAACCACACTCACGGAGCCGAAAAGAGTCCGTGCCCTCACACTTTCAACACATGGAAATGCACTAATTGCGTCCTAATCATTCGACACTTGCACGGCCGGCACATGCTAGAAAACAGCTTTACGACCGCTGATGTCCAAAGGGGCCGCCAACTGACAATGTTACTCGTAGTAGCTTTAATAAAATAAAACACTGGATTCTCTGTATTTAAAAAAAAAAAAATTAATATGGATCGTTATTTGCGCACACATCCTCCTGGCTCTGTGTGTATTAAACAGGAGGAAGCTCGTCATACAGACAAAGCATGTCAATAGTAAATAGGTAAACTAAAGTAGATCATACTCAGCGGCAGTCAAGAATGAAGATCAGCATTTTTCTTCTCCCCTGCGCACAGCGTTCTCTCCCAACGCACAAACACTCGATCCAAGCGCAGGGCCAGAGTTTTCCAACCGAAAGAGGGCTAGGTTTAATCCTAAAGCTTACTCTTAGGATTAAAAAGAAACAAAAAATCACATTGAGACACACCGGTTGGTAAAGGCTATACAGGTGCCTGCCTGTGTGCTGCCTGACAGCCATCACCGTATTGCAATTAATGCCACAGCGCATCAAGTTAATGGGGCGGATCCGAAACCATTGCACATGCAGCTTCGTTTGGATCTTTTTTCGAAGGGCTGTGTGTACAGTATACAGTGTATACTGACAGTTGGAGCACTTGTATGAAGATTCATAATTTATGGCAATATAATACAGTAGGGGAGAGTGGCCTAAGTTGTGCATTTTGGAAGTTGTGCCACCCCTTGTTTCTAGAAAACCGTGGAAGAAATTGAAAATGTGACCACATATTTAAGAAGAGCCATCCATTTGACTCATCCTGTAAAGAAGGGAGACACAAGGAATAAGATAAAAGCACATTTAAGCTCAAAAAACTGTGTTTTGCCTTTCAAAGTAAAATTTCCATGATCAAGGTTTTTTGATTATTGTGTCTGAACACTTATAGACAAGTTTTAAAACATTTGACACATGTTTTAGTGCTTTAGTATGCTACACTTGTGTCTATATAGTTAGCACGATGTCAGCCCTAAACTGCTGCATCATGCCTATTATCCAAAACTCTGGGGTTGGGGTGATTTGTGCCAAAGGGCCTAGGTGAGTTATAAGTAAGTAAGTAAAATGTATTTATAAAAGCACATTTATGACAGTTTGCACTGTCCAAAGTGCTGTACATAGTGCATTCAGTAGATAAACAATGAAGGTAAAATAACAATAACCAAAATAAAAGACGTAAAGCCCATACATCCACATAAACAGAGATAGTAGTGCAGAGGTAAGATAGTTAATGGGGAGGAAACACCAGGGTGTACATATGGGTTTTGAGCCTTGATTTAAAGGCAGAAATGTAGAGGGAATCACATTTGTCAGGTGGCAGTTGGTTCCACAAGCACGGAGCAACTAGTGCAAAGTACATTTCTGAGAGTTGTGCCAGTGGCATGGCTGTATACGCTGGTCACCAAAAGAAAGTGATTGTCTACAGTAGCTCAGAAGAGAGTGACATCTCAATTCCACTTAACGACACCACTGATGAGAGTTCAGATGGCCAGAAAGATGATGATGGTGACTTTGTCATTGTGAGCTTTGCAGGTAAAACCATTAGATCTGCTTGGCCTTGTTTAAGAAAATTGTCCTTCAATCTTTGTCAACTATTTACTTTATTTACTTTAAATACACCTTAAATAAGTGATTGTCTCATGGATTTGTCTTGCATTACAGTTTATGAGATATATATCAATGGCACAATTCACCCCATGGTATTCTCTCCAACCGCACAACTTACACCACACCGGGGGCAAGTTGTGCAACAAGACAACTTTTTTTCCGAAAGCTATATTTCTTCAACAGTTTATTCCAGATCCAACGTTTTTATTGCCAGGGATGCACAACACCCTAAAATATATGTACATATTTGAGTTGGAGACTTTACTGTCAAGGCCTTACTTTAAAGTCACTTTGAGTGAAAAGTTGCACAACTTAGGCCACTCTCCCCTATATACATTTATCAATCACATGGCAGCAACTTAATGCATGTAGGCATGTAGTCGTGTTCAAGACAATGTGCTTAAGTTCAAATCGAGCCTCAGAATGCAAAGAAAAGAGTTTTGAATGACTTTGAACGTGGCATGGTTGATGGTACACGTTAGGAGCTATCCATGTTTTCATGTTTATGCCAAATTCTGACCCTACCATTGGAACTTTGCATCTGAAATAGAGGTTCATCAGACCAGGCAAGATTTTTCCAATCTTCTATTGTCTAATTTTGGTGAACCTGTGCGAATTGTAGCCTCAGTTTCCTGTTCTTAGCTGACAGGAGTGGATCCCCGGTGGGGTCTTCGGCTGCTGTAGCCCATCTGCTTCAAGGTTGGTCATGCGTTCTGAGATGTTATTCTACATACCTTGGTTGTAACGAGTGGTCATTAAGTACGGATCCTCAGTTTAGTACGGGCCCCCGTAATTAGGGTTAGGGTTAACCCTCTTCTTCTGACTTCTTCTTTCTTCTTATTCTGCCGCAAAATTCTAGCTGCTACTCCTCCCACACCGTTACACGCAGACATGCAAAAATTTCACACAACGTGCGCCCCAACCCCACGGGGTGTGCTATTATACAGTTTTTTGAATTTCCGCTAGGGGGCGCTGTTATTAAGCCCCGACTGAAGAAAGTTTGAGAGGCTACGCCGCCATTGCCCAAAACGTTTACGCAGGGGCGGGCTTATTAACAAATTGGCCATAACTCCTTAACCTTAGGTCCTATCATCATCAAACGTGCTGGGTATGTGCAGGACTCATGTGGTAGCATGTCCCTCGAAGCTTATCGAGATTAACCCATAGGGGGCGCCACAAATGCCCCCTGACTCTGATTGACTTGAAATGTATTACACTTGTACAGCTCATGGTGCTCTACAATATAGCCTCTCAGACAGTTTTTTGAATTTCCGCTAGGGGGCGCTGTTATTAAGCCCCGACTGAAGAAAGTTTGAGAGGCCACGCCCCGCACACCGTAAGTACGATTGACTTGAAATTTCTCACATGTGTATTTTAGTCAACCTGGAAATATTTTCGGCTAATTAGCATAAACTGAAAAACAGGCTTTTATCCACAACTTTGTCAAGTTTTACTCTATCAACACCAAATGTCTCACGAAGCCCCGGGGGACTATGACGCACATCTCCGAGATTGTCGAGATTAGCCCATAGGGGGCGCCACAAATGCGAAAACCATCATTCAAAAATTCAATGTTTGCCAGGCCACGCCCCTCGCCCTGATTGACTTGACATTTCTAAAGGCCAGGACACACCAGTCCGACATGTTCCGACTACGCAAAAAATGGAGTCGGCCTTTTCAGGAAGCTCCAGGCTTCCCGTCGCGGCCAGAGAACACACCAAACTGACTGCTGACTTTCCGTACGCTCTGTTGCTTGCGCGGGACGTAATGTCTCCATAACAGCAGGCGGCGCTAATCTGTATTGTGGCCCGAAAAAATACGAAAGCCGGAAATGATGGGACAGCTCTCTAGAGCATAAACATAGATAGAAATATGTATTTATATTTATGGACCATAAGAGCACAATTTTTAGCAGAGAGTGTCGAGCATGGTGTCGAGCAGTCAACAAGGGTTGATGCATGTGAGTAGCGTACTCTCAAAACGAAACGAACAAACACATTAAAACGATGGCTAGCTGTTGTTAGCTGTTTGTGCTACACGCCTCACTTCCGGGCTTCACTGATTCGCTAGCCCTCCACCAATCAAATTGCTCCAAATGAAAGACGGTCGGCCGCCGATTGGCGGCCGACAGGCTCAAAACCAGCCCAACGACCTTTACGTCGGCCGACGTCACGGCACACACCAAACAGATTTGTCTCCCGACCCCCTATCGACTCTACGACGGCGATTTTCGGGCTGGTGTGTCCTGGCCTTTACACATGTACAGCTCATGGTGCTCTACAATAAAGCCTCTTGGACCACAGGGGTCAGCCATGATTTTCTTTCTTCCCTAATTTACATGACCTGAAATACAGTGAAGTGACATTTACTCTGTGGATTTCCAACCTATCATCACCAAATTGTATACACAGCATCAGAGGACGGCCACAACTCGGGACTGGAGTTCGGAAAGCCCGCGGCGGCGGTTCGTAGAAGCGTTCTGGCCCGGCCGACAGGAGGGGCGCCGCCGAAGCGGGGATTGGCGGCCTGCGCCGGGCTGCCTGTACTTTCAAAATCTCTGCGGGATTTTCTAGTTAAGTATGGGTCCTCAGTTTACTGAGGATCCGTTTAAGTACGGGTCCTCAGTTTACTGAGGATCCGTAATTATTGTTCTTCGTTTTTTCAGCCCTGAAATTTTTCTAGCTGCTACTCCTCCCACACCGTTACGCGCAGACATGCAAAAATTTCACAGAACGTGCGTCCCCACCCCACGGAGTGTGCTATTATACAGTTTTTTGAATTTCCGCTAGGGGGCGCTGTTATTAAGCCCAGACTGAAAAAAGTCCTGTAAGTCCGATTGACTTGAAATTTCTCACACAGGTGTATTTTAGGGTGCTCTACCCCACGGGGTGTGCTATTATACAGTATTTTGAATTTCCGCTAGGGGGCGCTGTTATTAAGGCCCGACTGAAAAAAGTACGTAAGTCCGATTGACTTGAAATTTCTCACACAGGTGTATTTTAGGGTGCTCTACAAAAAAGCCTCTTGGACCATAAAATTCAACCTCGAAATATTTTCGGCAAATTAGCATAAACTGAAAAACAGGGTGTTATCCACAACTTTCTGAAATTTTACTGTATCAACACCAAATTTCTCGTGAAGCCCCGGGGACTACAAAAAACATACCTGTAAAAGATTAGTAGGACAACTTGCAAAACATGGCCGCCATTGACCAAAAAGTTTACGCAGGGGTGGGGCTTATCACCAAATTGGCCATAGGTCCTATCATCATCAAACTTGCTGGATATGTTCAAAAGACATGTGGTAATATGTCCCTAATTGTTTGTCTAGATTATCCCATAGGGGGCGCCACAAATGCTAAAACCATAATTCAAAAATGCAATGTTTGACAGGCCACACCCCTCGCCCCCTGACTCTGATTGAGTTGAAATTTATTTCACATGTACGGCTTATGATGCTCTACAATGAAGCCTCTTGGACCATAGGGGTCAGCCATGATTTTTTTCCTTCACTAATTTACATGACCTGAAATACAGTGAAGTGACATTTACTCTGTGGATTTCCAACCTATCATCACCAAATGGTGTACACAGCATCAGGGGATCAACGTACCCGTGTGTACAAAGTTATAGCGAGATAGCTCAAAGAACATGGCCGCCCTTAACGAAAACGTCTTCGCGAGAACGGCCGTTTTTCTGCATTTTGCCACGATTGCGACCTTCAGCTGCTACTCCTCCCACACAGTTACACGCAGACATGCAAAAATTTCACAGAACGTGCGTCCCCACCCACGGAGTGTGCTATTATACAGTTTTTTGAATTTCCGCTAGGGGGCGCTGTTATTAAGCCCCGACTGAAAAAAGTACCGTAAATCCGATTGACTTGAAATTTCTCACACAGGTGTATTTTAGGGTGCACGGGGTGTGCTATTATACAGTATTTTGAATTTCCGCTAGGGGGCGCTGTTATTAAGCCCCGACTGAAATAAGTACCGTATTCCGATTGACTTGAGATTTCTCACACAGGTGTATTTTAGGGTGCACGGGGTGTGCTATTATACAGTTTTTTAAATTTCCGCTAGGGGGCGCTGTTATTAAGCCCCGACTGAAGAAAGTTTGAGAGGCCACGCCCCTCACACCGTAAATCCGATTCACTTGAACTTTCTCACACAGGTGTATGTTAGGGTGTTCTACAAAAAAGCCTCTGGGACTATATAAATCCGCCTTGGAATATTTTCCGCTAATTAGCGTGAACTGAAAAACACGGTTTTAACCACAACTTTCTCAAATTTTTCTTTATCAACACCAAATTCCTCATGGAGCCTCGGGGGACTATGACACACATGCCGTAAAAGATTAGTAAGAAAGCTTGAAAAACATGGCCGCCATTGACCAAAACGTTTACTCAGGGGCGGGGCTTATTAGCAAATTGGCCATAACTCCTTAACCATAGGTCCTATCATCATCAAACTTGCAGGATATGTGCAGAAGTCATGTGGTAGCATGGCCCTCTAAGCTTGTTGAGATTAACCCATAGGGGGCGCCACAAATGCGAAAATCATAATTCAAAAATGCAATGTTTGACAGTCCACGCCCCTTTCCCACTGACTCTGATTGACTTGACATTTCTTACACATGCACAGCTCACGGTGTTCTACAATAAAGCCTCTTGGACCATAGGGGTCAGCCATGATTATTTTTTCTTCCCTAATTTACATGACCTGAAATTCAGTCAAGTGACATCTACTTTGTGGATTTCCAACCTATCATCACCAAATTGTGTACACAGCATCAGAAGACCAACATACACGTGTGTATAACGTTTTAGCGAGATAGCTCAAAAAACATGGCCGCCCTTAACGAAAACGTCTTCGCTAAGAGTGGCCATTTTCCTGACGTTTTGCCACGATTGCAACCAACGATCGGCCACAACTCGGGACTCGAGTTCGGAAAGCCCGCGGCGGAGGTTCGTAGGAGCTTTCGAGCCCGGCCGACGGGCGGGGCAACGCCGATGCGGGGATTGGCGGCCTGCGCAGGGCTGCCCGTACTTTCAAAATCTCCGCGGGATTTTCTAGTTGCTCTTCGTTTTTTCAGCCATGACATTTTTCTAGCTGCTACTCCTCCCACACCGTTACACGCAGACATGCTAAAATTTCACAGAACGTGCGTCCCCACCCCACGGGGTGTGCTATTATACAGTTTTTTGAATTTCCGCTAGGGGGCGCTGTTATTAAGCCCCGACTGAAGAAAGTTTGAGAGGCCACGCCCCGCACACCGTAAGTCCGATTGACTTGAAATTTCTCACACAGGTGTATTTTAGGGTGCTCTACAAAAAAGCCTCTTGGACCATAAAAGTCAACCTGGAAATATTTTTGGCTAATTAGCATAAACTGAAAAACAGGGTTTTATCAACAACTGTGTCAAGTTTTACTCTATCAACAACAAATTTCTCACGAAACCCCGGGGGACTATGACGCACGTCTCCAAAAAATATTAGTAGGATAGCTTGAAAAACATGGCCGCCATTGACTAAAATGTTTACGCAGGGGCGGGGCTTAATAACAAATTGGCCATAACTAATTGACCATAGGTCCTATCATCATGAAACTTGCAGGATATGTGCAGAAGACATGTGGTAGCATGGCCCTATAAGCTTGTCGAGATTAACCCATAGGGGGCGCCACAAATGCAAAAACTATAATTCAAAAATGCAATGTTTGACAGGCCACGCCCCTTTCCCACTGACTTTGATTAACTTGAAATGTCTTACACATGTACAACTCATGGCGCTCTACAATAAAGCCTCTTGGACCATAGGGGTCAGCCATGATTTTTTTCTTCCCTAATTTACATGACCTGAAATTCTACTACTGAAAAATCTACTTTGTGGATTTCCAACCAATCATCACCAAATTGTGTACACAGCATCAGGGGACCAACATACACGTGTGTATAACGCGAGATAGCTCAAAAAGCATGGCCGCCCTTAACGAAAACGTCTTCGCTAAGAGCGGGCATTTTTCTGCAGATTTGCCACGATTGCAACCTTCAATCGGCCACAACTCGGGACTCGAGTTCGGAAAGCCCGCGGTGGAGGTTCGTAGGAGCTTTCGAGCCCGGCCGACGGGCGGGGCGCCGCCGATGCGGGGATTGGCGGCCTGCACAGGGCTGCCCGTACTTTCAAAATCTCCGCTGGATTTTCTAGTTTGAATTACTGTTGCCTTTCTATCATCTCGAACAAGTCTGCCCATCCCCCTCTGACCTCTGACATCAACAAAGCATTTTTCGTCCATACAACTGCCGCTCACTGGATATGTTTTCTTTTTCGGGCCATTCTCTGTAAACCCTAGAGAGGTTTGTGAGTGAAAATCCCAGCAGATCAACAGTTTCTAAAATACTCAGACCTGCCCGTCAGGCACCATCAACATTGCCATGTTCAAAGTCACTTAAAGAGGACCTATTATGCTATTTTTACTACTGCAGTTAAGCCTCTTTGCAAACACTTTCTGTTTATACCCTAGACATAACTGCCCTCTGTATCTGTCTGCACTCTGTTTGAACCTAGCCAATCAGAGCAGGCCGGTAACTGCATGACAACAGGCACGCCCCCTAGTTTCACGTTACACTGAGCGGACTGCAGTGTGAGCTCGGGCAGATTTGAACCATAGATAGTATATAGGGGAAAGTGGGGTGAGTTGTGCATTTTGGAAGTTGCAAAACCCCTTGTTTCTAGAAAACCGTGGAAGAAATTGGCAATGTGACCACATATTTAAGAAGAGCCATCCATTTGACTCATCCTGTAAAGAAGGGAGACACAAGGAATAAGATATAAGCACATTTAAGCTCAAAAAACTGTGTTTTGCCTTTCAAAGTAAAATTTCCATGATCAAGGTTTTTTGATTATTGTGTCTGAACAATTATAGACACGTTTGAAAATATTTGACACATGTTTTAGTGCTTTGGTATGCTACACTTTGAGTCTATATAGTTAGCACAATGTCAACCCTAAATTGCTGCATCATGCCTATTATCCAAAATTCTGGGGATGGGGTGATTTGTGCCAAAGTGCCTAGGTGAGTTATAAGTAAGTAAGTAAGTAAAATGTATTTATAAAAGCACATTTATGACAGTTTGCACTGTCCAAAGTGCTGTACATAGTGCATTCAGTAGGTAAACAATGAAGGTAAAATAACAATAACCAAAATAAAAGACGTAAAGCCCATACATCCACATAAACACAGATAGTAGTGCAGAGGTAAGTAAGTAGTGCAGAGGTTAATGGGGAGGAAACACCAGGGTGTACATATGGGTTTTGAGCCTTGATTTAAAGGCAGAAATGTAGGGGGAATCACATTTGTCAGGTGGCAGTTGGTTCCACAAGCACGGAGCAACTAGTGCAAAGTACATTTCTGAGAGTTGTGCCAGTGGCATGGCTGTATACGCTGGTCACCAAAAGAAAGTGATTGTCTACAGTAGCTCAGAAGAGAGTGACATCTCAATTCCACTTAACGACACCACTGATGAGAGTTCAGATGGCCAGAAAGATGATGATGGTGACTTTGTCATTGTGAGCTTTGCAGGCAAAACCACCTAGATCTGCTATGCCTTGTTTAAGAAAATGTACCTTCAATCTTTGTCAACTATTTACTTTATTTACTTTAAATACACCTTAAATAAGTGATTGTCTAATGGATTTGTCTTGCATTACAGTTTTTGAGATATATATATAAATTGGCACAATTCACCCCATCTTATTTTCTCCAAATCACCACGTAGTGGGGTGATTTGTGCGACAAGACAACTTTTTTTCCGAAAGCTATATTTCTTAAACAGTTTATTCCAGATCCAAAGTTTTTATTGCCAGGGATGCACAACATCCTGAAATATATGTACATATTTGAGTTGGAGACATAACTGTCAAGGCCTCACTTTAAAATCACTTTGAGTAAAAAGTTGCACAACTCACCCCACTTTCCCCTACAATGGATGTAGCATCCAGGCTAACCTCAGTTATTCCAACTGAATCCAATCGTCCTGGCCTATGCACGTCGCCATCTTGTCATATTTTGACTCCGCCTCATTTCCTCTTACCAAAAAAGGGCATTGATGTGACGTTGGGTGGAGGGAGATATGCCCATCTAGCTGACGTATACCTCCGAGGTGAAGTGAGGGCCAACGGGTGGCTAGCTGTCACTCAAGAGACTGCTTCCCTAATTATTCATACATTTTAACCTCCAATAGAATAAAAACTAGCCTGCTTGAAAAAAAATCATCCCCCTCAGTGTTGTAATGGAGATATGGCCTAAACATACAGACTAGAATGTTTTTTGTACCAGGCCTTAATGATGCAGTGAAAACGGCATATTGAACATTGGAGTCAATGAGAAATTGCTCTGTTTTGATACCTGCCCTTAGTGGCCACTCGGTGAACTGCAATTTTTGACATTTCCGCATTGGATGCTGGTAGAACTCGCTCTGGTTGGGGCTTGATTTGAACAGGCAGGGGGAGGGCGGGACATGGAATATCCGCATTGTGTAATGTCACGCAATCCAGGAAACTAGTCAATAGGGTGCCGCGAACGGCAACGGAGTTTTGAGGCTGCCACCCCAGACAGTAAGCAGGGAATTTTTCTAAAATGCATGTACGTCATTATTTGACACTTCGGTATAATTTTGCATGACTGTATAACATTATAACAGTATTTATATGTCAGAAAAGATGAAAAAGCATAATAGGTACTCTTCAAACCCCCCTTTCTTCCGAAAATCGGACTGGGTGTGCGACCAGACCAAACGCAGTAATAAAAACTATATAAAAATTTCTTTCTTTGCACTGATGGGTTTGTTTGCTGTTAAAGGTAATTTATGATTATGAGAGGAAACATGAGGCTGTTTAAAATATATTTAAATGTTACTCGGAGCTGCTTTAAATTGCAACACTTTACAATAACTCTGAGTGAGCGTTTGGGAACTGAGGACATTACATTGACATTTTGAAAGCAAAATGTTATCCCTTTCTTGCTTGAAATACAACTTCTGATGCTCAACATTTCGGGGTCTCCATTGTGATATTTTGTGCATCATAATGCACCACATTTTTTCAATGGGAGACAGGTATGTACTGCAGACAGGCCAGTCTAGTGCTACTTCTACTAGTTCTACTATGGATTGTAAATGGTGTAATCCTCAAATTATTTGCAGGAATGTTGGATTTAAACTGTTGGACTGTTTTCCTTTGCAGTTCTTCCCAAAGTGGTAAGCCTCACCCCATTATTGCTTGTGAAGACTGAACCTTTACAGGATGCCCCTTTTATATCCATTCATTATTAAATCACCTGTTAAAATGTTAATGTGAGTAATGTTCCAATTTTTATTTCCAGATCTTTTAATTCCCCTTTTCCAATTTTTTTGAAATGTGTAAATTGTATATTTACAAAAATAAAAATGTATAAAATGTATCGGTTTAAACCAATACATATGATGTACTTGTACTGTTATTTATTTAATACATGTTGAAAAGGATTAGGAAATATTCACATTCTGTTTTATTCACATTTTGCATATCGTCCCACCTTTTTGAAATTGTGGTAGTAGATTGTTATGATGGTAATGTGTTATGTGTTGCTTTAGGACTGTTTCCTGACCATGAGTCCAGCATGGTACCAGAGTCTGATCAAAGTCCTGCTGAACCGCTTCCCTCAGAGCTGCAGACATTTTGACGACAGTGGAATTCAGTATCTGGTGAGAAGACTGACAACACTGACTTTGATCAGACAAAGTTGTTTTCTGTTTTTTTAGTTTTTTACTGCAGGTTTGTTTCACTTCACCAAGTCACTTTAAAACTGTGATCATCTCATTGGTTGAGAGCATCGAACATCGAGGGATTATTTCGATCTTGAGGGGAAAAAATTGGGATACTGTTTTAATTTTGAAACTAGAGCAAGTAAATAAGGGCACACTAGGCATTCCTACCGTACCCTAGCACGATTGACATGTTCGTTTGACCAAGGTGAGTGATCCGTATCATACTCAACCACAGAACACTTCCTTGGCCCTGGCACAGTTTGGAAAGGTGTGCTTCGGCGCGGTAACAGATGCACGAGCCATGTGCAAAGACTGTGTCCTGATGTCATTTTATGAGACTGTTGCCGCAGTATTGCGTATGCCCGGATCAGGGCACGTGTGAGTGCACTGTAAGATAGCTGGAGAGTGGAGATCAAAAGAAATGGCGTACACTCACACTACATATCCGTACTGAGCCCAAGCACGCTCCAGTAGGTTTGACCGGTGTGAGTGCTCTGTACCTTCCTTGGCCCTTATATGCGACTATTCCGTCAATGGTAATTTAAAAATTAAAAGGTTTTTAAGTTTGTGTTTGTCTGATGCAAAGGTGGAATGTTTGCTTCAGGTTTGACCAGATGAACTTATTTAAAAACTATCTAACTACCATTGACCATACACCAATATACTACAGTAACTCGAAACAACCCAAATCCGTGGATTTTCTCGCTTCGGCACAGTACTGGTCTGAGTGTGAGTGCACCCTTTTTGTCTCAAGCCTGATTCACTGTTATCCATTTTACCAGCTGCATCTTTTTATCCAGCAAATGTTTTCTTAACATGTTTCTGGTTCAAAGGCGTGTTTTGAATAATTGCACTATTGTGTGGGTTTTGCTCATATTGACAACGACCAGTGTTGGGAACGTTACTTTAAAAAAGTAATTAGTTATAGTTACTCACTACTTGTTCCAAAAAGTAACTGAGTTAGCAACTGAATGACTTTATAATAGAAGTAACTAGTTACAAGGGAAAGTAACTATTTGCGTTAGCCTACTGTAAGTTGCTATATGTCAAAAAAAAGTTTTCACAAGTCAGTTGAAATGAGTAGAACAGACAGGTAGGCCTACTTGTAGGCTACATAACAACCACATCAACAGACAGCAAGAGGTTTATCCAAAAACGTCAGACTATGAAGCATGAGACGATGAGAGGAGGAGTAAGGATTTATCCTATGTTTATTTCCTTCTTTAACATGCTCAGCAGCATACAGATCCCAGGAAAATAAATATAATAATATATAATATAATAGCAATATTCGGCTCGTGATGACACGCTAAACAGCTGTAGCAACCGGCGAATCGCGGCCGTTTAATAACGTGCATAAATTATAATTTATAGAGATCTGGAAACTCCATGCATTTACTCACAAGGACGATGCAAAAGAACTCAGGGAGAGCACGTTTCAATCATGGATTGATAGGTGGTTACTGCGGCAATGTGCACGCTCACACAACAGAGAGAGAAAGAAAAAGAAACTTCACTAAACAGGCGCTCCGGCTGACTGACGTGACGGCGCTAACTGACAGTTATAATGTCATCCGCACTGAATATAACACATCTTAAAACACTATAAGAAATAACAATCGCTTATCTCGTTGTTAACCCACCCGTCTCCTCACTAGCAGTTTGTGTAGTATGGAGCCAGGGGGTGCGCTCGGATTACACAGTTTATTCAATCAATTCATAGTAACGCACCGCATTTAACGTTCAGTAACGATAATGGCGTTGTAACGACGGAAAAAGTAATTAGTTAGATTACCCTGTTACTGAAAAAATAATGGCGTTACCTAACGCCGTTATTTTAAACTGCGTTATTCCCAACACTGACAACGACTAAGCTTTGTGTATGTACTACAGTAGAACCAATTTAATTTCCATGTGATTCATTGAGGATGAGCAAAATATGGGATTTGGAAAATATTAACATCTGATCTCTTTATGTCACCAAAAGGCTGTTCTGAACCAGAAGTTCACTGACTGTTTTGTTTTGGTGTTTCTGGACACCCAAGCTGGAAAAACAGTGAGTTTTTATATTGATATACTTTATACTTTTATATGTATCATTATTATATTGTTGTTGTGCATCTCAGCAATTTTAATTTCCCATTTTCTTCCACTCACAGAGTCTAAAGGTTGTGTTTCGGGAACCGCTGCCATCCCAGCCTCAAGCCAGTAGCAGCCCCCCCCCTCAGCTAGTGTCCATGTACCATCATCTGGAGTCTGTCATCAACACAGCATGCTATAACCTCTGGACAGGACTGCTATAGGACTAACCTCAACTCTCCTTTTCTCATATTCTGATATACTTGGTCTTAACTAGCCCCCCCATCCACCCATATATCCTGTTTTCCTTCTGAGCGTTGGGTGTTTGCAAAATTTAACGCTCATTGTCCACAAGATGGAATTAGAAACCATAAAGGACGGAGCTGTACGTGTGTCACTGTGTTGAATTATGTTTTTATTAAATTGGAATTTATGAAAAATCAGTGTCAGCCAGTGACGATTGCACACTGGATAATCGTCCAAGTACGCTGGATATGCAGCTTTAGCATGACAAATGCGACATCAGTAATAACACGCACATTGAAGCTGCTTGTCAATGTATTCACTTTGCTGAAAAGTAAGTATATCATCAGGGCAGTTTAATATTGCTCAATAATGTAATTTTTTTTTCTGTGCACAAATGAAGTACCCTGGCTCCGCCCGCCTACCTACTTCCGCTCAAATTTCATTTTCCCTTCAGTAGTCAGTCTGGGGCTGCGGTGAATTCATGGATTCTAGCTGAGGGAAATTTCCGGCCGTCCAATCAGCGAACAGAGCGAATGGCTGAGAACGATGACGTCGAAGTTGCACTCCAGTTTCAGTTGAATGCTGCGTTCCTTTATACTCGGAACTCGGAGATTTCCGACTTGGTGGTTCCGAGTTCCGACCTGTCTGTGTTCCAGTGCATCTGCTCGCGAAAGTATGGACGCCTACAACCTTTCTCATCCAAATAACTAAACGTTAGGCTCTAGCAAGTTACCGTTGCCAGGTACCGGTAGATCAATAGACTACAATATGTAGTGAAGTCGGACATTTTCGAGTTCCCAGTACAACAGGAACGCACCGTCAGAAGCCGGCTCATGACATACGTCACGACCAAACGTTATGCTGATCCAGAGTGGCACTGGGCAGATCCAATAGTTTTAAACTTCAGCAGACACCCGCCCTCCAAGTGAGTGAACGTTTGCCAAATAAAGCAGTTCCAGACCTTCTGTACAAATGAAATGAAGTACGATGGTCTGGTTGGACCAGGCTACAAATGAAGCGCATATCTGTTTGAAACCGCCTAGATGGAAGTTCATTGAACCAGGCTAAATTGGTGGGAAAATATATGTATTAGCAGGGTTTTCCACATTCTGTTATACTGGGGGCATAGCAGTTCACATGAATTAAAGACTAATACCTCTGCTATTGCCAGAAGAAATTGTTACACATACCGTATAAGAAGCATAATATTTTCCTTTCAAGGAGAATTAGCAGAGCAGCTACATAAAGGTGTGCAGAGAATGTTTTTTTTTTGTTTATTTATCAACTCTGTGTTAACTCAAACTGAACTGTACGGATCAATGGACCAGCCACAAATCCACTCATACTGATCCCTCTGACAGTTATGTCCATTGACAATTTCAAATGAGGTTCATTCAAACAAGACAACATGTAAAACAAAAAACGTGAAAGTCAGAGTTTCTTTGTGCAATTCTTCTATGAACAAAAAGTACAAAGGAAAATATGTAGCTAGAGCATTATTGTGTCTGTTATGCAGCGAGGTAGCAGTCTCTCAGTAACATTTTCAGCCATAACATTTAATATTCTAAACAAACTTATAGTTCACAGGTATATGGGCCTGGCTTTAAAAAGCAAAGGCCACGTAATGAGTGAGGTAATAAAGACACATGATGCATAACGCCTTGTTCAAGCTATAGGCGTGAGCCTGGTGGAGCGAGGCGTGCCTCTTTTTAATCAGGTTTCCATGTTAACAGGTGAGACCCTTCACACTGATCTCCTGGCAGCGCATCAGCACAGGGCAGCCCGAAAATTAATGCCACTAACGTTCATAAAGCGGTTGGTGTAAGCTCGGGGTTACAAGTATTGTAAATGACAAGCTTTCTGTCCTCTTATTTCACCGCATTGAACTCGTGAAAACAGAAGACATGCTGATAGTGAAGGGGCTTTGTGAGCGGCTACTTTCCTGTTAGGCGTACTTAAAAATAAAAGTCAACTCACGTTTGTCCAGTGAAATGCTATTAATGTTTAGCCAGTAAAATGCTTTTACTGTGAAGCCGTAGCCTTAATGCTTAACAGTAACTTAACCGCTGCGCGCTGTACTATGGATAGCATATAGAAGCTACACACGTTTACTTTTGCTAGAAAAACCGGCAGAGCACAAATCTTTCCCCAGACAAAGTGGCGGGTGGTCTCAATAACTTACTAATCGCTTAGACTAAATTGGCGAGTGTTATATTTGAGCCCTGCAAGACACTCTCCACTGATCAGTGATGGTGCCGCGGAGACACCTTGCATGTTATGTTGTCTTCTAACTTTATAACTCGCGTGTGGGTATTTTGACAGCAAATGTTATAGACTATGCATACGTGAAGTGGAGCCGTGACATCAGCGCTACCAGGGAAAATGGTTTCGGTGCTTACAAGAAACCAAAACCTTTGTGTTTTCCAAAAAATCCTCCCTGGGAGTTGATCTCAAAAACTTGCGGTTTCATGCCTGCGTTTGCTGTTTTCATGTAAATGATATAGTGCATTCGCGAAAATATGCACCGTTGCGTGTTGTCGTATAAACAGCCCCTTAGTGTGAACAAGGCGTAAGGGTTGATTCAGCACAGCAGGTGAATGAGTATTGCAGCAATACTTCCTACCTCCACACCAGTTTATAGTGGAAACCCCCTTACCATCTTAAGGTTCAACCTACCATGATATGGGCACATACTTGGCACTGTTTCTGTGTTTAATTGGCTGCCAAAAGATGCAACTTTTGTTATGAATTAAAATCATAATATTGCAATGTCCACAGACCTGTAGCAGTTTAAGTTTGACTGGACCTACTACTGGGTACAAAGTGTGGAGCAGACACTGTTCAATGAAGTCTTCAGGGATCAGACCTCTAGCACAGAGCTTCTTAATGATTGACTAATTATTATGAGCAGGTAAAATCAAAGTGAAAATTAGATTAGATGAGTCCGTTTTCATGTAGTATCATGAGCAAAATGCTTCCACATATATAACTGCACAAGTTTCATACTCCATGCATACTCTTGAGTTATCTTGGATCTGGTGCCTTCTGGTATCATTTTGCTAGATCTGCATTTAACATGGGTCTTTTATATCAGTGGCAGACACATGTGCAAAGTGGGAAGGTTTTTATGTTTGTTTAAAAGTGTCAAACCTGTTATTCACTTGAACCCCACTGCCTCATACAGTGCCCTGAAGTGCCTTTCCCTGTTTATAAAAATACTAAACAAAAGTGAACAGCCTATGAAGTTATACTGCTCTGTCAGCTTTGCATTGAAAATGTTTGGAAACACACATTCCTGATGCAATGAAAGTGCTTCAGTCAGTCAGTTTAGAATGTGTGATAGAAATGTGCCTTTAATAAGAAGGAAAATAGGCCGCATATGGCTAAGCATGTAGAGGAGGTCCACTGATTGCAGGGTTAGTGGTGTAAAACCTGCCACATGTCCATTTGTCCCCGGGCAAGACACTGAACCTAAATGTTCTCCCGATAGGTGGCTAGCACCCTGCTTGGTAGCTGCTGCTATCGTTGTGTGAGAATTGGTAAATGAAACAAACTATGTAAAGCATATATGTGCATATTTACTTTGATATTTTGCATGATAGAATGCAACATTTCATCAGTGCTGGGTGTTACCAAAGCATGTTCAGGTAATGAGTTTTAGTTGTGTATTTTGAAAGGGTCAGCTTGTAAAATCATACCTCAACTTACAAGAGGGCATGAAGTCTGATAAAGAATGTGGAATCATAACAAACATGAAGTCTTGATATCCATTGCATTCATCAACCTTATTCATTATCGATATACTAAAGAGCCTTGGATTTCTAGACATTTTCACAGGAAGGAAAACAATACATAATTGAGCGACTGGATGCTGGATGACAATAAGAAAAGTTGAACAGAACAGCAACCACTCCTTATACTGCTCAGATAATTTAGTCTGAATGTTAAACACTGGATATTCATCATGGAAAATGTGAACAATAACAAGTTATATACAACTGTATTATGTATATTTTTTTATATAGTAAACTTTATACAGTATGTGAAATGCTAAATAAAGTAGGATGAATGAGAATGTGTCAATTTTTTTACAGTACAGTATGTGGGAATTTGAGATGTATTAAAGTCTTTGCTAATTAGGGGTATAAAAAAACTACAATTAATGAATAAACCGTTGCTGTTGTAAACAATTGTTCTATGTCATCACAATTTACATGGACATTCAGATAGATATGGCCCTGTGATCTGTATGAGTGAGATAGCTTCAATTGATTAAAGGATGTATCAGTTTCACAGGCTTAAATATTTTTAAATCACCAAAAGGAAAAATATTATTATAAAAAAAAGTAACATTTGCCAACTCTATTATTAGCTTGGGACTTTATTTTTTACATTTACTGTATTCTTCCCTGCCGAGGTTAGAAATCGGCTGCCAAGTGTTGTATGCTCTTGCCTTAGCTAGTGGACGGCAGTTTATTGTCAAGTAATCAATTTATTTATTTTCAGAACTGCATCACAAAGCAAAAATTCAATATATTGTTTAATAGGGGTTTCAGGAACTTCCGGCTTGGCGAAGCAGCATGTATGTCGCGTTACTTTGAGCTCCTGCTGAGTTTTTTTATTTTTAGGCACTTTTTTCTCCCCCACTACGGTCCAGCAGTTTTATTGAACTTTTATTTACCACATTTGGTTTGCTTTTCTGCTGTTATCATGCCGCCCAAGACGAATAAAGGAAACTGCATTCAGCCTCACCTGCGGCCCGTGAAATCTCTGCCTCCGCGGAATTCACTGCGGGAAATTATGGATGTGGCTGTGCTCAGAACTGAGCTTCTGTCTCCGCGTGGATGTTGCGGCAACAGGGACGTTGGAACTACTTTCTTAGGGGGGGTGCTGTACATTGGCCGAGGTGCAGCGCTATCAGACAAAGCAGTAGGCTACTGGTAAAATTAGCAATCTATAACCATGATAAAATAGCCTATTTATATCTAAAATAGCTATTAAAACAAACTATAAAAGCAAATAACATTTATGAATTTTCCAAAGTATCCTTATAGCCTTTTTTTAGGTTTTGATTAAACATTGTTGTGACAATTTATAAGTGGGTGTCTGGGGGTACTCCCCCAGAATTTTTTGAGCATTAAATGCTTAATTTCCTGCATTCTGGTGAATTTTTATTCACCAATTTGTTCCTTTTCTGCATACATTTGTATTCTTGAGCCCCGCTGTGATCGGTGAATGATAACCGGGGCAGTGCACGTCACGTTGTCGAGGGGAAAGCTTCCGCGATCTCCGTTAGTTTCAGTTTACAGCCGACAAAGTTACAATCACAACGACCGCATAGACAGCGCATGGACAGCGTTTTAATGAAGCCTCTCATTCTTATTATCATAAGGGCATTGAAGCAAATTATGAAATCTAAACATTACGACGGCCCTGGCGGTGCGTAAAAGGACAGCGCAGTTGGCAATCTCTCCTCAGCAGTGCAAGCCACAGTAAAAGTCCATCGCACAGCCGATTCCTGCCTCTGATACGTTGACTCGCAACATAATGACTCAAGGCTTTGCATTGGCTTTGGCGATTTCCCGTGTCTCTTTTTTCTCTCCACACAAAGCGTTCTCTCTCCCATTGCACACACGCATGCCCCGGCCGCTTCTGAGAGCACAGCAATGTTGGTTCCACCCGAAAAAATAAAATAAACACGACTTGGACACAGGCCCTGAAGCTGAATGACCGCTCTGGTAACGGGCATTACTGGACGCCGAATACTAGACCCCGAATATAAGACGACCCGACTTTTTTACGACCTTATGAAGTGTTAAATGTTCGCCTTTACTTGATGCATGTGCGCTCACCGGCCGGCGGGGACACAATTCTTATCAGCGGTAACTTGGCAAGATACTGGCACACACCTTGGAGGAGCAGGTGCGCAGGTGAACGTTGCATCCTGTCAGCGCGTCTCTTTTCTCCTCTCTCCCCCCCCTGTGTAGTGGGCGCTTAGCAGACTGGATTTTTAATGATAACCTAACGGCCTCCACACACATCCTGCGTCTACCTCTGGAGCGCGTCGCCTTACCTTACTGCTGCGTCTCTCGGACTTTTCTCGGACACACATGGAACGTCTCAGCAGCTGCTGCTGCTGCAGCGCTGCTTCTAAAAGCCCTATCTTTCTACATAGAGTTTTCATAGATAATTCCCATTAAAAATGAAGTTCTTTCGTGTCATTTATGATGCATATGATTTAGTCTAATAATTGAGTCTGGACAGTAATCCGTGCGCCCCATTGCCTTTTTTCTTCTTCTTTTTTTTGCCACATTTTCGCTTGTTGGAAGTTTTATTTTGAAAGGAACACACCAGGAAATGGTGAAACTACAGCGAAAGCTGCCGGTATGAAGTCAATATGACTCTCAGCAGAGTATTTCTCTATCAGTTAAAGCAGAGAAACCCGAGAGAGACGCGCGGCTCTCAGAAAAAAATAGGCGAGCCTCCTGAGGTAAAGGGGAGCGTCGCTGCAGACGTGCCTCCGACGGAGAGTGCGTCTGAGGTTGGATGTGTGGCTGCTCTAGGTTGATTACACGGTCAGTGACAAAAAGTCAGACGCAGACGCGAGGTAGACGCGCAGTAGAGGTAGGATGTGTGTGGGGGCCGTAATGCTCATTAGTGTGCGCCCCTCAGCACTCTCACCTACCGAAGTGCGCATGGGAAGGCGGGGCACAACCGTAATCTTGTCCTTGGCACGGTGAAGAAATGCGACGGGCATATAAATAATCTATAGCCTATATAGTAGGCTATATAGCCTATAAGCTATATACTGTATATATTATAGTGTATAATATTTATGCTTTGTCAAGTTGATGTGAGGGAGCAGGAGATGGGAAAGAGGACATAGGCTATGCGATTGTTTACAGAGCAATCGCGGGAGCACAGGGCAAAGTGTAGGGGGGCGAAGAGGGTGAAGGCGGTGGTGAGGGGGGGTGCGGCGGCACCCCCCGCACCCCTACTTCCAACGTCCCTGCTCCTCATTTACATTTGTTTGAATAACAAGCTCAGATTTCAAGTCTTGCAGTGTGACATTGTTATGAAAACGACTTTTGTGTGAAGTAAAGGTAGAGTAAACACTTGATTTGAAAGAACAATGATTTAAGGGGCAGGTCTCTTTGCTTTTAAGAAGATGTTTCCCAAGATGAGAGAAATACTGTTTTAGTCACTGGATCATTGAAATTGCATAACTGACAGTTAATTTTAAAGTTTAAATGTCCAATAGGTCCATGCTGTGAAACTCCATGTTGTCTCAAGTGGTTTTTCAGAGATTGTTGTGATCGGAAAACTAGATGACAGTCACTGTTATATAATGTTCAATTATTCTTCTACGATTTTCTGAGAAGTAGGTACAATACTTACAAATCCACCGCATTTACGTTTGCATTCAAAACATGTAGACCTGGAAAAAGAAAGAAAAGAGAATTAGGAAAGATATTTGAGCGTAGACCCATTAACTATCAAACGATGCTCCCAGTACATAATCACGTTATTTTACACCACTCATCCAATGTACACTGTAGGAATATTGGGAGCATATTTTGATGCTGATTTATAACGTGTGTATTGAAGATTTCAGGGGTACAGTAGGCTTTGTGAGACCAATTGTCTCTATCAAATAATGCTGCCACTACAGAATCACGTTACTTACACCACTACTCACCCCATGTAGCCTACACTGAAAGCTTGGGGAGCATATTTTGATGCTCCTTTATAACGTTATAATAGATTTAGTAGGGTATAATGTGAGATCAATTGTCTCTATCAAATAATGCTCCCACTACAGAATCACGTTATTTTACACCACTACCCATGTACACCCCCCCTCCCCCACCACCGGCGAAAACTTTCTCCACTCCGAGTCCGGTAAAGTTAATTTATTTCTATAGCCTATTCAGCAGCAAAGCCAGTGTCTACATCAGGGCTGTACGCTTATTTTTATAGGTGGTAGCACTGGTGCTAGCAAGCAAAAAAATTCAGTAGCACAAAAATAAATTTGGTAGCACACAAAGTATGATCGATAACTTGCATAACCTTAACCCTTGCATTTCGCTCTACTTACCTTTGAGCATGTTATCTTGGTGTCATTTGAGATTCTCAATTAATATTATATCCTAGTGTGTGCAGTAATAATTATGGAAAAATGAATAGGGGTACACTGATGGGGTGCAATTTAGACAAAAGAATCTAACCTTTGCAATTTTTTGCTGATTCAGAATTATTATTATTATGTCCTTCTGTTAATTAAAACTAAACTTTAAAACATTAAACATAGCCTATTAAATAAATAAGTATACATATTGGTACAATTTAGGATAAATTAAATAGGTTGTTGGGAGTAGCTTTTCAGTGGCTTTTTTAAAACTGTTTAAATAGACTAGGCTACTGTTGACTGCTCGCTGCAGCTGAATGAGTTGCCTTTCAAGCTAGAAAAAAATCGCTAACTTCCTGTTCTTACCGGCTTCAAAATAAAAGTCAACTCACGTTTGGCTAGTAACAGGCTTTTAATGTGAAGGCGCACAGGAAATGTTCTGTTTGTACACGCGCTAACTTAACTGCGGTAATGTGCCGTCTCCTTCCGGTAATTACCGTTGGTGAAGTTTATTAGAGGCTTGCATCGCCGCACGAGCACAGATCCCGAGGTCACATATCTTTCACCAGCCAAAGTGGAGGGTGGACTCAATAACTTACTTGCCTAAGTCTACATTTACCCCCATTTGGAGTATTAATGTAGAGCACTCTAAGCAGTGTTGTGCAGCGCTCCTCTGTGTTTCAAAGACAGCCTCTCCTCATAAGCTACCTGTCGCACGAGTGCGAATGGATTTGTATTCATCATCGCACGTGATCAATTTCAGTAGCAAATGCGATCAAAACTGTCGCACTGTACAGCCCTGGTCTACTTGCACATTTGTACATGCTCACAGGTCAAAGGGCACAATTTAAACATGTGTAGCATAATTACACAGTTAAAAACACGTTTTAAAGAAAATACTCGCCATCAGCCAAAAAGGTTGCAGAATGTGACGGCTGGCCACGCAGAATTATTATTTTCGGAATGCGCATGCGCAGAACCACTAGGGAGCAAAATCTGATAGGTGGCAGAAAATGACAAGTCACCGGTCTTGTAAACGGCAAAGTTCCATTTATAATGCTTTAAATCAGGGGTGCCCACTGTTTTTCAGCTTGTGAGCTACTTTTAAAATGACCGAGTCAAAGTGAGCTACCACCTACTATAAGGGGTCAAAAGTCACGGTTCGGTACGTACCTCGGTTTTTAAGTCACGGTTCTGTTCTGTACGGTACAGTTCTCAGTTAAGAGGAAAAATGTGTGCAGAATTGCAGCCTAAAGGTATTTTCCAGTATAGAAAAGAAAAAACTGCTGCATACAACCAAAGTCTCCAATAAATAAAATACTTCTTCAATAAAAGTGAAAGTTCTGCACCGCAAACCAAACAAGCCTGTACATATTATTTAAACATATTGAAAATGAATGTACAATATAAGTTGGTGTACCTTGCATAACTGCATGAACCTAGGGATGCACCGATCCACTATTTTTAGTTCTGATCCGATTCCGATATCTGGGTTTTGGATATCGGTCGATACCGATACTGTCCGATACAATATCATAATTGTTATAAAAAATGTTGTTGGTGGTGATGTTATGTATTAGGCTAGGAAGGCTTAAGCAATTCTAATTTAAAAGAGCAAGAAATATACACAAATGCATATAGGTTGATCTTAAAGGCAGAATTATAGTCATACAAAAAAAATCCTTCTCAATGATCACTTCTGTCCCACTAGAATATGTGGTGGTCTGTTTGTCTGAACAGTCTTCCTCTCTCTGGCTGTATTTTACATAGTAGAATTTGTCACAGTGCAGAAGCCTCCACTTCCTTGACTTGGCTTAGCTTTGGTTAGCTCACTGGCTAACAAACTGATGTACTGTATGTCAAAATAGAAAGTGGTGTCCTCTCTCCCTCCACCGAACGTCGGCGCATGCTGGCTCGTTCACTCTTTCATAGTAAAAAAAATTAAATTATTATTATTATTATTATTATTTATTTTTTTTTTAAAGAATGCCACGTGATTGACCCACACTACCCTCGCGATCGACCTAGTGGGCACCCCTGCTTTAAATCTATTGGGAGCTATTGAAGACCGCTGAATAACGTTATGGTCCAATTCAACCTTGTCATGCGTGTGTGCGCGCACAGGTCCGCGGCCAGCCAAGAATAAATACAACACGGAGAGACAGAGAAAAATAAACAACACCGGTCGGATGTACTGTGCTCTACTGCCCGCACTTCCTATCTGCGTTCTTCCTTTGTCTAAAGCCGGGAACACACCGCACTGGCCGCGCGGCGAGATTACATACAAAGTCAATGTACTAGCGCGTGGCGCGCGTCAGCGCTTCGCGCGCGGGCCGCGCCTCATCGAAGCGCGTGAATCTAAGGCGCTGCCATTTGCGGCACGGCCAACATTTGCGGCGAACGCAGAAGATGAAATTATTTATCTTTTTGGCGTCGCCGCCGCGATAGCCAATCAGCGTTGAGATTGCCCGGTGGTCTGCAAGACGAGGTGGGCGTGTGGAGTGAGGACATTGGGCTTCCAATACATTCTTCAAATATGTGTATTTTGCATCTGTTTAGCTGTTGGTTGTGTAACCATCTCTGATAAAAGTAAACTCTGCGTGCATATCTGTAAAATGCCTATACGCCCTGCAAAAGACTGCGTCCCGCTCTTTGCTGTATTCCATCCATTTGAATTGCTCATACCACCTGATGTTAAATGAGCGTGATTTCCCACTTATGACAGTAGCTGGAAATGTTGTCAGCTTTGGTTGAGTGGCGGGTTCCTCCAGGGCAGAGAGATCGATGGAGTCCCGCCAACGGTTGTCTCTCTGGATGCCAGTGGCCTGTGGAGGTGGGGTGGTGGCTGTGGCTGTATGGTAACATTAGCACGACTGGTTGTGGCCATTTCGTCTGCATTCTCCGGGGCACTCCTGCTGCTGCGGAGTCTCCATAGGTACAACCTGGTCCAACGGTACTTCATCACCATTTTGTAGACGCGTTTTTTTTAAAAAGTGACTCAAAGAGAGCTGCTTAGCCATTGCTAATTGAGGGTGCTATCTGATGGTGCACGAAACTGCCATCCGCTGTCTGCGTCTGGACAGAACTAATGAGTAGGCTACGAGAGGGGTTTCTGAATATTATTATTTTTTGGTAGCTAGTGTAAATATTTTAAAATATAAATGTTTTCAAGAAAAAAAACATATAGCCTATTGTATGAGAAAAGACCATTAAACATTTTTTTTTTTTTTTTTCATGAATCTGATTGGGTAGGCCCACTGTCAATCTGGGTGGGCCTGTACCAACCAGGCCCACCCGTGGATCCGCCCCTGCCAAGAAGTGAAAACAGGACCCAAACCGAATTTTTCAGGGGTGAAAAACAAATAATTCCATTCTACTCTATCAAATGCTTTTTCAGCATCCATAGAAGCGAGGCATTCTGATTCAATATTTCTGGGGGAATATAAAATGTGCCCTTACTAGTCTCACAACAGACATTCCAAGCCTTAACTTTCTGACCTGTGCTAGCTTCCCACATAAGTCTTGTACAATTCACCCCATAACAGCTAGTAACACTATGAACAATCCAGCAAACTGTCAAAATGACAACACACTGAACAAACATACCGTGCTCACCCAACAAATTCGAAATACAAAAAAAAGAACAAGGCGTGAGTTAGACAAGCTGTCCAAATGGCAAAAAAATAAAAAATAAATAGGGGAGAACGGGGTAAGTAGGCACACTTTTTACTCAAGTGAGAATTGCTCATCACCAAAACATCTGTCAATAGCCATTCCTACATTAAATTGAAGCTTAAGGTGTTGGCTTGAAATGTGTGTCTCTCTTTTTTTCCAACTTATTGTAATGAAGAAGTAATTTACCATCAAAGACACTCTGACACATTGTGACAACCAACCCCATCAAGGGGTCGGTTGTCACACACTATGGGGTTGTTTGTCACAATGTTATCTTAATGGGAAAAATCTTAAAAAGAAGGCAATGAGGCAGAACCAAATTTGAAAGTTTAATTGCATTGTCAAGTTGACAAATAGGCCTACATAACTTACTGTAGCCTTGGCAGCTGGTCTAGTTTGGGATGCACTGGGTTGTTTTGATTTTGTTGCCCTTTTTTCTTTTGCTGCTAGCTGCCTTTTCCTGCTCTATTCTTTCCTTCTCTGGGGTGTCAGTGAGGATACAGCTTGACAATTTCTTTCGTTATTGGGTTCCTTTTCTGGCTGCAGCCTTGAGATAACATGTGACAACCAACCCCCCAAAAAATTTGACGACCAACCCCAACCTGAATTTCTTGCTAGCATCAAGGCCAACAACCATCTGACAACTAATTAGCTTGCTAACAACAATCTAAACTATAGCTTACCCTTCACACTTTCTGAGGGTAACAAGTGTTTTGTTATAAACCCATTGTGTAAAAGTCTAGAAGAAAAATACTGAGAAGCAAAATATTTTGAATTTGACATGAAAAACACAAAACATCCTCTCACCTGAAATGCAGCTGTCGTCCTCCAAGGAAGTCTATGTATGTGACCTCTGATCCCAATTCTGGACCTTTTTTATATCAACATTTCAGAGCTAGCGCGCTCTGGTGGCGAGATATAACGAACGTGACATCCAACCCATGTGACAAATGACCCCGTTCTCCCCTAATAAAGAACAGACACGCTTATCCAGCCGTTTTAAAATAGAGATACAAATAAAAAAAGCGAGTGAGCTAGACAATACGTCAAAATGACAGTAACAAAAGTGTCACATTCACCCAGCTGATTTACTCATTTTAAAAAAGGGAGAAAAAATATGTGTAGTACCATCAGTCTGAGAGTTTGGCTGGGGATATGAAAAGAGCGTTTGTCCAAATTTGTATACTCAGAGCAGGCAGTCGTATTTACTACGGACTCACACCCAATGTAGAGATGTAGTTAGATGCTTCAGAGACGGACCGCAACCATCTTCTCTCGCCGCTCTGGAGAGTAATACGAAGTTTCGCAGGGAATAGGAGAGAGGGACGGAGACCGCGCTGATAAAGCACAGCCATGGCCCCCCTGTATTCAGCCCGCTGCTTCACGACCTCCGCGCTGTAATCCTCGTAGAACCGGAGCTTGTGGCTGTGGTATTCCAGCTCGCCTTGTTTACGTGCCTCTCTCATGACCAAGTCTTTAATCTGGCATCGGTGGAAGCGGATGACGACAGGCCGCGATCTCTCGCCCGGGCCAGGTTTGGGTGCCAAAGTGCGGTGAGCCCTGTCCAGTTCCGGGGGAGAAGGGAGAACTTGATCACCAAAAACCTCAACGAGGAGCTCGGAGAAAAAGGCGGTGGAGTGTGCACCCTCAAGTGACTCTGGTAAGCCCACAATACGAACGTTCTGTCTCCTGCTTCTCCCTTCCAAATCCGATAGTTTAGCTTTCAGCGACTTGTTGTCTTCCTGCAGTGAGGAGCACGTAGCCTCAAGTTGCTCCAGGCGTCCGCAAACAATTTCTGCATTCTCCTCGAGATCTGTTATACGTTTCCCATGGCCTGAGACCACGGCCTGGATGTTGTCTAGCTTAGTGACCAATCTGTCGAGCGATGACTTGATCTCCGCGGTTATGGCTGCTCTATGACGCTCAAGCAGGTCCGGAATGGAAGCCATTGAGCTAGCACCAACGTCAGTGCTAGCCACGCTGTCCGAGGACATATCTGACTCTGCTGAATCTCTTTTTGCTCCTTTCTTTCCTCTGGGCATTTTTACAAATCAGTGCTAGTGTTACCGGCAATATAAGCACAAAAAAAATCGATGAAAATAGGGTTTAATCAGTTAGGTCCGAAATAGTCAGTGGGAGCTAGAGAGCGAACGCACCTACTCCATGCTCTGCAACCCGGAAGTCTTGATCAAACTAATTTTAATTTTAATCAAAGATAACCTGAGTAAATACGAAATGCAGTTTTTAAATGATGATTTCATTTATTAAGTTACTAAAAATCTATTCAACCGTACCTAGCCCTATGTGAAAAAGTAATTGCCCCCCTTTAATAAATCAATCAATTGACCACATATTTTGGAATGTTGAGTTTAATTTAGTGACAACACCCAGGCCTGATTACTGCCAGTCCTGTAGAATCTAGAAATCACTTAAAGTGCGTATTGGAAGTTAGATGCTGCAGTGAAGAATCATATAGGAAAAACATTCTAGTATACTATTTTAATATTTGGTCTATAAGTCTACACTAGAAGTGGCCTCTGGAGCCGTTTTTGTGATACAATTTTACTTCCGCATCTCAAAAAGAGTTTTCGAATGTGACGTAGCATTTGGTAGACGAACATTCTAATCCAGGGTTTCTCAACAGGGGCGGTACCGCCCCCTGGGGGGCGCTGGGACAACCTAGGGGGCGCTGGGACACGAGAGCTTTTTTTTTTTTTTTAATAAATATATTTTAAACTTTCTTAAAAATCTTATAAATCTTTTGACTGCAAAAATAGGTTACCTGAAATAAACAGCCTATTTTTTTCATGTTTCTAACCCCTCGACCTCTTTTTAACTATTCTCTCCGCGAGAGGCTCACTGAAGCAGCAGCCCTATGACAGCAGCAAAGCACAGCTACGTCATGAGCGCTAGTTCGCGGGATAACTGTTCAACAACCAATGAAAACGTACACAATTCATTGTAACATATTCAACTTTAATAACATAACATAAACAAACATGGCGGATAGCAAGCAAAAGTGCCGGCAGTACAATGCCAATTACATTAGTTATGGATTTATCCCGTCACCGATGAACACCACTTTACCAATGTGCCTGCTCTGCGATCAGGTGTTCTCTAATGAGGCCATGAAACCCTCGCGACTACAGGATCATTTAGCGAAAAAACATCCCGAAAAATCAGCTAAAGATCCATCCTACTTCAAGTCTCTGAGGGATCAACAATCAAGACGGCCCACCATCAACTCTCTGTTCGCCCGGAACGTCAATCAAAGTGAAAGCGGGTTGGTGGCGTCCTACAACATCGCTTTATTAATTGCTAAGTCTGGCTTACCGTTCACTGTGGGTCAGGCCCGGAGTGGCTAATCGGGAGCACCGGGAGGATTCCCAGTGGGCCGGTCTGTTTTTCTGATTGCGTGGGCCGGCCCGGTGTTTTTTTTTTTTTTTTAGCACACCATATTTTCCTCTCACGTTACGTCATGGCAGCCCTTTTTTTATTTATTTATTTATTTTATTTTTTTAAATAGCACACCATATGTTCCTCTCACGTCATGGCAGCCCAGAGTGCAGGCCTGTCGCCTGTTTGACAGGGCCACCGGCCCATGGACATAGGGCCAGCCTCTTTATAGGTCCACTCCATATATGGGCCGGCCCAGAGTACTGATGATGACGTAATTACGCTTTGACCTGCTTGACGGCGGAAACCGCAGGGCGGCAACACGCTCAAAAAAATGGAGAACAGAAAGCGCAAAGGCGGAGCCGAAAAGGCTAGAATTAAAAAACGGAAAGCCCTAGAGACAGATGCAGCACATTGTGGTAAATTAAACTTCTTCAGACAGACCAGCTCGCAGTTGCCAAGGCCGCTTGAATACGACGACACGGGTAAGATAAGCTAGTCGCAGCAGTTCAATAGCTAGCGGTTGTGCAAAAAAAATTAAGTTGTGCCGCCAACCAGTAGCCAGTTAACTGCTGACAGCAGCAGGGGTGTAGTGGTGGTTGGATGCGGGTAAACGCCGTACCCCTACTTCTTCTTTTCAGCATTTTATCTTTACATGATATTATACGACCACGTATTACGACACTGAAAAAAAGGAGCCACGGTATCAAAGTATCCCAACGTGCCGGCCCCCGCGACCCCCACCGACCCCCTAAAACTATATCTTTCTTCTTTAACATTTTAGCATTTAACTCGTGAGTTCTCTGAGAGAAAATGAATTAATAAATAAATTCAGTGAATGAATGGGGCTCACTGCGCAGTACGCACCACTGTGCCCTCTCATCCGAAGCGTGTGTGTGTGTGTGGCAGCGCCGCCTGCTTTTTGTAATACAGTAACAAGCATTACATTTCTCATGTGGCGATGATTTAAAATCATGTGGCAATAACGAGCCAGACCGTAGGCAGGAAGGGATTGTCATTAATGAATATTATGATAATTAATATTCTTCATACTATTTTGAGTTTGATGTGATGAACAATGTCCTGAGATTATGCCAGATGAATTGTCACTACATCAATGAAACTGACTTATTCAGAAAGCTTTGTGAAAAGGTGATATTTTTGCTGAGAATTAACTTTTAAAATGTTTTATTTAGTGTCAGAAGCAGTGCCAGGGACGAGTTGTCTTGTGGATGTCAGTGTGGAAGGCACAGGTGAGATGTTGAACAAGCAAATATGATCAGATGAGCAGCAAACCTAACCAAAACCCTAAACCTGCATATTTTGCCATTGGAAAAATAGTTATCATCTGTCCACCACTTGTTTGTGTGTTGTGTGTGTGTGTGTGTGTGTGTGTGTGTGTGTGTGTGTGTGTGTGTGTGTGTGTGTGTGTGTGTGTGTGTGTGTGTGTGTGTGTGTGTGTGTGTGTGTGTGTGTGTGTGTGTGTGTGTGTGTGTGTGTGTGTGTGTGTGTGTGGTGTGTGTGTGTGGTGTGTGTGTGTGTGTGTGTGTGTGTGTGTGTGTGTGTGTATGAGCTTTGCTCACAGGGTGCTGTGATGCGTCTAGTGCAGCATGCTAGGAAGACGTTGCATGTAGGGATGCATGTGACTTCCCTCCCTCAAGGCTGTTACATACTCCGCGAGAAGAAAGAACAAAGTTCTTGGTGACAGAGCTGCGAGAAGTTCTTTCTGGTCTGACATTACATACTTCACGAGAACTCAACTGCCGAACTCCTCACCGCGGCGCATTGTTACCATGGTAATTGACTGAGTAGCGCCAGCTGATTTCACTTCGCTTTCCTCATTGACTTCAGACTGACCAATCACACAATAGTTCTCGGACAAGCTGCGAGAAGAAAGTTCGGCCCGGGTGATGTGTCGAGAACAAGCTACGAGAACAGCTAAACAAGAGCTGAGAGAAGAAAATGACGTCATTTTCTTCTCGCAGCTCTGTCACCGAGAACTTTGTTCTTTCTTCTCGCGGAGTATGTAACAGCCTTTAGTCCCTGCCGCTGGCCAGCCCAGTCCTGGGTAAAGGAAGCCGAGTGCATAAGTCTTCCGAGGTCAGTACATAGCCTCTCCTCCACCAAGACTCCTCCAGTGCCTCCCCGCGGCAGCACACGGTAACTGGTAGTCTTGCGACACCAGGCTGAACTGGTAGGGGATCTCGGAGCAGCAGTGGGCCCCAGAGGCAGGTAGCCAAGGCCCACCAGGTGTGGACACGTCCTGGCTACCGCCATCCACTGCCCCAGTGCCTCCTGGGTAAACCTTTGGTTTCATGGCTACGGGAGTAAACCCCTAACGAAAAATCAGTGGAGAAGACCCGCGTTAGGCAGACACCAACGGACCGGTGCTCTGGCAGTCCTCTGCAACCCCGCCTGGTCGAAGGTCGTCTTGAGCTTTTCATGCCACTGGAAGAGGTCAGTTGGGGCCATAGACAGAAAGTGAGGATACGGACTGCGCACCCCTATCATCACTCAAATCATTTCATTGCGCAGGCATTTGCCCCCCAACCCCCACTCCCCCCTCACCCCCCTCCCAACCCCTGTAAAAGTCCTGCGGCGATGGGGAAGGGCAGTAGGTACAGGTCAAGGATGTGACTGGCAGTATCTAGCCCAACCCTGCACGTAGGCGGCGTGAGAAAGATGGTCGCTGAGGCATGGGATGGAACAGCGTGCCTCCCCGGCAGCTCCCCACGCGACTGAGCAGTTCCACCCTGCTCACCCTGAAATGGGAAAGGCCTAGAAAAGGTGGCCTAAAAATGATCTGTTCCTCCAGCCCGGGCAGAGTACCGCAACTGCCGGGCCATCCCTCAACGCGGTCGAAAATATTTAAGAAAGAAAATTATCCCCTTCACGATCGCGACTTGGAATGTCCGCACCCTCCTAGATGCACGTGTGCTCTCCTGCCGCCCACAGCGCAGGACGGCACTGGTTGCACATGAACTCAACCACTACGGCATCGACATCGCAGCCCTGAGTGAAACCCGGTTTCATGGAGAGGACTCCATTAACAGAGGTGGGAGAAGGCTACACCTTCTTCTGGAAGGGACTACCAGAAGGATCCGGCCGCCTCCATGGAGTGGGTTTTGCTATCAGGACCAGCCTGCTGCACACAATCCCTGAAACCCCAGTTGGTATCAGTGAAAGGCTGATGACATGGCGTATACCCCTCACCAAAAACCGCCAAGCCACCCTCATCAGTGCTTATGCCCCAACCCTGGATGCAGACCTTGAGAGCAAAGAAACATTCTATGCCTCCCTAAACTCCGCCATAGGTAGAACACCTTCTGCTGACAAGCTTATTCTCCTTGGGGACTTCAACGCGAGAGTAGGCTCTGACAGCGAGCTATGGAAGGGAGTCCTCGGTCAGCACGGTGTTGGCCAGATCAATGACAATGGCCTCCGCCTTCTCTCTCTCTGCTCTGAACATCAGCTGGTCATCACAAACACCTTGTTCCAACTAAAGGACAAATTCAAGACCTCCTGGCAGCACCCTCGCTCTAAACATTGGCACCTACTGGACTATATCATCGTCCGCAGTGTGGACAGGAAGGAGGTGCTAATCTCTAGGGCTATGCGTGGAGCTGACTGCTGGACTGACCACCGACTGATCAGAGCCAAACTACAGATGGATATCCGTCCCCAGCTTAAAAAAAACCCAGCAAAGAAAAGGTTCAACTGTGACGCACTAAAATCCAACCATTGTGTAGAGCAGTTGAGGGCCCAGCTTGCAACAAACCTCTCCACAATCCCTGATACCCCATCAGACCCCAACATCAACACCACCTGGAGTTCCCTACGTACTGCCATTTATCAGGCAGCAGAAACATCAATGGGATTCACTAGGCGTAAACACCAGGACTGGTTTGACAACACTTCACCGGATATCCACAACCTCCTCCACTCAAAATACAAAGCGCATGCTGCTCTCCTAGCTAACCCACAATCCCCTACTGCAAAGACTCACTACATCTCCATCAGAGCTGAAGTACAGCGCACCCTCAGAGTCATGGAAAATGACTGGTGGACCAGGAAAGCCAGCGAGATACAACTTTACGCTGACACAAATAACACCCATGGATTCTATGATGCCATCAAGTCCATATATGGTCCCCAGAGGAAAAGCACAACACCAGTACGATCGGCTGATGGACTCACCCTACACAAGGACACCCAACAGATCCTGGACAGATGGGCTGAGCATTTCAATACTCTCCTCAACTCCCAAAACACTTCCAACCCATCCATACTTGCAGATTTCCCAAACGTCCCCCTTGTTCACCATCTGGATTCCCCGCCCAGTTTCACTGAGGTTCACAAAGCCATGAAAAGCCTCAAAAACAACAAGAGTCCTGGCCCTGATGGAATCCCTGCGGAAGTGTTTAAGCATGGTGGCTACCTCCTCACCCGTCGGCTTCACCAGCTAATAACTAACATCTGGTCCTCGGAAACCATCCCCCAGGAGTGGAAGGATGCATCACCATCTACAAGAGAAAGGGCGACAAAGCTGACTGTGGCAACAGCAGGGAATCTCCCTTCTCTCTGTTGCTGGCAAAGTGCTAGCCAGAGTCATGCTCTTTCGATTGGTCTCTCACATTTCCGAGGACATCCTACCAGAATCACAGTGTGGGTTTAGGAGAGACCGCAGTACTACGGACATGATCTTTGTAATTAGGCAAGTACAGGAAAAATGCCGGGAACACCAAAAGGATCTGTACGTAGCCTTCATCGACTTGTCCAAGGCGTTTGACACCGTCAACAGGAAACTCCTCTGGGAATTACTGGGAAAGTTGGGGGTTCCACCAAAGTTCCTCAACATTCTTCAAAATCTCCATGATGAAATGCAAGCCTGTGTTTGCATCGGAGGCCAGAAATCCCCCCTTTTTAATGTGAAAGTAGGGGTCAGGCAGGGCTGTGTCCTAGCCCCTGTCCTGTTCTACATGTTCCTGTCCGCAGTCACCCTCCTCTCACACAAAGCCCTGGAAACCACAGACGGTGTCCACATCCAGTTCCGGCTGGATGGAAACCTATTCAATATCCGGCGCCTGCAGGCCTTCACCAAAATCACAACGCGACAAATCCTGGAGCTCCAGTACGCTGATGACTGCGCACTCCTCGCTCACACACCAGATGCTCTGCAGCGGGCACTTGATGTGGTAACCAACATATACAGTGCCCTTGGACTCAAAGTCAACACATCCAAAACTCAGATAATCGTGCAACAAACATCCCATCAACCGGAAGTGCCTATCTTCACTGTTGATGGCCAAAAGCTCACAATTGTCCCGCACTTCACCTACCTTGGAAGCGTCCTCTCACCCACCTGCAACATCGACAGTGACATCCAGGTCCGCATAGCCCTAGCCTCCTCTGCCTTTGGTAGGCTTAAAAACAGAGTCTTCCTAGATAGAAACCTGACAGTTTCTACAAAAGCAGCTGTATACAAAGCAGTCTGTCTGTCCACACTGCTGTACAGCTCAGAAGCCTGGACACCATATCAAAGGCACATCAGAACCCTTGAGGCATTCCACATCCGTTGCCTGCAAAGGATCCTGGGTGTGTCCTGGGAGGACAGAGTCCCTCATGTGGACATCTTCGACCGCACCCACACACCAAGCATCGAAGTGCTCCTTGCCCAAAGACACCTGCGTTGGGTCGGCCATGTAGTCCGCATGCCCACCCAGCGACTCCCCCGCCAGATCCTCTATGGCCAACTTCAGGAAGGTCGTAGGTCTGCTGGGGGACAGCGAAAACGGTACAAGGACCACCTCAAAACCCTCCTGAAGCGCTGTGACATCCAGCCAGCATCCCTGGAAAGCCTGGCTGCCGACCGTCCCACATGGCGCTCAGCCAGCCACCAGGGTGTAGCACACCTCCAGGAGCAGACCACTGAGAGGAGAATACAGCGGCGTGCACAGAGACACCAGCGCGCTGCAGGGGCCACCCTCTCATGTACAGACTACATCTGCCCCACATGTGGCAAACCATGCGGGTCGCGCATCGGCCTCTATAGCCACATGAAATGGCACCAGCGAAACCCCCCATAATAACCCAGCTCAAGTGGAGCAACGTCATCATCGAATACGATGGACAGCCATAAGTAAGTGTGTGTGTGTGTGTGTGTGGCAGCGCCGCCTGCTTTTTGTAATACAGTAACAAGCATACATTTCTCATGTGGCGATGATTTAAAATCATATGGCAATAACGAGCCAGACCGTAGGCAGGAAGGGATTGTCATTAATGAATATTATGATAATTAATATTCTTCATACTATTTTGAGTTTGATGTGATGAACAATGTCCTGAGATTATGCCAGATGAATTGTCACTACATCAATGAAACTGACTTATTCAGAAAGCTTTGTGAAAAGGTGATATTTTTGCTGAGAATTAACTTTTAAAATGTTTTATTTAGTGTCAGAAGCAGTGCCAGGGACGAGTTGTCTTGTGGATGTCAGTGTGGAAGGCACAGGTGAGATGTTGAACAAGCAAATATGATCAGATGAGCAAACCTAACCAAAACCCTAAACCTGCATATTTTGCTATTGGAAAAATAGTTATCATCTGTCCACCACTTTTGTTGTGTGATGTGTGTGTGTGTGTGTGTGTGTGTGCAGCGCCGCCTGCTTTTGTAATACAGTAACAAGCATACATTCCATGTGCGATGATTTAATCATGTGCAATAACAAGCCAGACCGTAGCAGGAAGGATTGTCATTGAGTGAATATTATGAATATATTCTCATACTATTTTGATTGATGTGATGAACAATGTCCTGATTTGCAGATGAATTGTCACTAATCAATGAAACTGACTTATTCAGAAGCTTGTGAAAGGTATATTTGCTGAGAATTAACTTTAATGTTTTATTTAGTGTCAGAAGCAGTGCAGGACGATTGTCTTGTGATCAGTGTGGAAGGCACAGTGAGATGTTGAACAAGCAAAATGATCAATGAGCAGAAACCTAAAACCCTAAACCTGCATATTTTGCCATTGGAAAAATAGTTATCATCTGTCCACCACTTTTGGTGTGTGTGTGTGTGTGTGTGTGTGTGTGTGTGTGTGTGTGTGTGGCAGCGCCGCCTGCTTTTTGTAATACAGTAACAAGCATACATTTCTCATGTGGCGATGATTTAAAATCATGTGGCAATAACGAGCCAGACCGTAGGCAGGAAGGGATTGTCATTAATGAATATTATGATAATTAATATTCTTCATACTATTTTGAGTTTGATGTGATGAACAATGTCCTGAGATTATGCCAGATGAATTATCACTACATCAATGAAACTGACTTATTCAGAAAGCTTTGTGAAAAGGTGATATTTTTGCTGAGAATTAACTTTTAAAATGTTTTATTTAGTGTCAGAAGCAGTGCCAGGGACGAGTTGTCTTGTGGATGTCAGTGTGGAAGGCACAGGTGAGATGTTGAACAAGCAAATATGATCAGATGAGCAGAAAAACCTAACCAAAACCCTAAACCTGCATATTTTGCCATTGGAAAAATAGTTATCATCTGTCCACCACTTTTGGTGTGTGTGGTGTGTGTGTGTGTGTGTGTGTGTGGTGTGTGTGGGTGTTGCAGCGCCGCCTGCTTTTTGTAATACAGTAACAAGCATAAATTTCTCATGTGGCGATGATTTAAAATTATATGGCAACAACGAGCCAGACCTTAGGCAGGAAGGGATTGTCATTAATGAATATTATGATAATTAATATTCTTCATACTATTTTGAGTTTGATGTGATGAACAATGTCCTGAGATTATGCCAGATGAATTGTCACTACATCAATGAAACTGACTTATTCAGAAAGCTTTGTGAAAAGGTGATATTTTTGCTGAGAATTAACTTTTAAAATGTTTTATTTAGTGTCAGAAGCAGTGCCAGGGACGAGTTGTCTTGTGGATGTCAGTGTGGAAGGCACAGGTGAGATGTTGAACAAGCAAATATGATCAGTTGAGCAGCAAACCTAACCAAAACCCTAAACCTGCATATTTTGCCATTGGAAAAATAGTTATCATCTGTCCACCACTTTTGGTGTGTGTCTGTGTGTGTGTGTGTGTGTGTGTGTGTGGCAGCGCCGCCTGCTTTTTGTAATACAGTAACAAGCATACATTTCTCATGTGGCGATGATTTAAAATTATATGGCAATAACGAGCCAGACCGTAGGCAGGAAGGGATTGTCATTAATGAATATTATGATAATTAATATTCTTCATACTATTTTGAGTTTGATGTGATGAACAATGTCCTGAGATTATGCCAGATGAATTATCACTACATCAATGAAACTGACTTATTCAGAAAGCTTTGTGAAAAGGTGATATTTTTGCTGAGAATTAACTTTTAAAATGTTTTATTTAGTGTCAGAAGCAGTGCCAGGGACGAGTTGTCTTGTGGATGTCAGTGTGGAAGGCACAGGTGAGATGTTGAACAAGCAAAGGTTCCTTGTAACTGTGTGTGTGTGTGTTTGTGTGAGATAAAGAGACAAATGGTGAGAATTTCTGAATAGTGCTGGATTCCTTTTCTAGTTTTAGTTTGAGAATATGTACAGATTTGAGATGGGTGAGTGGATAAGATGAAAGTTTACATACCGGTGCCCTAAAAATAGCACATTTATCTGAAGAGAAACTGTCAAAATTAAAGCTTTTTTTTCTTTCTCCTGTATCTATAATTAAGCATTTGTATGAATAAATTGACAATGAAACAATAAGAAAGTTGTGTATTATTATTGTTTGAGGTGTCCAAATACCTGCCTCGCCTATTGTTTTTCTATATTTTCACTTTCCCTGACATTTTCAGTGAAATGTAAGTAAGGTTACTTTATTAGTCAATGGTTACATTGAAATGTGTCTTTCTCAAGTTACCACACTTAAGAGGGTTTCAGAGCGCAGGGTCAGCTGTAGTACAGCGCCCTTGGAGCAGTTTTGGGTTTAAGTGCCTTGCTCAAGGACACAATGGTAGAGATGGTGGGCACCGTAGACGTAATACCAGCCACTACTAGTTTTACAACTAACACCCTCCTGTCCGTTGCCGGGGATCGAACCAGCGACCAACCAATGATTTGCATGTCAAAAATGCCTTACAGAAGGAGAGCAGAGTCCACTCAGGAAGAGTCGACAACTCAGCAGCAGAACAAGACAGATGAAGATGAGAGCTTTGATTTATTTGCATGCCCTAAGACACAGGATATACATAATTTTTTTTTTACATATCATCCTCAACAAACCCCAGATGTTCCTATACCAAAAGTGTTCAATTCCAAAGACGGAACAAACCGCAAGTGGCTGACGTACTGCGAAAAATCCAAATCCCTGTTCTGTTCTATTTGTTTGGCGTACGCAAATTCGGTGAGTGACGGCCCTTTCATAAAGGGAGGCATGAGGGACTGGAAGCATATTCACCAGAGGGTAGAGGAACATGAAAAAAGTAAGACACACAGAGATAGTGCAGATGCTTACTTTCTCAATCTACAAAAGGCTGATGTGAAAAGCCTGTTCACTAGCAACCAAATGTCATTGCATGCGGAGCAAGTTAAAAAGAAACGTCAGGTGATGGAGCGCATAGTGGATGTCATTAAAGTTATAGGCAAATGTGGCCTTAGCTCCAGGGGAGATAAAGAAGAGGCAGGTTACAGCTTAGAACATGTGGCTGTTAATCATGGTAATGTGTTGGAGTTGATTTTACTCTTGAGCAAATATGACATTAGCCTCCAACAGCATGTAAAAACTTGCATAGAAAACAGCAAAAAGCAGCATGAAACTGGTTCAAGAGGCAGGGGCGCTTTAGTTACCCTGCTGTCAAAAGACACATTCAGTAAAGTTGTGGATGCCATCAGCAAACTGATAAAACTGACTATAGCTGAAGAAGTGAGACAGGCTGGCATGTTTTCAGTCCAAATAGATACAACGCAAGATATCAGCTCCAAAGACCAGTGTTCCGTCATACTTAGATATGTGACAGATGTTATTCATGAAAGGCTGATTGCTGTGGTGGACTGTGAGTCATCAACAGGGAAAAGTTTTGTAGAGCTCCTGAAACAAGTGCTACTGAAGCTGAATCTAGACATTGGCAAATGTGTTGGCAACTCAACAGATGGTGCAGCTAATATGCAGGGACGGTATCTGGGGTTTTCCACACTTCTCTCCGAGCAGTCGCCCAATCAGATTCATGTTTGGTGTTATGCGCATCTTTTGAATCTTGTACTAGCAGACACCACTGGCAGTGTTGTACAAAGTGCATCCCTCTTTTCACTGCTCAATGATATTGCTGTTTTCTTAAGGGAGTCATACAAACGCATGCAACAGTGGGAAGAGACAAGTCACGACAAGCGTCACAGACGACTGTGCCCTATAGGGCAAACTAGGTGGTGGGCTAAGGATCAGGCACTCAGTAAAGTCTTTGGGTCCTTCGGGAATCCTCAGGAAGCCTTGTTTTTTGACGTGGTTATGACATTAGACACCATTGTAGGTGACTGTACACAAAAGCCGACTGTGAGGGCCAAGGCAAAGGGATTCATTGAAGGGCTTCTGAAATATGAGACAGTGCTCACTGCACAAATTTTCCTTCGCATTTTTGAGCAAACATCCCCACTTTCAAAATACTTACAGACCAAGGGAATGGATATCATCACAGCTCAACGTCTTGTCGTGGGGACAGAGGAGGGTTTGAGGAAGTGTGTTAGGGACTTCGAAGGAGTAAAGAGTGCAGCGGATGAGTTTGTGATTTGGGCAAATGAGAAGTTGCAGGAGGAGGAAGAGTGTGAGCTGGTAGTTCAGACTGCCCTCCCTGAGAAAAGGGTCAGAAAAAAGAAAACAATGCCAGGGGAGCTTGCTCAGGATGAACAGCTAGCTTCAGCTGATACTGACTTCAAGGTGAAAGTTCACAATGTTATTGTAGACACAGTGACAGACAGTATCCAAAGGAGGTTTTCTGCAAATGCTAAACTTAGCTCTGACTGTTTAGACCCTAGAAACTTTCCACATGTGATAGCAAATGGACTTCCCAGCTCAGCAATGGTAGAGATAAGCAAGTGTCTGCTAATGTTTGATGAAAGAGCTACAGTTAGAAGAAGAAGTTGAGCTTCATCCACGCCTCTATCTCCTCCAGGCAGGTGGTCAGTGTGGATGTTGGCAGAGGGGCAGAAGAAGTGGGGGTTGTCCTGATGTAGAGCTGTGTGTCATCGGCATAGCAGTGGTATGATAACCCATGCCTGCTAATGACACTGCCCAGGGGGAGCATGTACAGTGAGAAAAGGGTGGGGCCCAACACCGAGCCCTGGGGGAAACCGCAGGTGACGTTGTTGGTGTGAGATTTTGCTTTGCCCAGGGCGACGTGCTCAGTTCTGTCAGTGAGGTACGAGGTGAACCAGTTTTGTACGTTTCCTGATAGTCCAATGGTGTATTGCAAGCGGTGGAGGAGAATATTGTGGTCAACCGTATCAAAAGCAGCTGTTAAGTCCAGGAGGATGAGGAGAGATGGGGAGCCGGTGTCTGCTGCCATCAGGAGGTCATTTGTGACCCTTACCAAGGCTGTTTCTGTACTGTGGCCATGGCGGAAACCAGACTGGAATTTTTCAAACAGGTGATGTTGTATGAGGTAGGGATGGGCATAATTAATCGATTGCTCGATCATTGCTCGTTAAGAATATTGTCGATCACGTGAAATTGTTATCGATCATATAGCCGTTGTGTTGCGCAGTGTGAGTCCGGCAGCACAGCAATGAGTTTCACTATGTGGCAGCACCAAAGACTGTATGGGCAGCAATTAAACATCCTACCAGCAGGGGGAGATACTTAACTAGAAGTAGTATAAGACAACAGAACATGCTCAGCAGCACCTGCGAGCTGCCGTAATGTCAACAGGAAGAAGTCAAGGGGAAGTTTGGCATCTGACAGGTCCATGGGACAGCTTTAGAACCGAAAATAACTAAGTTCATTAAGCATTGTGAAACCTTGTATAAGTAAAACACTTAAACAAACTGAATTATGTACCACTTGTACATTGAAGCCTACATCCGACCCTGTTTAAGTGTTACGTTAGCGCTACGTTAGCGCCGCTAGCATTAGCTGCTAACTTTAGCGTCTATGCTTTCCTACTTCGCCTTCATCAGGGAACTAATTTGCACATTTTGTTTATTAGATGAAGTAACGTTAGGTCCTTTAACACTCAGAGAAACGTGCCGTGCCCTTATGCAGTCTTTGGCAGCATCTTAGGAGGCGCATATGTGTTTCAAGGTATCGTAGCATTGGCTCCTTGTTGGCTCGATCATAGCCTCGGGATTTAACCAGCGCCGCATTTTATTATTATTTTATTTTAAAAAGTTGCCTTGTCTTAATAGATTGTTGTTTGCCAAGAAGATCTTGGAATAAAGATGTAATTGAGTAAAAACCTCTTGTAAACAGTCTATGGTAAAACGCTGTATTTTGGATGTTCTGTTGGCATTTTTTTAATATGTAAAAAGATAACGATTGCTCGATAATTGCTCGTTAATTTTCCCGATGATCGATCAATGAAATTTCTTAAAATGCCCATCCCTAGTATGAGGTGATCCTGAAGTTGTGCTGCAACTGTTTTTTCCAGAACTTTTGACAGAAATGGGAGATTTGAGATGGGCCTGTAGTTGGAGAGGACTTCTGGATCAAGGGTAGGTTTTTTTAATGTTGGTCTGATGACAGCAGTTTTTAACGCAGATGGGATATGGCCGTCGAGGAGGGAGTGGTTTATAATTTTGGTGATGAGCGGAGAGACGGCAGAGATGTTGGCCTTCAGCAGAGCTGTAGGGAAGGGGTCTAGTGCACAGGTGGATGGCTTCATTTTCCTGATGACATCCTCCCCTCTTCCTGTGTGATACTGGAGAAGGAGCAAAGGGTCTGGACAGAGTCAATCGGTGGGTCAGCAGTTGGAAGGGGCAGGACAGCAGTGGAGGAGAGTTTTGAGCGGATGTTATTTACTTTTTGTTTAAAAAAGTTGATGTGCATGTTGCACCTCTCCTCAGTGGCCTCAGATTGGGATGGTGAAGGGGGTTTAAGAAGGTGATTTATTGTTGAAAAGAGTTGTTTGGAGTTACCCGGTCTATTGTTAATGATTGTGGAATAGAACCTGGACCGTGCATTCTTCAGGGCATCAGCATATGCCCTCCTGTGTTCCCTGTATGCCTGTTTGTAGACAGTCAGACCGGAGGCCTTGAGGCGCCGCTCAAGGACACGCCCAGCCGCCTTCATTGTACGTAGCTCACTGGTGTACCAGGGTGCGGAGCGCGAGAAGGAGACTGACCTCGATGTTAAGGGGGCGTGGAGATCCAGGAGACTGCGCAGGGACTGGTTGTATAAGTCCACTGAGTCAGCAACAGAGAGGGAGTCAGTTGAGCCAGAGGAGAGATGTTGAAGGTCCAGGGCCAGTGCGTCCATGTTGATATTTTTCAAATTCCTGAAGTGGATCTGCCGCTTTGGTTTGGTGTGGGGGGAAAGAAAAGGGAGCTCCATTGACACAACTTTGTGATCCGAGACGCCGAGACCATAAACCTGTAGGTTGCTGATGGGGGCGGAGTTAGAGATGACCAAGTCAAGTGTGTGTCCTCTGGAGTGTGTGGGGACAACAACATGTTGTTGTAGGTTGAGGGAGTCTAGCAGCTGAAGAAAATCAGCAGCGGGCTGGCATGAGGGAGTGTCAACATGAATATTTAAATCACCCAGGATGATGGTATTGGCAGAGGTAGTACAGAGTGTTGTGAGGAGATCAGACATTTCCGGGATGAAAGCAGAGTTGGGTTTTGGGGGCCTATATATGAGGAGAACAGTCATGGGATGGGGGGGCTTACATGTGAATGCGAGACACTCACAGGAGGAAGTTGTAGGCAGCGGCATGAGGGACAACTCCAGGTCCTGTTTGTGGATGACAGCTAGGCCACCACCGCGACCAGTTCTGCGGGCTGCCTCCAAGTAGCAGTAGCCTGGGGGACAGGCTTCATTTAGGGCAGAGTAAACCTCTGGCTGGTGCCAGGTTTCTGTTAGGCACATGAAGTCAAGTCCTTTTTCCCTTATATGTTCTTCAATCAAGCTGGATTTATTATTAATGGATTGAGTGTTGAAAAGTTCAAATTTGACCAGTGACTGTGGGGTTATTCTCTGTACAGGTCGCAGAGCCTTAAAATCCACTCCGCGCAGGTTCTAACCCACTCCATGTAATCTATCCAGCCGGGAGTGCGGGGATCTCGCGACGCTGTGTCCTTTGCCCTCAGCCGTCCCAGCGGACCAGACGTACTCAATGTACGCAGAGTACGGACAGAAGGCTCCGTCCGTATCCGTATGCGTATCTAACGTAGAGAATAAATGAGCCTTTAGTCAACATTGCTCAAGGTTCCGAAGGAGCTAAGTGATATAAACAGTTACCACAATGAAAGTACCAGGCAAGGTAAGTTGCAAGCAGTAACTTTTACTCACATAAAGTTGTAGGTCACACCCAAAACACATATGCATATACTGTTCATTATTTGAAAATAAAAACATGGGCCATTTAAAATAAACAACATGGTAAAGGGGAGGAGCTTAATGTGGGAAAGAGTAGGAGCTTAATATGGAAAGGGGGAGGAGCCTAAAGTGATTAAGGAGAGGAGCTTAATATGGTAAAGAGGAGGAGCCTAACATGGTTAAGGGGAGGAGCTTAATAGATAAAGAGGAGGAGCCTAATAGTGTAGAGGGAGGAGCTTAACATGGTAAAGAGGAGGAGCCTAACATGGTTAAGGGGAGGAGCTTAATATGGTAAAGAGGAGGAGCCTAACATGGTTAAGGGGAGGGACTTAATGTGGTAAAGGGGAGGAGCTTAATGAAGTAAAGGGGAGGAGCTTAACACTATAAAGGGGGAGGGGTCTAATGTGATAAAGGGGAGGAGCTTAATGCAGTATAGGGGAGGAGCTTAACACGGTAAATAGGAGGGGTCTAATGTGGTAAAGGGGAGGAGCTTAATATGGTAAAGAGGAGGCGCCTAACATGGTAAAGGGGAGGAGCGTAATGTGGTAAAGGGAGGAGACTAATATGACAAAGGGGAGGAGCTTAATATGGTTAAGGGGAGGAGCTAAATATGGTAAATAGGAGGAGCCTAATGTGGCAAAGGGGAGGAGCCTAATGTGGTAAAGAGGAGGAGCCTAACATGGTAAAGGGGAGGAGCTTAATGTGGTAAAGGGGAGGAGCTTAATGCAGTAAAGGGGAGGAGCATAACATGGTAAAGAGGAGGGGCCTAAAGTGGTAAAGGGGAGGAGCTTAAAATGGTAAATAGGAGGAGTCTAATGTGGCAAAGGGGAGGAGCCTAACATGGTAAAGGGGAGGAGCTTAATGCGGTAAAGGGGAGGAGCATAATATGGTAAAGAGGAGGGGCCTAAAGTGGTAAAGGGGAGGAGCTTAATATGTAAAGAGGAGGGGCCTAACGTGGTTAAGGGGAGGAGCTTAATGTGGTAAAGGGGAGGAGCTTAATATGGTAAATAGGAGGAGTCTAATGTGGTAAAGGGGAGGAGCCTAATGTGGTAAAGAGGAGGAGTCTAACATGGTTAAGGGAGGAGCTTAACACGGTAAAGAGGGGCCTAATATGGTAAAGAGGAGGAGCTTAACGTGGTTAAGGGGAGGAGAGCTTAATGAGGTTAAGGGAGGAGCCTAACATGGTTAAGGGGAGGGACTTAATGTGGTCAAGGGGAGGAGCTTACTATGGTTAAAGAGGAGGAGTCTAACGTGGTTAAGGGGAGGAGTTAATGTGGTAAAGGGGAGGAGCTTAATGCGGTAAAGGGGAGACTTAAAATGGTAAAGAGGAGGAGCCTAACATGGCTAACATTTTTTTCAGCTCAGATCATTTCTATGAGGTGCCCAGAACAACATACTAAAAGTCCTAAGAAATCCTAGTTGAGGAAATATGTTTAATTCTCATCAATCCGAGATGTGTGCCAATAAGGCGAGACAACAATACAACTCAATGGGGCTATTTTTTTCCTTTACCCCTATCAAAATGAAACTTTACTTTTCATGGTTGATTAGGGGAAATACATTATCGGGAGGGAGACTAGGCACGTTACGCGCGTATAACCATTTTTGACATGATCAAGCAACATTTTAGCTGCGTTATGCACGTAAAGCATATGTTGCAGGCTTACAGAAAAGTAGCAGAGGCTGTACTTGCGTCGGAGTAACACTCTTTTATTTTACCGAAACAAGAAGAATATATTCCAATACAGTGTGCCAGCGTCCTACTCTCTCATGCTGTCTGCATGGCTGCAAGCATCCACTACGTTAAAAACTTCTTCTTCTACGACAGTAATAATAACACATCAACAACAGTTTTCTTCTTCTACTCAAAACCTCCTCAGTAATACAATAGATTCGCCTAGTGGCGGAACTTGACATTACACCTTATAATGTATTAACCGGCATGAAACAGTAACACAATCATGCATTTATAGAACATATATTAAATCACTTGAGCTCTGCTTTAACTGTATAGAATGCCCACAATAACTAAATGAATACTCTTTTGACCATGTAAACCTATACCTCTACACATACGCGGGTAACGCGTGTAGTGTGTGATCAGACCCGACCCGACACAACAGCGTACATGTCCGCACAAAACAACAACAACGCGGCCAACAACTGTGCCAAAAGACAAACTGAACAGCACAAATAGCCTAGCATTAAAACAGCATTGCATATTCACGGCAGCTACATAACAAACACGGTTACAGCAGCATCGGTGCACGGCGGCAAAACATAAAGGCAAGTAGCCAACATTACCCTACCTGGCTGTGACAGGCAGGGGTGGATTACTGCATGGGCACACCGGGCACAGGCCCGGGGGCCCCTAGCCAGAGATACTGATAGTAACTTTTCATGTTGCATAGTCAAAGAGCTGATGTCAATAACAGGGTCCAAAAAGGAATAGCCTAAATATAAGGATACTCATTAAAATTGAACAAGATAGAAATCATCATGGGCCCCTCAACTAGTATTCTGTATGTGTGAAGGGCCTTGAAGGCCCCCTCACACATACAGAAATAAGCTTTCTATGTGTGAATTATAAATTGTTCATAAAAAGTAGCTATCCACCCTTTATCTTTTCAAATGGACCCCTCCATCATAGAACATGGGTCTGCAGACCAATCTACTGTTTTTACAGTTGCAAAGTAAAGAGTGCTGCCTGTTTAAGAAAAATCTGAAAAATAATGTTCCTTCTGCATCTCAGGATTTGATATAGCCTCTAAAAGTTCCTCTCAAAGTGCACCAGATTGATGCATTTTACTTTAAAAAGGTAAAAAAAAAATCCGGGGGGGCATGCCCCTGGAACCCCCCAAAAAGGGGTTCCGGGGCATGTGGGGGGCCCTTTAAGAGATTGTGCCCAGGGGCCCATTACTCATAATCCGTCTATGGTGACAGGGGACCGTGGCTGGCGTAGATCAACACCGGTGCTTCGCTGTACTTGTCGTGATAGTCCCCCGGACATAGCCGTCATGTTTGGGTTCATAATATGAGGCGCTAGCGGCACACAACAGGGTGAGTTAACTAATGCTATACGGCGCTAACTTGTTTTATCGGCTAAAGCACAGCTGCATATATTCACTGAATTAACCAGGAAGTCCATTCTCCTGGTTTACTCTCCACACGCCTTCTATTCCCGAGCTGCCGTCATACAGCACCGGCCGCCTGCAATATATTTTCCTTTTGAAAAGTCCAGGACCCAACAACAGCTCTCATCCCTGAAGAGTGACTGCTCCCTGTTCTCTAGGCTTTATATTGTATCCCAGATACGTGATGGAAGTCTAGATGAGTTTCTTTTAGCTCGAAAAACCAGGCATGTCCACTGGCATTGTCACAAATGGGCAAGCTAAGAATTGGAACCAAGTCAGACTTGGTGGGCTGTTTGGCGAACCTGATTTCATCACAAGAGAACAAATCCAACCCCATAGTACAGGTCAACATACTTGATGGGGCTCGTAAACATGCTACGACCTGGTGCTGCGGAGACCTTTTCTAAATATTCACAGAAGGTGTTCTCACCATACATCCTGTCTAAGCTGGAGCATGTCAGCAGAGTGGATGTTGTGTGGGATCTATATTTTCCTGACAGTTTAAAGGCGGAAACAAGCAGCAAGATAGTTGCCATGAAAGAGAACAGTTCATCCTTGTCCAGAACGATGTATCGCCTTGCCGGGGTTCCATGCCTTTACTGGATGTGACACAGTGTCATCTTTTGGTGGCAGGGGTAAGAAAAATGTGTGGGATACATGGAGGAGCTTTGAAGATGTCACAAAAGCCTTCTGTGCATTTGCTGCCACACCTGACTCCATAGACAACTGGATGGAGCCTCTGAAGAGATGTGTTGTATTGCTATATGACCGCACCAGCAGCCAGGAATCTGTCTATCAGGCAAGAAAGCAGCTCTTCACCCAGAAAGGAACATCAATTGAGGGACTTCCAACACAAGCAGCACTGATGCAACACAAAAAGAGGGCTGCCTACCAAGCTGTTCACTGTTGGGGACATATGATGGTTTCAGCCCCTCAACTTCCATCACCAATAGGGGTGGAAGTGGAAGGCCACAGGCAGATGGGAATTTCACTGGGCCGCACTACCAGGATCGATACAGGCCTGTTGTAAACTCCTCCGCTGTGGATGCAAAAAGGGGTGCAGTGGACATTGCAAATGTGTCAAGGCAGCACTTCCGTGCACTTTGCACGGAAGTGAAATCAAGTAGAATTAGGCCAATTTTGTATGTTCAAATGATTTATATGCATATGTGTTTTGGGTGTGACCTACAACTTTATGTGAGTAAAAGTTACTGCTTGCAACTTACCTTGCCTGGTACTTTCATTGTGGTAACTGTTTATATCACTTAGCTCCTTCAGAACCTAGAGCAATGTTGACTTACTCAGAGAGGGTTACACGGATAAAATAGCAACCTATCAAACAGGCTAAACTGATGTATTGTTCAGGCTTTGAAAAAGATATTTACTTTAGTTGTATGCTGACCTTATATGCTTACAATATGAGGTCAGCATACAACTCATGAACTGATTCTGTAATTCATGAAAATATGCATAACTCCGCTAATATTTGAAGGTTTTACCACAATTTTGTTCCCTGAATGCCAGATATATGAAGTTGGGTACTTTATAGCATGTTTTAAATAGCACCACTGCCTTGTCCATCCTGGAAAATGTGGGATTAGACACCATAATCAAGATCCTAGGTGCTCTACAACCAAAGCTACTGGTACTATAAGTACATTTTTAGAAATGGCCGCCGTGGGGGCCATAGGAAAAATTGGCGATGGCCCTATAGCTAAAAATCTTCCTTAGGGCATGCTCTAACAGTGTGCCAAAGCTCATGTTTGTATCATAAAAAGCACAATGCATTCACATATCTGCTGGACTATAGGCTATTCGGAATGTCCTAATATGGCTATTTCAGTGGAGGAGTACTTCTAGAAAAATCTCATTAGAAATTGAACTGTAACATATATCTTCATACAACCACTGGTTAATGTTCAATAGCATCCTAGACAATACATAAATGGTATATTTGGCAGGGATTTATGTTTTGGTGATATTTGAGAGAAAAGTAAAGGAACCCTCTTTTCCTATCACCACAAAAGTACCATTTCCGCCTAAACTAAAGCTCTGTATACAGGACTCTATTTCAATAAATGTTTTGGTAAATTACATTCTAACTTTTTGGTGATGTGGGACAGACACCTGGTTAGTACCTCAGCAAATCTGATGAAGAAAAGAGTGAGAATTCCCAAGTTATGGGCTTTTTTGTCACATATCCCCTATTCGGAATGGCCTAATTTGGCTCTTTTTGAGGGACTGGGGTAGTTCTAAAGAATAACCAAAAAAACATATTTCGCCCAAAGATAAAAGTGCTCAAGAATCAATTTCATGAACAGGACATTCTAAAGATAAAAAAAATCATTGTTGAGGTTTGTTCTACCTCGGGTAGGGGTATCTCGAAAACTAAAGCCTTTTTTGAGCACTTGCTGCTAGACTAATTAGGCAGGTTGATGTTACAATACAAATTACAAAGATATACAATAGAAACATTTGCTATACACAACTAAGGAGAAACAGAAGGAAAAGTAAAACAGTATAATTCATTAATAGGATTAGTAGGTTAAACAAATACACAATTAATACACAACTAATAACGTACAGCATAAATTTAGAGGTGGTTGCACCTTTGGTTAGACATGGTGGGGAACTATGAATAATCATTGTGTATGAGTGTACTGAAGTGAGCGGAATTGGTTGTGGCAGTTTTGACGTTTGTTAGTATTAAAGACCTACTGCACCAGTGGGAATATGAAGGTGTATTGAACTCTGAGATCCTATGTAGTATAAATATGCAGACATTTTAGAAATCGGTTCATCCTAGCCTGAGAAAAGGCAGAAAGAGTGTTTTATGGTCTCACTGTCTAACCCTACAGTTTGCCCAGTTGTGACATCACAAAAAATGACTAAAATTTGTGCACATTTATACTACATAGGATCTCATAGTTCAATACACTTTCATATTTCCCCTGGGGAAGTAGGTCTTTAAGGATGTAGGTCTTTAAGGATGGGAGGCCAACATGGACTTTTGTCACACAATACATCTGGGCTCCTTGATTTATTTATTTTTTGCTACACTCATTGCCAACGATACATCCATATCAATGTGTTGATGTACGTCCTCTGCTACATAAAACATAGGGAACATTATGCTCACTTCATGCTGTGGGCCAAGAGATGACAGGGGATCAGTTGTGTGTGTGTGTGTACGTGTGTACAGGAGATCATCGCTTGCCCTTTTTTCTAATACTTATGAGTTTGTTGACATCAATTCTTTTTTTTTAATCTTCTGGTTGCTAATTTCTGCTTTAACAGTTACTGTTCTTTGTAGCAACATATAATGGTATGTCTGGTGCTCATCTGTTAAAGTTATTCCACTGCTTGTTATTCTGGCAAATATATACACACACCTTTGTAAAACACACAGACACATTCAAAGTCAAACATGTTCTCACTTACACATACGCGCGCACGCACGCACACACACACACTCGCTCAAACATGCACTCATGCACTCACTCACTCACTCACTCACTGGCTGTGTCTTGATTCAGGGGTTGCAGCCTACGTAGGCTGCATTTAAAGACCGATTGCGTCATAGCGGCGCGCAAAGGCTGTCCCATTTGCAAGGCTCCTTGCAAGGCTCCTCATATGCAGCCGTGAAATGCAGCCTTCGTTTCACGGTTTTGAAGGCTGCATCAGATGTATCCTTCGTGGCCCAACATATCCCAAGATTCATTGCGTTTTTTTCAGAGATTGCATAAAATAAAATAAAAAATAACAAAACAGCAACGTGTTGCTCCATCTTCTTAACTTTTATCTTCCTTTCTTTTTTTCTTTTACTTTTTTTTCTTTTCGTCTGGTAGGCAACTTCTTTTTCTTTTTTCCTCCATTGACAGGGCTGTCTCCGTTGGCAGCAATCAGGGTTGCTAGGCAGCACAGGAGCAGCGAGTCGTCACGCAAGGTAACGGCTTGTTACGTAAACCGAAATGCTCGTAAACGGAGACCTGCGGAGACCGTCTCATTTAACAAGGCTCGTTGGCCTTGGAATCGGCCTTAAAATCGGCCTTCATAGGCTATAGCAGGGCTGTACAGTGCGACAGTTTTTATCGCATTTGCTACTGAAATTGATCACGTGCGATGATGAATACAATGCTGCTCGCACTAGTGCTAGCGTCTAAAGGCCAGGACACACCGGCCAGATAATCGCCGTCGTAGTGTCGGTAGGGGGTCGGGACACGAATCTGTTTGGTGTGTGCCGACTGTCTTTCATTTGGAGCAATTTGATTGGTGGAAGGCTAGCGAATCAGTGAAGCCCGGAAGTGAGGCGAGTAGCACAAACAGCTAACAACAGCTAGCCATCGTTTTAATGTGTTTGTTCGTTTCGTTTTGAGAGTACTCACATGCATCAACCCTTGTTGACTGCTCGACACCATGCTCGACACTCTCTGCTAAAAATTGTGCTCTTATGGTCCATAAATATAAATACGTATTTCTATCTATGTTTATGCTCTAGAGAGCTGTCCCATCATTTCCGGCTTTCGTATTTTTTCGGGCCACAATACAGATTAGCGCCGCCTGCTGTTATGGAGACATTACGTCCCGCGCAAGCAACAGAGCGTACGGAAAGTCAGCAGTCAGTTTGGTGTGTTCTCTGGCCGCGACGGGAAGGCTGGAGCTTCCTGAAACGGCCGACTCCATTTTTTGCGTAGTCGGAACATGTCGGACTGGTGTGTCCTGGCCTTAATACACTTCACCAACGGTATAACCGGAAGGAGACGGCACGCAGTTAAAGCTGCAGTTGAGATTTTTTTCACTGTAATATTTGGCAAAACTGTCATAATAGCCATTCAGCTATATGTAGGTGAAGTGGTCTGAAAATATTTTTTCATCACTTTGCTCCCCCCCAAAATTGCCACCGCTCATGTTAATTTTGACCAATCAGAGCAGGCTCAGATACTCCGTTCTTATTGGCTGTGGGACTGTCCGTTCACTTGGCAACGACGTTGATGCGTCAGTTGCGTGAGCGTTCACGACCCTAGCAGTCTGAAACTACTGTTTGGTCCTACTACGGCAGACAGCGAATAGCAATCAGTGTTGCCAACTTAGCGATTTTGTCGCTAGATTTAGCGACTTTTCAGACCCCTTTGGCGACTTTTTTTTCAAAAAAGCGACAAGCGACAAATCTAGCTTCTTTTCTGGAGTTATTGGTGACTTTTGGCGACTTTTTGAGGTGAAAACACGTATCGCTATGACTCTTCACAACGAGCAGCGGGTGCCTGCGCGGCCCCTCCCTTCCCCGTTTCCAAGCACTTACAGGCGGCCTCATTCCTCGCGCAGCAGTCCCTCCCAGCTGTCTCCTGTTAGCAGGTTAGCAGGAGCTAACAGGAGACGTTCATTAGCAATGTCTTCACCAACGAACTATCTATACTGTACTATCTATGCAACGAACCCTCAATTTACCATTCCCCGGATACCAACAACTAACACGGTGGGAGGACAGTGTGTACACAGAGACTGAGAAACACCGAGGAGGAAATGTAGTTGGGCGGCTGTTGCTGTATGAAGCCGCTCGGGGAAGACGTGTGGAAAGTGAGCCAGGAGAATGGGCTTCCTTTGGCTGTGCTTTAGCTGATGAACCAAGTTAGCACCGGTCGGATAGCATTAGTTAACTCACCCGGTTGTGTACAGCCACCACCTCCATATAATGAACTGAAACATAACTGCTAAGTCCGGGGAACTTTCACGAAAAGTACAACGAAGCACCGGTGTTTATCTACGCCGCCTCCCTGCTACACCGCTACCCGACAGTGTTCACCTGCTGGCCGGCTAGACTGCTGCTAACCCCCGGCGCCGTCCAACTGGCTTCCCCGTCTCCAGCGAAGCTACAACCGGCACGCTCCACTCCGGTTGTGTGCAGCCACCACCTCCATAATGAACCGAAACATAACTGCTAAGTCCGGGGAACTTTCACGAAAAGTACAACGAAGCACCGGTGTTTATCTACGCCGCCTCCCTGCTACACCGCTACCCGACAGTGTTCACCTGCTGGCCGGCTAGACTGCTGCTAACCCCCGGCGCCGTCCAACTGGCTTCCCCGTCTCCAGCGAAGCTACAACCGGCACGCTCCACTCCGGTTGTGTGCAGCCACCACCTCCATAATGAACCGAAACATAACTGCTAAGTCCGGGGAACTTTCACGAAAAGTACAACGAAGCACCGGTGTATCTACGCCAGCCACGGTCCCGTCACAGCCAGGTAGGGTAATGTAGGATACTTGCCTTTATTTTGTACTGCCGTGCACACAATGGTGCTGTAAATGTGTTTGGTATGGTGCTCCCTTGCTGTTTGTGTGAATCTGCAATGCTGTTTTAAGGCTATGTGTTCCGTTTAGTTGCTGTTAATTTGTCTTTTGGCACAATTGTTGGCCGTGTTGTTGTTGTTTTTGTGCGGACATGATCGCTGTTGTGTCGGCCAAGGTTGATTAGGGGAATAAATATATCGGGGATGGGGGGGAGACACTAGGTGCGTTGGGTGCAACATGAACGCGCTTAGCTGTCGTTCGGAGGGAGGAGCTGCAGCAGGTAGAGTGTTGCGAAAACAGCCGTTGGGATCCCAACGGCTCCCAATGGCTGAAATTATCCACAGCAGCTTTAAGTTATCCGTGTGCAAACAGAACATTTCCTGTGCGCCTTCACATTAAAAGCCTGTTACTAGCCAAACGTGAGTTGACTTTTATTTTGAAGCCGGTAAGAACAGGAAGTGTGTGCTTCACAGCCCTGCAGTGCCCTAGCTAGAAAGGCAACTCATTCAGCTGCAGAGAAAAGTCAACAGTAGTCTATTTAAACAAAGTTTGAAATAACTGATAAGTCACTGAAGAACACCTCCCAACACATTCACAACAACAATTTAACTTATCCTAAATTGTACCAATATGTATACTTATTTATTTAATAGGCTATATGTTTTAAAGTTTGGTTTTAATTAACAGAAGGACATTTACCAAAAATGTTTATTATTATGAATATAATAATTATATGTGTATACAAAAAATATATAGATATTCATTTTATGAGGAGAAATAATTCTGAATCAGCAAAAAATTGCAATTGGCAGGTTAGATTATTTTGTCTAAATTGCAATCAGTGCACCCCTATTAATTTTTCTACAATTATTATGGGTCTGTGAGTTTGTGAGTTTGAAATTGTCCGCGAATTGTTTGGTACTTGGCTTTTTGATACTATTCTGGATTATCGACCACTGATTTTGGATTTTGGACATCGGACTGATTGATACACGGTAAAGACCCCTGCCTGGTTTACGACTCTGATTTGGAACAACGGACATTGAAACGGTAGCAGAGCTAGCGACGACTAGCATCTGGCTGCTAGGCTACCAGCCGACAGTGCTAACAGCTGGCCGGATGACAGCTGCCAAACGCAGGAGAACGGTCGTAACCGGGAAGAATGGGGCCGAAGAAGGCTTTCACGGCCGGAGAAGGCGAGGACATTAAAAGTTCTCTCGACTTCCTTTCTGAAGAAGTATCGAAGATGAGGAAACAACAACGGGACATCCTAGACCTGGCCGGGGAGATCAAAATGTTGCGGTTGCAGAGTGAGGAAAAGGATAAACGAATTATCCACCTTGAAGGCAGAGTGTCTGACCTGGAACAGTACACGAGGATAAACAACGTTATCGTTACCGGGCTCCATGTTAAACCCCGGTCATACGCTCGGGCGGTGACCGATGACAACGGGGGGGAGCCCGGTGAAAGGGATGGCAGCTCAACGGAGCAACAGGTGGCTGCTTTCCTGCAGACGAAGGGGATTGAGCTACGCTGCAGTGACATCGAGGCATGCCACCCACTGCCCAGGAGGAAAACCAGCGATATTCCAGCGGTCATCATCAGGTTTGTTAACCGCAAGCACAAGACCGCACTGCTGAAACAGGGGAGGAAGCTGAAAGGAACAAACGTGTTCCTAAACGAGCATCTGACAAAGCAGAACGCCGACATTGCCAGAATGGCACGCAATCTAAAAAAGCAGGGGAAAATTCAGAACACTTGGACTGCAAATTGCAAAATCTTCATCAAACTAAATGGTTCACCCGAGGAGGCTAAAGTGATGGTCATCAGAGACATTGCGGAGCTGGACAAGTTCCAATGAGTCCGAACTGGAAACACTGTGAGTAATAAACATACACAATCATGACACACTCTGAAGGAAATAATTCATCTACATCTGGAGACATTATACCGGTACCTATAACACAAAGGATTGCAGATTGTGATAAACTGGAACTGAAAACATTCGAATATACGGAGCACAATTTACAAGACATGGAAGACAATATCGACCCGGAAAATAACTTCTTCTTTAACAACAATGCCGACTGCGGCTATTACACATATGAACAATACAATAAGACCATTAAGACAGATCAGAAACTATCCATCATTCATTTTAACAGTAGAAGTTTGTATGCAAATTTCCAATACATTAAGGAATATTTACGTCAATTTTCACAACCATTTAACATAATTGCAATATCAGAAACTTGGATCAACCCTGAAAAGGGTGTGGACTTTGAAATAGATGGCTATGAACTGAACTACAGAAACAGAGAGAACAAGACTGGAGGAGGTGTGGCTCTGTATGTGGACAAAAACCTTAATTGCAAGGTGGTTGGTGAAATGACAACTGCAATTGGAAATGTATTAGAATGTTTAACTGTTGAAATCTACATGGAAAATAAGAAGAATGTGATTGTAAGTTGTATTTATAGAGCACCGGGTTCCGATATTGATATATTCAAGGAATGGATGGAAAAAATTTACACATTATCAAAGCAAAAGGTCATATTTATCTGTGGGGATTTTAATATAGATCTTCTTAATCCCAATAATCACAAACCAACTGAGGACTTTATCAATACAATGTACAGTCTATGTCTCTATCCAAAAATTACCAGACCAAGCAGGATCACATCTCACTGTGCCACATTGATAGACAACATATTTACAAACGTTATAGACAATAATACAATAAGTGGATTAATGATCAATGACATCAGTGACCATCTGCCAGTATTTCTGGTGTACAATAATAACTACAAGAGGGAAAAACGGGAGAGTACATTCAAGTACAGAAGAGTACGGACAGAAGAGGCAATGAACACTTTAAAAAATGAATTATTAAATCAAAATTGGGAACTATTATATAAAGAAGAAAATATTGATAAAGGTTATGAAATATTCTTAGGGATATTTAAATTGTTGTATGATAAATATTGCCCAATAAAAGAAATTAAAATTAAATTAAAATATTCAGATAGTCCATGGATAACTAAGGGATTACAAAATGCCTGCAAAAAGAAAAATACACTATATAAGGAATTTATAAAGCTTAGAACCAAAGACGCAGAACATAAATATAAGAAATATAAAAATAAAACTAACATTATGAGAAATAGTAAGAAAGAATATTATAGAAAATTATTAGATAATAATAAAAACAATATTAAAGGTCTATGGAATATACTGAATAATGTTATTGGAAATGGTTCTAGACAAGTTAATTATCCGCATGAGTTTATTGAAAATGATATGACTATTGATAATATGGATGATGCAGTAAATGGCTTCAACCAATATTTTGTAAATGTTGGACCAATACTGGCTGAAAAAATACCTGTTCCTGTGAGATCTGATGACAGGATTAATGATTTCATAGACATTAATCCAAAATCAATGTTTCTAACAGCAGTGGAAGAGAGTGAAATTATAGAGATTGTCCATAAATGCAAAAGTAAAACTTCTACTGACTATAGTGACATTGATATGAGAATAGTCAAAGAGTTAATTCACGGAATTTCGAAACCATTAACGCACATCTGTAATTTATCATTTAAAACTGGTAAATTCCCTAGAAAAATGAAAATTGCAAAAGTCATACCACTGTACAAAACTGGAGACAAACACCACTTCACAAACTACAGGCCTATTTCACTGCTTCCTCAATTCTCAAAAATCTTAGAAAAAGTATTTGCTGCTAGACTTAACAAATTCATCAATAAAAATAATTTACTAACTGACAGCCAATACGGCTTCAGACCCAACCGATCCACTTCATTAGCAGTCATTGAGCTAATTGAAAAGATTACAAATTCTCTGGACCAAAAGAAATATGCAGCTGGTGTTTTTATTGATCTCAAAAAAGCATTTGATACCATAAATCATGATATATTAATTAATAAATTAGAACGGTATGGTATCAGGGGGGTTGTATTAAACTGGCTGAGGAGCTATCTACAGAACAGGCAACAGTTTGTGAAGATGGGTGAATACGTGTCAGCTTGTTTGGACATTGCTTGTGGGGTCCCCCAGGGGTCAGTGTTAGGGCCAATTCTTTTTATTCTCTACATAAATGACATATGTAAAACATCAACTATTTTACAATTTGTGTTATTTGCAGATGACACAAATATTTTTTGTACGGGAGAGGACTTGCAGCAGGTTCTGGAGTCAATTACATCTGAAATGAGCAAATTAAAAAGGTGGTTTGATAATAATAAATTATCATTGAATTTAAGCAAAACAAAAATCATGTTGTTTGGAAATTGTAATTTAAATAGTGATGTACATGTTAGGATAGATGGTGTTAATATTTGAAAGAGTGTATGTAAATAAATTCCTTGGTGTGACAATAGACCACAAGCTCAGCTGGAAACCTCACATAAAACATGTTAAATCTAAACTGTCACGAAGCATCTCAGTCCTGGGTAAAGCAAAGCATATATTGGATCACAAATCATTGCATATTCTTTACTGCTCAATGATCTTACCTTATTTAAATTACTGTGTGGAGGTCTGGGGGACCACTTACAAAAGCTCACTGCAACCACTAGTCACACTTCAAAAACGAGCCATAAGAATAATCAATAAAGCTGGATATTATGATCACACCAACCTCCTCTTTTTACATTCCCGCATCATAAAGTTTAAGGACCTGGTTGAATATCAAGTTGCACAAATCATGTTCAAAGCTAGAAACAAACTGCTACCAGGTAACATACAAAAACATTTTTTTGACCGAGAGGGGGGTTACAATTTGAGGCAACAGTTCAACTTTAAGACACTGGAGGTGCGCACGACTTTAAAATGTCATTGCATCTCAATTGGGGGGGTGAAACTGTGGAATGGGTTGAGCACGGAGCTAAAGCAATGTCCAAACATGTTCCAGTTTAAAAAAAGGTTCAAAACAATGATTTTCATAAGGTACAGGGATGAGGATGTGTAGTAAGAAGGTAATTATAATATATATATATGGATATATATATATTGATTGTATAGATAAACATGTAGATATGGATATATTGTTTGTTTATAAATATAAATATAGATATATGCATTGTGTAAATATATAAAATATAAAAAATTTATAGTATATTAAGTTGTATATAAATGGCTAATATAGTATCGGCAATAGTACAGAGATAAGAGAAGCAAATATAATTATTATTTTTTATTTTATTCTATTTTTTTATTTAATAAATATTGTGATTTTTTATTTTTTTGTTAAAGGAAAAGGGGCAGGATTAGATAAGTGTATACTTCTTCCTGCTCCTTTTCAGGCATACCTCGACAACACAGATCATTTGTTTGTTTGTTTTTTTTGTTGTTGTTTTTTTGTGAAAACATATTTTTTGTTTGTTGTATGTCTGAAATAAACTAAATCAAAAATCAAAATTACTGCACACACTAGGATATGATATTAATTGAGATTTTCAAATGAGACCAAGATGACAGGCTAAAAGGTAATTAGAGCGAAATGCAAGGGTTAAGGTTATGCAAGTTTTCGATCATACTTTGTGTGCTACTGAATTTATTTTTGTGCTACTGATTTTTTTTGCTTGCTAGCACCAGTGCTACCCACCTAAAAAAATAAGCGTACAGCCCTGGGCTATAGCCTTCATAGACCGCGAGACTGCGTCCTACCAAGTGCGTGGTCTCTGTAATGGGACATAGCCACTCACTCACTCACTCACTCAGTGCGGTTACATGGCACAACTAGATTAGATTATCACATATATCGAACTAGACACTTAACGGACCGTGTCACTTGTCTGAGTTTACATGGCCTTTCAGGAATCGGATAAATGTCCAATGCATGGCTGTCTCCATTACGCTAGATGGCGCTGTAGCCCTTTCAACCATGCTTTCAACAAGTGTTAAAAAGAGCCACGTCCGGTTCTCTTCCGGCAACAACCCATGGTGTAGCCTATTCCGCGCAGGCACACAAGCACAGAACGAGAAGTCCGGTATGCGATGTCCGATCCCTGTTTACATGCAGAGAGAATGCCGACAACGAACGACTTATCTAGGTGTTCTTATCCGACATCTCTTGTCCGTTATCGTGCCGATTTGTGTGCGAAGTAGATCGGATAAAGGTGTTTACATGCAGTTTAAAAGTCCTGTTGAAGTCTTATTCGTTTAGTTACCCGATTATGAGTCTGCATGTAAACGCACTGAGTCACTCACTCACTCACACTCACACACTCACTCACACGTATGCAATATCACGTATTAGCATAGGCCTACCTGTAGTCCTATATGTAGGCCTATATAAAATATGGTGTGACAAGTGAAATAATGCCTATAGTCAATTCGAGAGAATTGTGTATCTCCCGTGAGATCCACACATTTCCAACAACGTCAGATTATAGTTTAATCTTCCAGAGGGGGAATTGTTATGGGAAAGAGATACGTGTAATGATTTGCTAAATTCATAACATGATTTTATCTAACGAAATTACAGTTTTAATTAATATCTGTTGGGCTTATTTTGTACAAAACTACTTTTTACACACCTCTTAAAATTTGCTCTCCCGCTGGCCACTCACGGAAACACCTCCCGACGTATAGGATATTATTATAAAGTAGCGCTATAAGATTCAACTTGTAAAATATAACCAAAGCATGTAGACCTAGGCTACTTGATAAGTAATTCAACCTACATCACAACTGCATGCCATAGACTACAGTAGCCATATATTCACAACTATAGGTAAGCTTATATTTTATTGACTAAATATATTGGGTGCCAAGCATAATTTGTCTGTGTTTTTCTGATGACTGAGCTTTATTTCGTGGTGTTGCCATTGAGTGTCGCTGATTCCCCGAGTCAGGAAAACCTTGCGGTAGCTCTACGCATGGTCGAAAGTTGGCGTGGGAATACGCTTCTCAAATCGCGTTGTTGCGCCACACTGAAATCTGCGACCAATACGGATATGTGACCGTAGAGCATGCACGCGTGAACCAAAAATCGGACTGGTGTGTGACCACACCAAATGCAGTAATAAAAGCTATATAAAAACGTCTTTCTTTGCACTGATGGTCTCGTTTGCTGTTAAAGGTAATTTATGATTATGTGAGGTGTAGCCCTCTCACTCAAATCTGGTTTGACTAAATTACTTTTATAGAATGTCCCTTTAACATATAAAAGTTACTGCATGGGTTGTGAAATGGTGAGAGCTACGAAATATATTTTCTGGAATGGTGTACACTAAACACAACTCAAGGATGACTCTGGCTAAGATGCCAAGAGGCCTGGTTAGTTTATTAATGTAACTATACTGGCAATGAGCATTGATTTCCCATGCAGTGGATTTCAACTGTAACTATAGCCCTTATTCAATATGAAACAATACAATCAACATGAAAAAACATTGTAAAGACAAGATTTGAGAGCAATATTAATCCGTTTTATTTCTAAACAATATAACTCAGCTCTCTTTTCCCTTTTTACCTTAGATTGACTCATGAACACATGAAAACACAGCTTATTACCCTATACTAATACCCCGGGGTTTTTGAAAGGTTCAGTTACTGGTACCAGTGTTGGCGCGCTTGTTGGAGCTCATACAGAAATCCTCTTCAAAAGAAAAGTCCATATAGGCTACTCACACCCGAATCAGGCAAAAAAGACACGGTAAACTCCTTGAAAAGGCAACCTCTTCCAAGAGGCAGCAACACGAACAGAAACCCGTCTCGATGCTCGGTCCAACACCAACTCCTCTGCTGCAGCACGTGGCAAAGTCCGTCCTTATCCTGGCCTCTCCCTTTGACGCAGTTGGTTATGCTAACCGCTAGCAAAACAGTCCCGTACTCGTGGTCAGCTTGCGTTAGCCCCTTAGCAAAAAGCCACAGTTCTAAAGCACGCTCGTTTACCACTTGTAACAAAATAAACAAACCCTCACGCAAACGCCCGGTTGCAAACGGTTAATAGTATAACTGTTGTTCAAGTTAACTTTAAGTTTTCTCCACATAACAGTCTCTTCAGCTTCTTCTCGCAGCTTCTTTTTTCTCTCATCCACGGACAATTCTTTTGTATCTCCCGCCCCTCTGACAATCCGACAGGTTAATCCCCAATGACAGATACAATGATTGACACCTGCCTGGACAAATACAAACCCATAAAAATAAACTGAGGGGTTCAAGGGCTCTTTAAAACATAGGACGTTTCTATATTTAACACAAACTTCCCCAAATTAACCAGATACATGTCAACAGTATCATTACAACTTCAGGCCCACATTAATGACCATTTAGCATAAATTGTACATATAGGAAAACCCCATTAATCAAATTAGAAGGGCGCTACACTCTCCCCCCACCAAAAATGGTCATGCCCTCATGACATGTAATAAAAAGATCTGTTCTTTGACAGATTACTTGAAGACTTCCAACCATTCACATTTAACTTATCCACTTGTAAAAAGTGCTTATGTACCTTACAATAGGATGTAAATGTAAACAACATTTCACGTCATTAACCTTTGCTAAGGCAACACTATGTGTTTTAACTGCTACTGAGGTTGGGCTGCCCAACGAGTCATAGGTCAGTCTGGTTGGTGCTTTTCTTTGTCTTTGAGGTCTTGTTGACTCGTCTGAGTTTTCTGTTACACTGTCTCTTCTCTCAGTTGCTTCATCTGAACTTTCAGCAGCTCTTCCTTGTTCCGAGCATTCTCTCTCCTCTTCTGCTGCATTTACCTCAGCTGTTTCCTCTTCCATTTCTGAACTATCTTTGAAGGCAGCTAGGCCCAAATCAAGACTGGAAGGCTCAAACTGCTCATCATTGCAGGGCTCTGGTTCCTGTGACACTTGTGGTTGAAGATGGTCATACCATATCCCCACTTCATCATCTTCTGAATCAGAGACAGACTCAGTCTTGTCGTTCTGCTCAGGAGTTTTTAAGCAACAGGGGTCACAATTGTCAGTTCTCTTTGCTTTGAGACGTTTGCTGGATCTCCTTTTAGGTTTGAGTGCCTCCTTGCACTTTTCAGGCTGCAGGTTCACCTCTTGTCCAATAGGCAGAATGTGATTTCTGTGCAGTACTTTCACAGGACCGTTTCCACTTTCTGGCTTCAACTTGAACACTGGCAAATCAGGCATTTGACTTTCCACAAGGTAAGGAGTATCTTTCCATCGATCAGCAAGCTTGTTCTTTCCTTGAAGCCCCAGGTTCCGGATTAACACTCTATCACCAGAGAGTAAAGGACAGAAGCGAACTCTTTGATCATAGCATTTCTTGTTGCCTTCATTTTTCTTCTCTGCCTTACTCTCAGCCAACTGATAGGCAGCTTGCAGCTCACGTCTCATGTTTTTCACATATCTCAAATAGGATTTGGTTGAAGTACCGTCACTTGAGACTCCAAATGCAACGTCTACTGGCAACCTTGCTTCTCGTCCAAACATTAAAAGATATGGAGTGTGGCCGGTTGACTCATTGACCGTACAATTGTAGGCATGCACAAGATGACTGAGGTGTCGACTCCATTTACTTTTGTCTTGAGGATTGAGGGTTCCAAGCATGTTCAGTAGCGTTCTATTGAATCGCTCAGGCTGCGGGTCACCTTGAGGGTGGTATGGAGTAGTTCTGGATTTCTTAATGCCAAGCATGCTCAACAGTTCATGAATCAGTTGACTCTCAAAGTCTCTGCCTTGATCTGAATGCACTCTCTTTGGTAGACCATAGTGGACAAAGTACTGTTCCCACAGGACCTTAGCGACAGTTGAGGCCTTTTGATCCTTTGTTGCAAAAGCTTGAGCATATCGAGTGTAGTGATCTGTGACTACAAGCACATTGCAGATGTTTCTAGAGTCGGGCTCAATCGAAAGAAAATCCATACAAACGAGATCCATAGGTCCATCACTTTGCATATGTGACAACTCGGCAGCTCTCTTCGGCAGTGTCTTTCTTTGAATATACACCTGGGACAGTTTTTACAATACTTTTCAATCTGGACTTTCATGCGAGGCCAATAAAACCTCTCTCGTATCAGGCCATAGGTTTTGTCAAACCCGAGGTGACCAGACTGATCATGCAAAGACTTGAGCACACCTTCTCTGAACTCTTCTGGGATAACATTTGCTGGCGAAGTGGTTTGTTTGGTGGATTACTTTCTCTATACAACACAGAGTCTTTTAACTTTAGCTTTTCCCACTCTTTAAGCAGCAATGACACATCAGGATGTTTCCCTTTGTTAGCAATGTCAACACTGTTTTGCATTACAGCACGCCACACTTCTCCAATGCAGAGGTCTGTCTGCTGAGAATGTGAGATGTCTGCCGAGTTCATTTTGGGCAGCTGTTGACTGCTCAAAAGAGACAAGTTGCAATAGGCTCTGGGTACAGCATATTTGGATGAGCCCATGAGATCTATAGCTCTGCGGTGGCGATGGCGAGGTGTTCTCATTTCTACCATGTGACAGACAGCTTGGACTGTGGATGCAGGCAAGGTTTTGTCCTCATGAGAAGTATTGTCGTGTGCATGGGGTCGCCTTGATAATGCATCCGCATCAATGTTTTGTTTCCCAGGGCGATACTTCAGGCTGAAGTCATATGTTGACAGTTCCGCCAACCACCGATGCCCTGCTGCATCCAACTTTGCTGTAGTTAACACGTAAGTTAACGGATTGTTGTCTGTATGGACCTCAAACTTCACTCCATAGAGATAATCATGTAGCGTGTTGGTGACAGCCCATTTCAACGCCAAAAACTCAAGCTTATGAGTGGGATAATTTTTCTCTGCTGGTGCGAGGCTTCTACTGACAAAAGCAACTGGACGCAAACCCTGTCCTTGATTCTGATAGAGGACACCTCCCAAACCTTCTCTGCTTGCGTCAACATGCAAGACATAAGGCAGTCTTGAATCAGCAATTGCCAGGACAGGCGCTTCCGTGAGACTTTTCTTTAACGTCTCAAAGGCTTTCTCACAGTCCTCGTCCCATCTAGACCCAAATGGCTCTGAGGAGAGGTACCACTCTTTCGTTTGGGAATCAGAGTTTTGTTTTCCTTTCTCTTTGACATTCTTTGCTTTCTCTTTTGGTCTTCCAGCTACAATGCACCCCTGCAACAACTGGTTCAGCGGATGGCAAACTCTGGAGAAGTCTTTAACAAATCTTCTGTAATATCCACAGAAACCAAGGAAAGAGCGAAGAGCTGTAATGTTCACTGGGCGTGGCCATGATCCCACAGCTTCAATCTTTGAAGGGTCTGTAGCAATGCCATTGCTAGACACAACGTGGCCAAGGTAAGTTACAGAGGGACAGCAGAACTGGCATTTATCCAAAGATAATTTTAGTCCTTCCTCCTTTAATCTGTCAAGCACTTTAAGAAGGCGCTGCTCATGTTCCTCCAACGTTTTCCCAAAAACGATTACATCATCGAGATACACCAGGACTTCCAGTAGATTCATATCACCAACAGTCCTCTCCATGACACGTTGAAATGTTGCCGGTGCTCCACAAACTCCTTGCGGCATCCGTTCAAACTGATAAAATCCTGCTGGGCATGTGAATGCCGTCTTTTCTTTGTCAGCATCGCTCATAGGGACTGATAATAGCCACTTCTGAGATCAAGCACGCTGAACCATTGGCTACCACTGAGGCAGGACAGAGCATCTTCAATGCGCGGGACTGTGTATTGGTCTGGAATCGTTCTCCGGTTCAACATCCTGTAGTCCACACACATGCGTATGGTTCCATTTTTCTTGCGAACCACAACTATTGGTGAAGCGTAAGGGCTTCTGGAGTCTGAAATGATTCCAGCTTCTTTGAGCTCCTTGAGATGTTTCCTCACATCTTCCAAATCACCAGGTGGTAAGCGCCTTGAACGTTCTCTGAAGGGTCTCTCATCTGTCACACGAATGCTGTGTTGTGCACTTTTCGCGCAGCCAACATCAAACTCACTGCACGAGAAAGCTTCTTTTCTCTCCATCATTTTTTTACACAGTCTGTCCTTCCACTCAGAAGACACAGGGGAGTCCCCAAAGTTGAAAGAAGACGGTGAGAGTTGTGCTGTGGACGGCTTCGGCTCTTCATTTTTAGGGACTGTACTTATTACATCCACTGCAAACAGGTGAGCAATTGGAGTTCCACGTTTCAATGTCACATGATGGCTAGACACATTTCTCAGGGTGACTGTGATGCGACGGCAATGGACAGCGGCCGACTTTTCAACAACAGCATCACCAACAGCTCTTCAGGGAAACAACCCTCCTCTGGACGGTCTATAAGAACAGCTTGATTAGTGAGACCTCCAGGGAACTTTGGTATGCCAACAACTGTTGCAACTCCACCCGGTGGCAGAGTAAAAGGCTTGCCTCGTGTGAACCAGACTGTTCCTCTCTTTGACTCAGCTGAGTCTTCTGTGGTTTCTTGAAACTTCTCATAAGCTTCTTTTATTACTGGGTGCACAGAGACCGAGCTTAGGAAATTGTTTCCATCTCTTTTTTTGCAGTGATTAAATAATCTTCTAACTGTAGAGGTGTTTGTGCCCACCAGAATGGAAACTTCACCCTTCACGACCGGATCTGGACACACTAACACAAGTGTCTCTGATGTCTCAGCAACTCCAACTACATCTCCATTAAACTCAAGTTTCACGCACATGTAGCCATCATAGGGATACTTGTCCACACTAAGGCCCCAAATCTCAAGATCCTCGATAGGGGTCAAAGGCAGGTGCTTCAGATACCTGTCGTAAAAGGAGCGATACAGCAGGGTTACTTGAGACCCGCTATCCAGTAAAGCTTTAGCATAAATGCCCTCAATTTGTACAGTGACAACAGAGCTAGGTCCTATTAAACCCTCTGGCAGTTGAGCCTTCTTTTCTTTTAGCGGTTCACACTTCACACTGTGGAACGTATGTTCTCTGGAGCCACAGGTCGTTCCTTTACTGAGCTCCTGTGAAGTTTCCCGCTGGCTGTCTTGTTCTCAAGAGCTGCGTGTTTACTTTTCTTAGGTTCTCTGGGTTTTGGCACTCTCGACTGAAATGTCCATCTTCTCCACACCTATAGCAAAAAACATCAGCATTATGCTGGGCTTTGGGAACCCTCTCCCTTTGACGAGCATATGAGTTTCCATTTGCTTTCTGATTTTGGTTCTGGACCACATGCTGTGATGCACTTTCTGTTGTAGCTACAGAGGCAGAAAGCAGGCGTGCAACATCAGACTTGAGCCCTTGAAATTCTTTCCTGAGAGTCTCTATTGCAGGATCATTCTCTGCTATGGAAGGTACTGGGGCTGGCTCTGGCTGTGCCGGTATAACGGAAGCTGTGGCGCACTCCGCACACTTACCAAAAGCAGAAGACCCAACACTTTTCCCACTTGGTCTTCCAAGTATCATCTCCTCTTCTTCTCTTACATCACGAAGCAGCTCAGTAAAACTTGGAGGAGGCTTTAGTTTGTAAGTCACTCTTATACGAAGGGCGACGAGGTCATGAGACAGAGCGCCTTTTGCAACTTGTTCTATGCGTGCTCGGTTCATGTCAACCACTTCAATTCCCCCTTTACGATGGACTGCATGCAACAGCTTGTCTAGTCTGAGTAAGTATGCGGACAGTTTCTTACCTTCTTGCTGGAATGTGTTGCGGAACTTTACCAAAAGATCAGGTGCGCTGTCTGTGGTTCCAAAAGCTGTTTCCAGAGCTTTGAGATAATCATTTGCCGTTGCATAGGGATTGGTGACTTTCAAACCCCGGACAATGTCTCCTGCTGGCCCTTTAATACTCTCAGCTACTCGCTGTCTCTTAACAATATCAGAACACTGCCACTCAGCCAGCATATGGGCTGTCTGTTCCGCCCAGGTTTCATACTCCTCTTCTTCATTTGGAGTGGGTTTAATACCTGAGAACACACGGAGCTTACGATAGCTTCGTCCATCTGCGGGCGTGGCTTGACATTTTTCAACTAGTGAAGAGATGGCATTCACAAGCTCTGTGTTCAAATCTGGAGTTGTGGTTGGGACAGGAGTATGGCTAAGCAAACTTGTGACATCCGTTAAAGACTTCCCCTCATTTGCTAGGAATGACAGCAGCTTTGACTGGAAGCCTGCTTCCTCCCCAGGAACGTGGTGACTTTGGGTCTCACTGATGTTAACTAGCCAAGGTCCCATTTCATCTCCAGGCACTAACTGTTCAGGTATGTCAGTCTTAGTCACGTCATTTGTTATTTCAACTAAAACAAATTGGCTTTGACCAGAGTGTTCTGAACACCGTCCCCTTATTTTACAATGACCAAAAATCTTGATCCCATCCAGTACATAGTACATTTTCTCATCAGTGTCTTCAAAAGAAACACCACTAAGCACGATGGCTTTTCTTACATCAATACCTTTGGCTTCACACCATTTGGTTATCTGTTCTGACTCCATTTTTCTTTAGCTTTACACACAAATGTACATGAAACACACTTTAATGGCTATAGTTACTTCACTTAGCAGTGACCTTTTTAAAAAAAAAAATATGCTCAAAATACACAGTATACAAATCCCGGACGAGCCCCCACGTGTAGCCCTCTCACTCAAATCTGGTTTGACTAAATTACTTTTATAGAATGTCCCTTTAACATATAAAAGTTACTGCATGGGTTGTGAAATGGTGAGAGCTACGAAATATATTTTCTGGAATGGTGTACACTAAACCAGACATGGGGGACTCGAGTCACATGACTTGACTCGAGTCAGACTCGAGTCGCAAATTTGAGGACTTGAGACTTGCTTGACTAACTCTGATAAAAGACTCGACTTGACTTTGACTTGGTCTTCATGACTTGAGACTTGACTTAGACTTGAGACAGATGACTTGAAATGACTTGAATTTTTAAAAGTTAGATTAGGCCTACGTTAGAAATTATGTTTTATTTTGAAACATGATCGGTGATTTTACAGTGCAATGCACGCAGCGCGCTGCACGGACAAACAGCGTCAGCAGGTCAACACCATGGTCAACACAGGAGCAGCAGTCATTGAGGCGGCTAGACCAAGAATAATTCACGTGAGCCTCCCACACGCTTATAACCCAATCACAGTAAATATGTAGCGCCTTCTTCCCTTCCCTTTTCACGTTATAACGGCCCCGGGAAGTCTTGTAAAAGAAAACGAAAGTAACGAGCATTTCCTGCAGCGCTGCTGCCTTGATAACGCACGCTTCCTTATCGAGCGCCCTACCTCCACGGACTGTAGGGTTTATAAAAAGCATCTCTGTGAGACGAAACAGCCGTTATGAAGTAGGCCTAGACCTACATGATGCAGTTCGACTTTCCACGTTCACCGGCTCCTTCCGACAGCTCACAGCCGCCGCCCCCGCACGGACAGCACAGCAAACTGCCCGTTATGACAGTTCGCCCCCCAGCAGGGCCGGCGGTAGCCAGGGCCCAGGGTGGGCCGTGCCCACCCAAATGTGTGCCCACACAAACAAAAAAATAAATATATATATTTTTTTTTAGGTGACCCACTATCGGACGGACCTGTTCATTCACTGTCCAAGAAAATGTCAAATAAAATTCAGACAATTAATTAATACTAAAGAATATACCATTACCATGCATTGCTTCTAATTGTATTATTGGGTGGGCAGGACAGCCTGCCTCCAAGTTACCCACCCGCATGTGCATTGATTCCAATGGATAACAGTGCCGGGGTAAGTTGTAACACATGTGTTACAACTTACAACCTACCACGGCACTGTTATCCATGTTTAGCTAGCTGTATAAGCACGGTGCTTTGACTTTAGCAAGAGGGAGATACACCATTCTTTACTAGAGAAACTATAGTTTTACCTGATACAACTCATAGAACTTAATCTACAACGGTAAAAGTACTAGAAGAAAAAACGTAAAAAAAAAAAAAAAAATTACTTTCTTACCAAAAATTGTTTTTTCTCTCGTAACTCCGAGAGGAATGGCGCTATCAACTAGAACATTTCCATGAGTGATCGTAAAGGAAGTCTGAGGAGACTGAAACTCTCACATGGCTCATTTCTGATCCCTGATTGGTCGAACTGGTGGTGTTACAACTCTACCCGTGTTACTTGCATCCCCGGTCTCCCCTAGGCTATAGGCCTATCTGTTACTATTTGCCTTTCTTGTTTTCCATGTTAAAAGTAAGCTAATTGGAAATTGAAAGTAGCCTATATGTGGTTAAAAGAAAAGGGAATGTGCGGTGTTGATCATAGGCCTATGTGATAGATAAGGGGTCGCTATTGGATGCAGACATTATGAGATTCGGACCTTTGCTGTAAGAAAATGTTGTCAACTGGACCCATTTCAATTTTAGTTGAAGACCCCTCGGTCAGACCAAGAATAATTCAATTGTAGTTCAAGGATGATGACGGTATGAAGAAGAGAACTGTGGAATGCAGGCCTTTTAAATGTAGAAACTGGGTTAGATAATATGATTTTTGTATGACTTGACTTGTGACTTGCTTGACCAGAGCAATGACTTGACTTGTGACTTGCTTGATTCTCACCACAGTGACTTGGACTTGCTTGAGACTTGAAGGTTATGACTTGAGACTTGCTTGTGACTTGCACATTAGTGACTTACCCCCACCTCTGCACTAAACACAACTCAAGGATGACTGGCTAAGATGCCAAGAGGCCTGGTTAGTTTATTAATGTAACTATACTGGCAATGAGCATTGATTTCCCATGCAGTGGATTTCAACTGTAACTATAGCCCTTATTCAATATGAAACAATACAATCAACATGAAAAAACATTGTAAAGACAAGATTTGAGAGCAATATTAATCCGTTTTATTTCTAAACAATATAACTCAGCTCTCTTTTCCCTTTTTACCTTAGATTGACTCATAAACACATGAAAACACAGCTTATTACCCTATACTAATACCCCGGGGTTTTTGAAAGGTTCAGTTACTGGTACCAGTTAGGGATGGGCATCGGAACCGGTGCTAAATTTAGAACCGGTTCCAAACTTTCAATTCCAAAGGAATTGTTAAGGAATGAAAATTTCGATTCTTTTGATCGATTCCTGCGCATGCGCAAAAGGACGTGCCCACGTCATGCGACGTCACCGCGCAGGCATGTCTGTGTTTTGATTAGAGCTAACGGTTAGCATACAACAGCATTGCTGTCATGGACCTATTCAGAAAGATTGCTGTAACCTGAGCGAATTAAATGGTCAAAGCAGGCGACCAGGGATAAATCTTGCTACTTTTACTGGTCATTAGAGGAATAACTGTTTTAAAGAAGCTCCACAAAAGCATCTCACATATTAGGTCGCGCGGTCGCATTACAAACGAGCGCCTAGTAGTAGGGATGGGGATCGTTAATATTTATTGATATCGACACCTTTATCGATACGCCTTATCGATCCGGGTCTTTATCGATACCACTATCGATACTTTTCTATTATTATTATTATTATATATTTTGAAGAAAATATTATTTTTGGTTTTAAAAAATCTATGAAAAAAAGATATAAATGTTCGCACTTGTTGGTTAATGTAGGCTATTGTCTACTGTTACTTTATCATGTTTTAGTGATTAGGAAAATATTTAGGAAATAAATAATTGTATTTTAGATTAAATTAAATTTCTAATAAATATTGGCATCAGTAGTTTAAATATATATTTTAAAATGATGAGAGCACTAGTACAACTGTATTACTCATGTTTCTCGCCAAAAACTCAATTTCCCATTCCTTTACGTTACACTTGAACGCATCATGATAACCTAATAGTCGTTTTACTGAGCCATCCTGAACACATCATCACGCAGCACGGCTGAAAACGTTGTTTACTTTTTAAGCTAACTAGCGTGTATGCTGCCGATTACAACACGGATTTCACAATTGGATTACTATTTTTAACTGACGGGACAACAAGCTACACAGTCTGTGTGTGTGCGTTTACCGCTGGTACTTTGTGGATGATGAAGACTGGCCCGTCTGTGGTGCGGCGGCAGCAGCAGGAGGAGGAGGAGTAGACAGTCTTTTCAATCCGGAGACAGTCGAAGGTACTGCATTTGGCCTTTATTTGATGCACAATGCTGATGTGCTTGGCCATTGAGGTTGTGTTCCCCCTTTACAAGAAATGATTTTGCAACATAAGTTGCATTTCGCTTCTGCTTTATCTTCGAGCTTGGTAAAATAAAGCCAAACCTTTCGCCCGTTCAGCCATCCTCGCAAGCGAAGTTAACTGCCAGACTTCACTTGTTTTACTTTTAATACCTGTTTGCATATCATTCATAAACATTGGCGGACACGCAGCAGTGATTGGTTTGATTTGATTTAAATGCCGTGACGCGACTCGAGGGACACACAATTGCGTTACAGGACCTACGGGAGAAAAAAAACGACGAGACTCGATAGTGGTATCGATAAGCCCAAACGTTATTGATTTTCGGGTTTTGAAAAAAGTGGAACCGGGTCCTTGATAGAACCGGGTTTCGATCCCCATCCCTACCTAGTAGCGAGCGCTGCCGTGCCGTCTCCTCCTCCTCACACTAGAGCTAGACTCGGGCTGCAGGGCTCATAGCCTAAGCAGTGCACAGCGGCACAGCAACGCGACTTACTACACCGGCCCATAGACTGTATATAAAGCACAAGCAACGTCTGTATCGCGGCTGGTGCTGTCGGGAGTAGGCTACTCTCACACGGCCAGTAGCAGCCCCCAGCCTGCTGTGCTGCTGCAGACAGCAGACAGAACGCACCGTGATCACTGCCTCGTGAGCTGCCTCAGTTTGTAAATATAGCAGGCTACGTGAATAGTTATAGAATAATAGAAAGAAGAAACGAAGCCACTATGTTGATTTCAGGTAGAATATATCAGAGATTTATTTTTTTAACCTTTATTTATACAGGTATATCCCATTGATACCGAAGACTCTTTTGCAAGGGAGACCTGTTTTCCTTTCCCACGTTACCATTCACACACACACACACACACACACACACACACACACACACACACATTCATACACCGATAGCAGGCTAACTATCGACATTCACACTGTTCCCCTTCTGATTATCTAAAATATGACTTATTAAAGAGCCTGATTAAAGACAATATTTCCCATTGGTTATGTTTCCAAACGCTCTGAGAGGAGTTGTGATTGTGGGTTTCATTTATTTTATGTAGCCTGTTTATAAGAACAAGATTGAGAGAAAAAAACGATAAATAAATGTTTTTTACATAAACATTTAACCCCTTTCTTTTATCTTATTGGAATCGGAATTGGGAACCGTTAAGAACCGGAATCGATAGTCAGAACCGGAATTGGAACCGGAATTGGTCAAAACTCAAACGATACCCATCCCTAGTACCAGTGTTGGCGCGCTTGTTGGAGCTCATACAGAAATCCTCTTCAAAAGAAAAGTCCATATAGGCTACTCACACCCGAATCAGGCAAAAAAGACACGGTAAACTCCTTGAAAAGGCAACCTCTTCCAAGAGGCAGCAACACGAACAGAAACCCGTCTCGATGCTCGGTCCAACACCAACTCCTCTGCTGCAGCACGTGGCAAAGTCCGTCCTTATCCTGGCCTCTCCCTTTGACGCAGTTGGTTATGCTAACCGCTAGCAAAACAGTCCCGTACTCGTGGTCAGCTTGCGTTAGCCCCTTAGCAAAAAGCCACAGTTCTAAAGCACGCTCGTTTACACTTGTAACAAAATAAACAAACCCTCACGCAAACGGTTAATAGTATAACTGTTGTTCAAGTTAACTTTAAGTTTTCTCCACATAACAGTCTCTTCAGCTTCTTCTCGCAGCTTCTTTTTTCTCTCATCCACGGACAATTCTTTTGTATCTCCCGCCCCTCTGACAATCCGACAGGTTAATCCCCAATGACAGATACAATGATTGACACCTGCCTGGACAAATACAAACCCATAAAAATAAACTGAGGGGTTCAAGGGCTCTTTAAAACGTAGGACGTTTCTATATTTAACACAAACTTCCCCAAATTAACCAGATACATGTCAACAGTATCATTACAACTTCAGGCCCACATTAATGACCATTTAGCATAAATTGTACATATAGGAAAACCCCATTAATCAAATTAGAAGGGCGCTACATGAGGAAACATGAGGCTGTTATATTATTTAAAGATATTTAAATGCTACTCGGAGCTGCTTTAAATAAAAAGTCAGATTTAACATGAATTTGTGATGTATGTGCTTTTAAATAAGTTAAAGCGGTGATGCTCATCAACTTTCAATAATCTTACTTTAACTGTAGCACATACTGAACCCCATTCTGTCATGAACCGTCACTTCTCCTCAGTCCATAACAGAGGAACTAATGGGATAACTGGGGAGGGTGATTGGGTGTTACTCTTCCGCATGCCCACTGTATAATGGGAGGACACCCTTCAAAATAACCACAGTACACGTGTTTAAATGGTTCTTTATTGATTGGTCAAACATCACATGTTTTTCATTTGGCTTCCATATATGTTTGGGTTTGGGGTTAGGTCAAAGTTCAAACACAGATTTTGTTTTCAGTCAATTCAATTATCAAGCTTCTGTTAAAAAGCTTTGCTCATGAAAGAGAATGTTTGTGTGAAGATGTGAAGTCATGTGGCTCCACCTAGTGTCCACTGTGTAGAACTGCCTCAGGGCCATAGAGCAGGGACAGTTCAAACCCTCTCCACTCTTAGAACTATACTATATTTATATATTTGTGTAAATATTCTGACACTTTTCTCTAACAACAGAAAGGTTTTAATGAGAACCATGTTTCCATTAGAACACATGTTGTTCCAGTGATTTGATATTTCCAGTTTGACTCTAAATTTTTCTATATTTGTTTAAAGTTCACAGAGGAAGGTGAAGCAGGATGCACATCCCAAACCAACAACCAGTATGAGACATTTATTGAAGCCAGCAACGCCAATGTAGTGGGTTTTTATATCCTTTACATCCATATAAGAAGCTTTTATGTCTGAGCCTCTTTTTTTTTTTTTCATAAATGCGAAAATACTATCAAATAGTGCAGGCTTTTCGTCATGTTTTTAAGAATAAAATGTATCATAAATCAGACAATGAACATATACTTCTCTAATGCCCTTCAGAAGAGAGCTAAGAATGTTTATGGAAAGTTTAATTTAGATGTAAGTGATTCAGAAGTTGATTTATGATACATTTTCTTCTTAAAAAATTGTTGAAAAGTCACACACTCACATACACCTAAGTATTCCTTCTACTTCTTAATGAACTATTTTACACTCTCTTGCCTGCAGGTCACCTTGTCACAATCGGTCACACCTAGACCATTCAAGGTGAGAAGGTTTTATGAGAATTTAAATAATTAAACAAAAATTACAAAAATACAAATACCACTAAGTAGAAATAGGATTGGAAATGTTACTGAATTGTGTGTGTGTGTGTAGTTGCAGTGAGGATCTACACGAAACAACAAAGACAACGGTTCGACAACAAGACGCTGACCTCACTGTTCATTCCTGAGATCACGGTAATAAACATTTAATGAGATAACATAGCAAACACTCAATGTAGAAAGTTCACAACTGAAAAAAATACTTGGGCTATTTAAAAAAAAAGAAACTGGTATATTCAAAAATTCCTATAATAACGTCATGAAAATATATTGGGTTATATGCACATTAAGAGTTTGTGTCTGTATCCAGCAGCAACACCAATGCCTGTATTTGAAGATCCTATATAAGTTATGCCAGAACTCCTGTGAATGATTGAGACCTTATTTGGCAAAAAAGGACAAAGCTATTAAGACGCTTGCTCATACTTTCTTTGCATCAGAAAAGATGGACAACCCAACCCACTCTTTCCCTTTACTGACCGACAACCGACTGTTTATATTAACTGTTAACCGGCCAGATTAAAAGGTGGAGTCTGTGATTCTGGAGAATGCTTGTCAGAATCAGCGATTATGTCCTCACAATCTGCTACCTGTCCTTAATGTATGTGCGCTGGTTAATACAAAATCCAGCGTTAATAAACAGCTTTGGCTCTGTAAATGGGCATGTCGCTAGCACTGACAGGCAGACAGACTATGCCTCGCCTTTTCTCTCCATCCTTTTTTCCCTTTATATGTTAACAGAGAATCTTAACTGAACATGTGTTCACATGTGGAGGTCTTTAATGTGTTTTTTTAATATACTTTTGAAGACGGACAGACAAGCTGGCCGAGATGTAGACGCCGCCAAACGGAAGCCAAGCTCTTGACCGTACCCTGGCATCCTGACATGATGAATCTCAGCTCTGTTCCCCCCTAACCTCCCCCAGAGACCACCCATCTTGCTAAGTAAGTATCTCCTCACTACCTGTCCTCACTGTGTGTCCGCTGAATACAAATCTGGTGTTAATACACAGCCTAGGCTCTGTTAACTGGTATGTAAAATAGTGGGCCGGCGCAGCTATTAAAATGCCCATTTACAGAGCATAAACTGTGAATAAGAATTAGTTAAACATTTGCATTTTTAGCATTTTTGCCTCACTCTCCTGATCAAGAAAAGGCAACAGAAAACCATACATTTAGCTGTGTTATTAGCTGGAAGTAGCTACTTAGTGTTAGCATATACCAGGCTGAATACAGGGTTTTTCCTGGCTCAGAATGGGCCTTTGGGGGGTCAGTACGCGACCACTTTTTTTGGAGTCGCACTTGCATATAATATAATAATTATATATATGATGTTTTAATAGGCTTTCCTAGGCTCAAGACCTTTACGGTTCCTGGTCAATCTCACACCAGTACGTGTGTAAATACGATGTAGCACAGCTGCAGGCGACTGACGGTAACAGTAAGCAATCGGTTATGTATTTTAAGAGGGTGTGGGGTTGGGAGAGGGGAGTTTCTGTCCAGCTAAAGAGCATTTCAGTCAGCCTGTCAATCACTGCGTAACCATGGAGCTCACTGAGCTTATGAAATCACAATAAACAACCTGTAGATATGAAGTCAAAATACTAATAATGACTAGGCCTACCTATTTAATACTTTAATTGTTTCTAATTGATCTAAACCATGGAAATTGCAAGAAGGTAGGGCTGCTCGATTATGAAAAAATCATTATCATGATTATTTTGAGTAATCACATTGTTATCACGATTATTAAAGACAGTTAATCATTGATTTAAGAACAGTATGCATTTATTTTACTTTTAACAAGGTTTTTTTCTAATAACACCATGACTTTGGACTTTAAACAAAAGGCCTAATTGAACTGAAAACAGGGAGAATAGAAATAGGCTAAATAAGTGATACATATTTTTAATAATTGAATAAAATATATAGCCTATGTCAAAATAAAAATAACCAGTTGTAAATGGTGTTGATAGGGCATTAAATGTAAGGGCAGGATTTATTTATGTCAAGGAGCAGGGTGGATAGGCAGTTGCATTGTAGTGTTGACTGTTGTGGTGGCAGGAGTCAAGGAGCTTTAAACCTCCTGTGCTTTTTATTCAGTGATTGCTTGGTCATAGACCACTATGATTCGACTTAAAGTGAATCATAATCATCACAAATTGGTCGGGATGGGTTAATTTATGATTATGTGAGGAATACAAAGATATTTAAATGCTGCTCGGAGCTGCTTTAAATAAAAAGTCAGATTTAACATGAATTTGTGATGTATGTGCTTTTAAATAAGTTAAAGCGGTGATGCTCATCAACTTTCAATAATCTTACTTTAACTGTAGCACATACTGAACCCCATTCTGTCATGAACCGTCACTTCTCCTCAGTCCATAACAGAGGAACTAATGGGATAACTGGGGAGGGTGATTGGGTGTTACTCTTCCGCATGCCCACTGTATAATGGGAGGACACCCTTCAAAATAACCACAGTACACATGTGTTTAAATGGTTCTTTATTGATTGGTCAAACATCACATGTTTTTCATTTGGCTTCCATATATGTTTGGGTTTGGGGTTAGGTCAAAGTTCAAACACAGATTTTGTTTTCAGTCAATTCATTTATCAAGCTTCTGTTAAAAAGCTTTGCTCATGAAGCAGCAGCCGTGCAACTACACAGAGCAGTTAAAATGGCGGAGATTGCTTTCCCCAAAGCTCTAGTGCTAATACCTGAACTGAACTTTTCTGAGTCCCTAGCACAAGCTGAACAGCAGAACCTGAGACGACTCAACCACCACATCGTTAACCACTGCAACTTCATCCCCAAAATGCCACAGAGGAGCTTTGGAGTGGACCGAGATGGGATACACTGGACCATCTCCACTGCCAGAAACATCCTACATCATTGGTTAAAAGTGCTAAAAGAGAGCTCCCCGTGAAAACCAGTTCACAGACGGGGTATAAGAATGTAGTAGTACTTGCTAAAAAGTTTAAAATCACTGCTACTCAGCTTTCCCTACTGAACAAAGGTTTGAATTTCATCCCTACCATAGGAAACAAAGACGATGTTAAAAACCAAACACAAATTGATATAAGAATTTGGAGAATAAAATTGGCTGTGTATTTTGAAAATGCCAAAGAAACCACACGTCTTCCATTCACAGCACAATCCACGTGGGTCCCACCAGATCCCACCATGCCATGGCCTAGTACAGGCAGACATGGAATGGTTTCACAACAATTATGTTACTAAGTGTAATACACTGAACATAAATGAATTTGAATTGGAAGCTCTAAAACAACTAAAAAGTAATAATAATATTGTCATTAAACCAGCAGATAAAGGCAGCTCTGTAGTCATTCATGACCGAGAGCAATATTTGTGGGAAGGTTACAGACAATTAAATGACACAAAATACTACAAAAGTCTTAAAAAACCTATTTATAAGGACACCGTTCCTTTGGTCACTGAAATACTTAAAAAACTACAAGATATGAAATTCATAAACATGAAACAAAAATCTTATTTGATGGGGAAAGCTGAACCCAGACCAAGACTGTTCTATATGTTACCTAAAATTCATAAGTGAAAAGACAAGTGGAGTCTACCCAATGAAATTCCCCCAGGGAGGCCCATTGTCTCAGATTGCGGTAGTGAAACATATTTTACAGCAGAGTTTGTAGAAGCATATCTAAATCCCATTTCAATATATACCCCAGTTACATCAAAGATACCTATGATTTTGTAGAGAAGGTCAACGTAACATCCCATCAGATGCCATACTTTTCACGATGGATGTAGATAGTTTATATACAAAACAAATATTGACACAGCTCAAGGCATGCAAGCAGTAAAAAATGCTTTTCACAAATATCCCAACTCGAAACGACCAGACAAAGAGATATTGCAACTGTTGTATATCAACCTGACAAGAAATGATTTTGAATTTGATGGTAAATTCTTTCTACAGATATCAGGTACAGCTATGGGGAAGAAGTTTGCCCCTTCTTTTGCAAATATTTTTATGGCAGAGTGGGAACAGTTGGCATTGGCTGCCGCCCCTATAAAACCTCTGCATTATTTCAGATACCTTGATGATATTTGGGGCGTTTGGACGCATTCTATGCAAGACTTTGAAGCATTCTGTAATTTTCTGAATAACTTCAACAGTTCTATTACTATCAAGTCAACACAGCCTAGCTGAAGTGGATTTCTTGGATACAACTACATTCAAGGGACCCACTTTCCATCAGACTAATAGATTGGACATTAAAGTATTCTTTAAAGAAACAGATACACATGCTCTACTGAACAAAAATAGTCACCATCCTAAACATACTTTTGCAGGCCTGGTGAAGTCTCAGTTACTCAGATTCCACAGGATATGCACTAGACATACTGGCCCTCATTTATCAAACTTGCGTGGAAACTGGTGCAGATTCTGGCGCAAATACCTCCCTACGCCAGGTATCGCGTGGGATTTATCAAACAGTCGTATCTCGCCAATCTCGGCGTACGCCAGGCCATTATTGATAAATGCGGCGGCTGAAAACAATCGTATCACGCCCCTATATGTTCTCAGTTAGAGGCCTCGCCCAGAGGTTTTACGACATGGATATGCGCATTACGGCACAGAAGAGGAACTTCTCTGAAGTAGAAATTGACAAAATAACAGCGAAAGAAGAAAAAAAAAGAGTTTCATTTCGGAGCATTACAAGCAGCATCAAAGAACGACAGAAGGCAGCAGTTAGGAAGGAAATAACTCCTGCGGTCAACAGCGTTGATGTTGACAACAAACGATCTCCAGCGCTCAAATGCTATAAAACAGCATATACAATTATATGTCGCCATTTCTTTACATAGATGAAGAAAAAGTGGTCTGACTCAAAAATCGCCACTAAAAAAAGGTGTTGCTGTTCTGAAATGCAACCAACATGCGGGCATAATATAAGTGGTAGAGGAGAAAAAGACGCACCAACTGTCCGATACTGGTACCCATAAAAGAAATACACCGTCTGCAGAGATTTGAATGATTAAAATGTATTGGCCCTTTTAGATAGCACTACTCAAAAGGGGTTTAAAAACTAAAATTAACACATTTTGCATTTTACTGTATGACAGCATGCGCTTGGCACGAGTGGTCAGCCCGGCCGTCAGCTGCACAAGCCGACCCGGCAACGATCAGCTGTGAGAGCGCCCACTGTCTTGCTGAGCTGCTCCACTAGCAGATCGGAAAAACGTGCCGGTTAACGGTGGAAATAAATCGCTCGCTTAAGCGATCAATGACAAGAGGAACTAACATCTAAAAAGTGCATCAAATAAATAAAATGTTAAGTTGAATGTTGTGCCGTGTATTTTTTATCATAAAGAGCAGTGTAGGCCTACTACATAATTAATACTTAGGCTAACATTTTGAATGAATGCAGCCCCCGTGCTCCAAGTCGGAGACAACTGCCCTTACGCAGTCCCATGCAGCGCTCCTAAGTGGCCGGTGTGCGCACTATTGAATCAGCTCTCCTACTCAGTTGCACACCATAAGCTGCACAATTTTAAGTGATTAATATCTTTATTTCGGTCTGAGCAAACACTGCATTTGTATTACCTTCTAATAATTGTCCAACAAAGTCATCGGCTACCCGGCACAGCCTGCACTGCGAGTCCATGCTGTTTACAAACTTGCGTACACGAGCTGAGAGCTGGCGTGGGATTTGAGCGTATCCTACGCTCACGTCCATATTGATAAATGCCGAGATTTGCGTGGAAATGTACGTACACCCATTTTTCTGGTCTACGCACGGTTGATAAATGAGGGCCAATGACTTTCAGACTGCCACAAAAGTGCTATTTCAGGTACTGATCACTAGGGGGTACTCTTGGACTTTTCTTAGAACAGTCAAGAGTCCTTTCCTCACAGTCAAACCTATTGACCTAGATCCTTTGATAACACTTATTACCATCTATTCTCAATCTGCAGTGTCAATGTCTAAAGTCCTAAAGAATATTTTTAATTCAAAGAACAATATTTATTAAAATTGAGCTAAAGAAAAACCATCTAAGACTATAGGTAACCTATTTCATATAGACTGGCTCAATTCTACAAACATGATCTGGACTACAAAAACAAAAGCAAATATAAAACCAAATTTGAATTTGATACAGTAAAGCCTCATAGTAGGTAATACATGTACAGATTATCAAACAGTAAATATTTAAAGACACACCCTGTTAAACATTCATTGAAATACTGGACCAATCTAACAGCACACTAGCTGCTGGACCAAAAAACAAAGACAATATATAGAGAGGCAATGGATTTGCAAGTTGAATACCCGTATACCACAAGGCCTTAATGAGAGATAGATATTTATGATAGTCATAGAACCAGTAACCCTTAATTTAAACCTAACCCTGTGAAACACTCTTGAAGACCATTTGGGGAAAAGTTAGATTACATTTGAACATAATTGAAAATATGCATTTTCTCACTGTGAAAAGTCCAAAAAAGCAATAAAAACCTTATGAAAGCTGATTCTGAAATTTGCTTCATATTTCAATGCAAATACTATGTACAACTGGTTTGGCATCCTGAGATCTGCTTGGCAAGCTGTGAAACACTCTTGAAAACCATTTGGGGAAAAAGTTAGATACATTTGAACATGATTGAAAACATGCATTTTCTCACTGTGAAAAGTCAAAAAAGCAATAAAAACCTTATGAAAGCTGATTCTGAAATTTGCTTCATATTTCAATGCAAATACTATGTACAACTGGTTTGGCATCCTGGATCTGCTTGGCAAGCTTGAAACACTCTTGAAAACCATTTGGGAAAAAGTTAGATTACATTTGAACATAATTGAAAACATGCATTTTCTCACTGTGAAAAGTCCAAAAAAAAGCAATAAAAACCTTATGAAAGCTGATTCTGAAATTTGCTTCATATTTCAATGCAAATACTATGTACAACTGGTTTGGCATCCTGAGTCTGTTTGGCAAGCTGTGAAACACTCTTGAAAACCATTTGGTGAAAAAGTTAGATTACATTTGAACATAATTGAAAACATGCATTTTCTCACTGTGAAAAGTCCAAAAAAGCAATAAAACCTTATGAAAGCTGATTCTGAAATTTGCTTCATATTTCAATGCAAATACTATGTACAACTGGTTTGGCATCCTGAGTCTGTTTGGCAAGCTGTGAAACACTCTTGAAAACCATTTGGGAAAAAGTTAGATTACATTTGAACATAATTGAAAACATGCATTTTCTCACTGTGAAAAGTCCAAAAAAGCAATAAAACCTTATGAAAGCTGATTCTGAAATTTGCTTCATATTTCAATGCAAATACTATGTACAACTGGTTTGGCATCCTGAGTCTGTTTGGCAAGCTGTGAAACACTCTTGAAAACCATTTGGGGAAAAAGTTAGATTACATTTGAACATATTGAAAACATGCTTTTTCCACTGTGAAAAGTCCAAAAAAGCAATAAAAACCTTATGAAAGCTGATTCTGAAATTTGCTTCATATTTCAATGCAAATACTATGTACAACTGGTTTGGCATCCTGAGTCTGTTTGGCAAGCTGTGAAACACTCTTGAAAACCATTTGGGAAAAAGTTAGATTACATTTGAACATAATTGAAAACATGCTTTTTCTCACTGTGAAAAGTCCAAAAAGCAATAAAAACCTTATGAAAGCTGATTCTGAAATTTGCTTCATATTTCAATGCAAATACTATGTACAACTGGTTTGGCATCCTGATCTGCTTGGCAAGCTGTGAAACACTCTTGAAAACCATTTGGGAAAAAGTTAGATTACATTTGAACATAATTGAAAACTATGCATTTTCTCACTGTGAAAAGTCCAAAAAAGCAATAAAAACCTTATGAAAGCTGATTCTGAAATTTGCTTCATATTTCAATGCAAATACTATGTACAACTGGTTTGGCATCCTGAGATCTGCTTGGCAAGCTGTGAAACACTCTTGAAAACCATTTGGGAAAAAGTTAGATTACATTTGAACATATTGAAAACTGCATTTTCTCACTGTGAAAAGTCCAAAAAAGCAATAAAACCTTATGAAAGCTGATTCTGAAATTTGCTTCATATTTCAATGCAAATACTATGTACAACTGGTTTGGCATCCTGTGATTGCTTGGCAAGCTGTTAAACACTCTTGAAAACCATTTGGTGAAAAAGTTAGATTACATTTGAACATAATTGAAAACATGCATTTTCTCACTGTGAAAAGTCCAAAAAAGCAATAAAAACCTTATGAAAGCTGATTCTGAAATTTGCTTCATATTTCAATGCAAATACTATGTACAACTGGTTTGGCATCCTGAGTTGTTGGCAAGCTGTGAAACACTCTTGAAAACCATTTGGGAAAAAGTTAGATTACATTTGAACATAATTGAAAACATGCTTTTTCTCACTGTGAAAAGTGGGAAAAAGCAATAGAAACCATATGAAAGCTGATTCTGAAATTTACTTCATATTTCAATGCAAATACTATGTACAACTGGTTTGGCATCCTGAGATCTGCTTGGCAAGCTGTGAAACACTCTTGAAAACCATTTGGGGAAAAAGTTAGATTACATTTGAACATAATTGAAAAATGCTTTTTCTCACTGTGAAAAGTCCAAAAAAGCAATAAAAACCTTATGAAAGCTGATTCTGAAATTTGCTTCATATTTCAATGCAAATACTATGTACAACTGGTTTGGCATCCTGAGATCTGCTTGGCAAGCTGTGAAACACTCTTGAAAACCATTTGGGGAAAAAGTTAGATTACATTTGAACATGATTGAAAACTTGCATTTTCTCACTGTGAAAAGTCCAAAAAAGCAATAAAAACCTTATGAAAGCTGATTCTGAAATTTGCTTCATATTTCAATGCAAATACTATGTACAACTGGTTTGGCATCCTGAGCTCTGTTTGGCAAGCTGTGAAACACTCTTGAAAACCATTTGGTGAAAAAGTTAGATTACATTTGAACATAATTGAAAACATGCATTTTCTCACTGTGAAAAGTCCAAAAAAGCAATAAAAACCTTATGAAAGCTGATTCTGAAATTTGCTTCATATTTCAATGCAAATACTATGTACAACTGGTTTGGCATCCTGAGCTCTGTTTGGCAAGCTGTGAAACACTCTTGAAAACCATTTGGTGAAAAAGTTAGATTACATTTGAACATAATTGAAAACATGCATTTTCTCACTGTGAAAAGTCCAAAAAAGCAATAAAACCTTATGAAAGCTGATTCTGAAATTTGCTTCATATTTCAATGCAAATACTATGTACAACTGGTTTGGCATCCTGAGCTCTGTTTGGCAAGCTGTGAAATACTATTGAAAACCATTTGGGAAAAAGGTTAGAGCATATTTGAACATAGTTGAAAACATGCTTTTTCCCACTGTGAAAAGTGGGAAAAAGCAATAGAAACCATATGAAAGCTGATTCTGAAATTTACTTCATATTTCAATGAAAATACTATGTACAACTGGTTTGGCTTCCTGAGATCTGCTTGGCAAGCTGTGAAACACTCTTGAAAACCATTTGGGGAAAAAGTTAGATTACATTTGAACATGATTGAAAACTTGCATTTTCTCACTGTGAAAAGTCCAAAAAAGCAATAAAAACCTTATGAAAGCTGATTCTGAAATTTGCTTCATATTTCAATGCAAATACTATGTACAACTGGTTTGGCATCCTGTGATGTGCTTGGCAAGCTGTTAAACACTCTTGAAAACCATTTGGTGAAAAAGTTAGATTACATTTGAACGTAGTTGAAAACATGCTTTTTCCCACTGTGAAAAGTCCAAAAAAGCAATAGAAACCATATGAAAGCTGATTCTGAAATTTACTTCATATTTCAATGCAAATACTATTACAACTGGTTTGGCATCTTGAGCTCTGTTTGGCAAGCTGTGAAACACTCTTGAAAACCATTTGGGGAAAAAGTTAGATTACATTTGAACATAATTGAAAATATGCTTTTTCTCACTGTGAAAAGTCCAAAAAAGCAATAAAAACCTTATGAAAGCTGATTCTGAAATTTGCTTCATATTTCAATGCAAATACTATGTACAACTGGTTTGGCATCCTGAGCTCTGTTTGGCAAGCTGTGAAATACTATTGAAAACCATTTGGGAAAAAGGTTAGAGCATATTTGAACATAGTTGAAAACATGCTTTTTCCCACTGTGAAAAGTGGGAAAAAGCAATAGAAACCATATGAAAGCTGATTCTGAAATTTGCTTCATATTTCAATGCAAATACTATGTAGGGGAGAACGGGGTAATTTGTCACATGGGTTGGATGTCACATTCGTTATATCTCGCCACCAGAGCGCGCTAGCTCTGAAATGTTGATATAAAAAAGGTCCAGAATTGGGATCAGAGGTCACATACATAGACTTCCTTGGAGTTAGACTGCTGCATTTCAGATGAGAGGATGTTTTGTGTTTTTCATGTCAAATTCAAAATATTTTGCTTCTCAGTATTTTTCTTCTAGGCTTTTACACCATGGGTTTATAACAAAACACTTGTTACCCTCAGAAAGTGTGAAGGGTAAACTATAGTTTAGATTGTGGTTAGCAAGCTAATTAGTTGTCAGATGGTTGTTGGCCTTGATGCTAGCAAGAAATTCAAGTTGGGGTTGGTCGTCAAATTTTTTGGGGGGTTGGTTGTCACATGTTATCTCAAGGCTGCAGCCAGAAAAAGAACCCAATAACGAAATAAATTGTCAAGCTGTATCCTCACTGACACCCCAGAGAAGGAAAGAATAGAGCAGGAAAAGGCAGCTAGCAATCAAAAGAAAAAAGGGCAACAAAATCAAAACAACCCAGTGCATCCCAAACTAGACCAGCTGCCAAGGCTACAGAACGTTATGTAGGCCTATTTGTCAACTTGACAATGCAATTAAACATTCAAATTTGGTTCTGCCTCCTTGCCTTCTTTTTAAGATTTTTCCCATTAAGATAACATTGTGACAAACAACCCCATAGTGTATGACAACCGACCCCTTGATGGGGTTGGTTGTCACAATGTGTCAGAGTGTCTTTGATGGTAAATTACTTCTTCATTACAATAAGTTGGAAAAAAAGAGAGACACACATTTCTAGCCAACACCTTAAGCTTCAATTTAATGTAGGAATGGCTATTGACAGATGTTTTGGTGATGAGCAATTCTCACTAGAGTAAAAAGTGTGCCTACTTACCCCGTTCTCCCCTACAACTGGTTTGGCATCCTGAGATCTGCTTGGCTAGCTGTGAAACACTCTTGAAAACCATTTGGGGAAAAAGTTAGATTACATTTGAACATGATTGAAAACTTGCATTTTCTCACTGTGAAAAGTCCAAAAAAGCAATAAAAACCTTATCAAAGCTGATTCTGAAATTTACTTCATATTTCAATGCAAATACTATGTACAACTGGTTTGGCATCCTGAGATCTGCTTGGCAAGCTGTGAAACACTCTTGAAAACCATTTGGGGAAAAAATTAGATTACATTTGAACATGATTGAAAACTTGCATTTTCTCACTGTGAAAAGTCCAAAAAAGCAATAAAAACCTTATGAAAGCTGATTCTGAAATTTGCTTCATATTTCAATGCAAATACTATTACAACTGGTTTGGCATCTTGAGCTCTGTTTGGCAAGCTGTGAAACACTCTTGAAAACCATTTGGGGAAAAAGTTAGATTACATTTGAACATAATTGAAAATATGCTTTTTCTCACTGTGAAAAGTCCAAAAAAGCAATAAAAACCTTATGAAAGCTGATTCTGAAATTTGCTTCATATTTCAATGCAAATACTATGTACAACTAGTTTGGCATCCTGAGCTCTGTTTGGCAAGCTGTGAAATACTATTGAAAACCATTTGGGAAAAAGGTTAGAGCATATTTGAACATAGTTGAAAATATGCTTTTTCTCACTGTGAAAAGTCCAAAAAAGCAATAAAAACCTTATGAAAGCTGATTCTGAAATTTGCTTCATATTTCAATGCAAATACTATGTACAACTGGTTTGGCAACCTGAGATCTGCTTGGCAAGCTGTGAAACACTCTTGAAAACCATTTGGGGAAAAAGTTAGATTACATTTGAACATAATTGAAAACTTGCATTTTCTCACTGTGAAAAGTCCAAAAAAGCAATAAAAACCTTATGAAAGCTGATTCTGAAATTTGCTTCATATTTCAATGCAAATACTATTACAACTGGTTTGGCATCTTGAGCTCTTTTTGGCAAGCTGTGAAACACTCTTGAAAACCATTTGGGGAAAAAGTTAGATTACATTTGAACATGATTGAAAACTTGCCTTTTCTCACTGTGAAAAGTCCAAAAAAGCAATAAAAACCTTATGAAAGCTGATTCTGAAATTTGCTTCATATTTCAATGCAAATACTATTACAACTGGTTTGGCATCTTGAGCTCTGTTTGTTAAGCTGTGAAACACTCTTGAAAACCATTTGGGGAAAAAGTTAGATTACATTTGAACATAATTGAAAACATGCATTTTCTCACTGTGAAAAGTGGGAAAAAGCAATAGAAACCATATGAAAGCTGATTCTGAAATGTACTTCATATTTCAATGCAAATACTATGTACAACTGGTTTGGCATCCTGAGATCTGCTTGGCAAGCTGTGAAACACTCTTGAAAACCATTTGGGGAAAAAGTTAGAGCATATTTGAACATAGTTGAAAACTTGCATTTTCTCACTGTGAAAAGTCCAAAAAAGCAATAAAAACCTTATGAAAGCTGATTCTGAAATTTGCTTCATATTTCAATGCAAATACTATGTACAACTGGTTTGGCATCTTGAGCTCTGTTTGGCAAGCTGTGAAACACTCTTGAAAACCATTTGGGGAAAAAGTTAGATTACATTTGAACATAATTGAAAACTTGCATTTTCTCACTGTGAAAAGTCCAAAAAAGCAATAAAAACCTAATGAAAGCTGATTCTGAATTTTGCTTCATATTTCAATGCAAATACTATGTACAACTAGTTTGGCATCCTGAGCTCTGTTTGGCAAGCTGTGAAATACTATTGAAAACCATTTGGGGTAAAAGTTAGATTACATTTGAACATGATTGAAAACTTGCATTTTCTCACTGTGAAAAGTCCAAAAAAGCAATAAAAACCTTATGAAAGCTGATTCTGAAATGTACTTAATATTTCAATGCAAATATGCAAATATATATAACTACTGTAGCATGCTGAGTTCTGCTTGGCAAGCATTGAAAGACTCTTGAAAGCCATTTAGAACAAAAGTTACAGCACATTTGAACAAAGTTGAAAATTAGCCTTATTTCAGTGAGAGCTGAAGAAAGAAGCAATAAAATTTCACTGAAAGCTGATGATAAAATCTGCTTAATATTTCAATGCAAATACTATATATAACTTGTTTGGCATGTTGAGTTCTGCTTGGCAAGCCATGAAAGACTCTTGAAAGCCATTGAGAACAAAAGTTACAGCACATTTGAACTCACTTGAAAATTAGCCTTATTTCAGTGAGAGCTGCAGAAAGAAGCAATACAACTTCACTGAAAGTTGATTGTTGTAAAGGGCCGTTGGTTAGTTACTACAGCTGTTCACGTGAGCGGCCAGTTTTATGTATGGTCATGCTTTCGGTTCATGCACACTTATGTCTCCTCTCGTGCATCTAATTAGAGCGCGAGCGGTTGATGTAGTTGCCAAGGGAACAGTGTGACAGCGGACATCAGCGCGAACGGCCTGAGAGAGTTGGCCGTGTGTGTTTAACTGTTGATTATTCCGGTATTGTGTGCGTTCATATACCTGTAAGTACCTTCCCCTTTATGCTTATGTAAGGGCGTTTTATGTTGATTGTTAGATCGCCATTACTAGCGTTTTCTGTATTGTATAATATGTTAATGCAACGGCAGCGTCGGAACGCCATTATGTAACATATGAACGTGACGCATATTATTTAATTATCTAAGAGATCGCTGTTATGTTTTATATTGCTGTTTGTTTGACTGTAATATTGTGATTAGCCTGGTGTGTATAAGCAGCATTGTATTATGTGTGGCTAAGTATTCTTTCTGTATTTGTCTATTTACAGAACCACACTCATTCCAACAGTTGTGAACCACCAATGTTTATTCTGCATTCTTTCATTAAACCCCATTTGGACTATACATCCTCTGCGCATTTTTACCAGATGCACCACAGCGGCTTCTAAGCTATTTCTTACCAGAATACAATCTCTCTCCACAACAAATTGGTGCCGAAACCCGGGAAGAGAAGTTACTGTGGAGGCAACCAAAGATGTATAGGCCTACAGACCAGTTCAGTCACGAAGCAGACGCCCGGCCCAGACGTGAGAGAAGACCACCAGCCTGGCTCGATGATTATGCCGTCTCCCAACCCCGTTACGAGCAACGTCCACTTTCACCTCAAGCAACGCCTCACCCCGCTCGGATCCAGGAGTCCAATGGCGGCGCAGAGAGGGCAGCCGAGATGGTCCCTTTTGCCCTTCAGCCGCCTCATGAGCAGTGGTCTGTGGATACCGGTGCCAGACCAAAAAGGTTCAGTCAGTCCGTCCCCCTCAGACCTAAATACCAGAGTACTCCTGCCCCCCAATATTCGCAAGCATCAGAGGCTACGTCGGTTATCTTGGATGCAATAAAGCAGCTCCAGGAGGACAACCAGAGGCTTCACTGTACAGTGACACAAATGAAGAGACAGCTGGATGCCAGTACTGCAGGAGACACCTCCTTACCTCTTCAACCTGTCCGCTTAGAGTTAAACCAGCCCCCTGCACGTTCAATGAGACCAGAGGTGGACAGCCTACCACCACCTCCGCCACCACAGGTGCAGCAGTTCACTGATGCCCCACCTGTCGCCTTTAAAGATGAAGAGGATTATTGGCCTCCCCCACCACCTCCACTAGTAGTTGAGCCCCTACAACCAGCATCGGTGACCGCCACCAGAAGTAACCTGGTGGAAGAGCTGACAGAGTGCCTGAAAAGGTTTGGGAAGGCTCAACAGCCACCTCCAGTGCCCACACCAGATTACGGTGAGCCAGACGCAGGCTCTGTATGTGGATCAGTGTACAGCATCCATCAGTCAGGCGGCGAAGCAGCAGCTCATCAACAGGACCACAGTGATCGCAACTGGAAGCAAGAGAAGGTGTACCGTGGACCAAAACCTAGTATCCCCATATTCACCAGGGGGGACCCAAGAGAGTTCACCAGATTAAAGATTGCTCTGGATAACCTGCTCCCAGCTGATGCTACGGAGCGCTTCAAATACCAAGTTCTGGTGGATCACCTTAGGTTTGAGGACGCTCTCCTAATCGCCGACTCCTATACCAACTCCAAGCAGCCCTATTCCAACACCATGGCATCCCTCACAGAGCACTACGGGCAACCACACCAGCTGGCCTTGAGACGCATAGCCGAACTGATGGAAGCCCCCAACATTCGCTGCAATGACAGCTGCGCCTTCAAGAGGTTTGCACTTCGAGTGAGGGCACTGGTAGGAATGTTAGATCACCTTGGGGAGAATGGCCATGTCGAGTTGCAGTGTGGGTCACATGTGGCACGGCTGCTCTCCAAGCTCCCACAGGACATGAGAGCAGAGTTTAAGAGGTATCTGTACCCCCAGCATATCCGCATTCCTACCCTCAAGAATTTTGGAGAATGGCTAGAGTATGAGCTGAAGATGCAGGAGTCTGTGTTCGAGTCCCTCGATGGAAGCAGCAAACATGACGGAGACCTAAAACCCGATAAGCGCAGGGATCCCAAGTGGACTCGGCCTACCAATATGCTGTATGGCGCCGATCAGCAGGAGAGCCACCCAGAGGAAGAGTCATCCGCGCCTGTAAGCAGCCTGGCAGGGGATAGACAGGTGTATTGCCCCTACTGTTCTAACTCGCAGCACTATTTGAACCAGTGTTCCAACTTCAGTCAGCTGACCGCCGAGCAGAAGAGCACATGGGTGAAGACCAACAAGAAGTGTTGGCGCTGCGGCCGCTCTCACCAAGCCGCGCAGTGTCGACTGAAGACCTGCAAGACATGTAAGGGGAAACAAGACATGTAAGGGGAAACATTTGGATGCCCTTCATGACGTCAATGCTAAGCCAGTAACAGGAAACAGTTCCGGTCCGGTGAGTACGGTGAGCGATGTTTACTATCTGGATCGACGATCCGGCTGCAGTTCGGTGATGCTGAAAGTGAGCAAGGTGATCCTGCGCAACGGGAAACACTGCATGGAAACGTACGCCATATTGGATGATGGCTCGGAGCGCACCATCCTGCTCGCCATGGCTGCTCAGACCCTAAAGCTACAGGGTGAACCAGAAAATCTATCGCTGAGAACGGTGCACCAGGATAGTAGGGTGGTACATGGGTCATCTGTCTCCTTCTCCATATCCCCCACCTGCCAGCCACACAAGACCTTTCAGATAAAAGGAGCCTTCACAGCCGATCAGCTGGACTTGGCAGAGCACACTTACCCGATTAAGATGCTGCAGAGGAAATTCAGGCACTTAAGAGGGCTGCCACTCCAAGCCTTCAGTGAAGTTCATCCCGTGCTGTTGATCGGTTCCGATTACCCCCACCTTATCACCGCGGTTGAGCCAGTCCGCCTGGGACCCCCTGGAGGTCCGGCTGCGGTTAAAACCAGACTGGGATGGACTCTTCAGGGACCGACTAGGTCTGTGCAGCATCAGCACCAGCCAACACAGTGTCTGCATGTGTCCACGTTCTCGCCCGCTGCAGAGTTATTGCAGCATGTGGAAAGGCTCTGGCAGATGGATGTGCTCCCTTACAGAAGCGAGAAGCAAGTTTCCCGTTCCAGACAGGACCAAGAGGCCATCATCATGCTGGAGGAGAGAACTCAGCGGGTGGAGGTAGAAGGGATTCAGCGATATGCCACCCCACTGCTGCGGGTTAAGGACATGCCCAAGCTGCAGGCGCCAAAGGAAGCCGTTCTCACTCTTCTCCGTGGCACTGAAAGACGCTTAGCCAAGGACGCTGAGCGGGCAGCAGCCTACTGTGCAGAGATTCGGAAGCTGGAGAAAGCAGGGTATGCTGTGCGGGTCAAGGAGGAGGAGCTGGAGCGAGATGGTGAGTCGTGGTACATCCCTCATCACATGGTAAGCCATAATGGGAAGAACCGCATCGTTTTCAACTGCTCCTTCACATATAAGGCTGCCAACCTGAACAACCTGCTCCTTCCTGGGCCCACACTGACATCAAGTTTGCTGGGGGTGTTGCTGCGTTTTAGGGAGCATTCTGTTGCTATCAGTGGCGATATTAAAGGGATGTTCCACCAAGTGAGGCTGCTGCCTGAGGACAAGTCCCTTGTCCGCTTCCTGTGGAGAGACCTGCAGAGGGAGGCGTTACCCAGCGTTTATGAGTGGCAGGTTCTTCCATTTGGGACCACCTGTAGTCCCTGCTGTGCGAGCTTTGCGCTTCAGAAACATGTTTTCGATCACAGCCAGCCAGGGGAGGACGTCCGCGTAGCAGTGGAAAGATGCTTCTACGTGGACAACTGTCTCCGGAGTGTGCCCTCCGTGGATGAAGCGAAGCAACTGGTGAATAAGTTGCAGTCACTCCTGGCTGATGGTGGATTCGAGCTGCGTCAGTGGGCCAGCAACACACCTGAGACTATCAGCCACCTACCAAAGGATTTACGGTCAGAGAGTAACGAGCTTTGGCTCAACGAGTCAGAGACAGACCCGCAGGAGTTAGCTTTGGGTCTCCGGTGGTTCTGCCATTCAGATACCCTCGGGTATAAATGCCGTCTACAGGACCACCTTGAGCCGACCATGAGAAATATCTATCGGGTACTGGCAAGCCTCTATGACCCGCTGGGCTACATCAGTCCTTTCACCACCAGGGCCAAAGTCTTGGTTCAGTTCCTGTGGAGTAAAGCCAGAGACTGGGATGATCCAGCCCTACCAGAAGAGGCATTGCAGATGTGGGCAGCATGGGAGAAGGAACTGGAACACCTACCACAGATATCCCTCCCCCGCTGCTATGTGAGCCCCCAGATGGACTGTGTAGCCTGCACTCGCACAGTCCACATCTTCTGTGATGCGTCCGAACGAGCTTACGGTTCTGTTTCTTACCTGCGGACAGAGGATCAGCAAGGACGGGTTGAGGTGTCTTTCCTCACCGCGCGATCTAGAGTTGCACCGAAAAAGCAGCAGTCAATGCCGAGACTGGAGTTGTGTGCTGCACTGACCGGAGCCCAACTGGCTGTGTTGCTCCAGAGGGAACTAACCCTCCCCCTCCAGGACGTTGTGCTTTGGACAGACTCCACTACAGTGCTCACTTGGATCCAGTCAGAGTCCTGCCGCTTTAAGGTGTTTGTCGGCACAAGAGTGGCAGAGATCCAAGAGCTAACAGATGGTAGCAGCTGGCGCTATGTGGATACAGCTCGTAATCCTGCAGACGATATCACACGCGGGAAGACTCTGTCTGAGCTTGCTGAAGATTGCCGTTGGAAGGATGGACCAGCCTTTCTCACACAGTTGCCGGAATTCTGGCCGACCAAGCCATCTGAAGGCCCAGCGGAGGAAGAAGCTGAGGTACGGAAGCCGACTTTCTGCAGTTACGCTTTAGCAGTAACTGCACTCCCAGATCCGGAGCAGTTTACCTCATTCAGAGAACTGGTGCATGCTGTTGCACTGTCCCGCCAAGGGGCGGCCGCCAGCCAGAGTGGCCCAACTGCTGATGACTACAAAGAAGCGGAGTTGGACCTCCTGCGGCAGGATCAGCGTGAAAGCTTCTCAGAGGACTGCACTCGCTTATCTGCTGGCAAAGAGGTGTTATCCACCAGTCGGCTGTTAACTCTGTCTCCCGAATACGATGAGGCACAAAGGTTGATCAGAGTTGGAGGACGGCTTCGTCGCAGTGAGCTGATGGAAGCGGATGCGATCCATCCAGTGGTCTTGGATCCAGCCCACAAGATTACGAAGCTCCTTATCCATGATGCTGATCAGGACCTCCAGCACCCTGGCTCAGAGCGTCTCTTCGCCGAGATCAGGAGAAAATTTTGGATCTTACATGGGCGGGAGGCTGTTAAGAGGCATCAACACTCTTGTCCTGATTGTAAGAGGTGGAGAGCCCGACCCACAGTGCCCAAAATGGCAGACCTCCCTCAGGCGAGGCTGCGCTTGTTAAAACCCCCCTTCTTTTCCACAGGCGTGGACTGTTTTGGCCCATTCTCTGTTAAGATCGGACGACGCCGTGAGAAGAGATGGGGCATACTGTTCAAGTGTCTCACAACGCGTGCAGTCCATATAGATGTCCTGACCAGCCTCGACACCGACTCTTTCTTGATGGCCCTCCGCAGATTCATCGCGAGGAGAGGGAAACCATCCGAGTTGCTGTCTGACCAGGGCACAAATTTTAAGGGTGGAGACAGAGAGCTCCACGAAGCGTTCCAGGCATTACATCCCGCCATGAAGGATCAGCTAGCTGCCTACCAGATCAGCTTCAAGTTCAACCCACCCAGTGCTCCTCATTTCGGTGGTATTTGGGAGAGAGAAATAAGGTCAGTGAAGACTGCCCTGTACGCCACCGTTCAACCTCAAGCAGTCACTGAGGAGGTGTTGAGAACGGTCCTGATCGAAGTGGAAGGGGTGCTGAATTCCAAGCCCCTGGGTCCCTGTCAAGTGATGTGGCTGACCCTGATCCGGTGACCCCAAACCTGCTGTTGATGGGGCGGCGCGACCCGTCTCTGCCTCAATCAGTCTATGATGAGTCCAACCTCCTGAGTCGTCGCCGCTGGAAGCACTCCCAGATCCTGGCAGATCAGTTCTGGGCCCAGTTTATCAGACATTATCTTCCTGGTCTCCAAACCCGCGGAAGTGGCAGAAGGACACTCCAGCCCTCCAGCCCGGTGAAGTCGTCATGGTGGTGGACCCTCAATTCCCGAGAGCAAGTTGGCCTGTGGGCCGAGTCACCAAGGTGCTCCCTGGAGCAGATGGACGCATCAGGGCAGCAGAGGTCAAAGTCAATGACAGGAAGTACATCAGACCGGTGGCCCGTCTCATTGTACTACCTGCCACCCCGGAGATGGACCCGGAACCACACAGCCCTTCGTAGAGCAAATTAGAGCAAATTTGGCAGGCCATATTTGGGGGCGGCTGTTGTAAAGGGCCGTTGGTTAGTTACTACAGCTGTTCACGTGAGCGGCCAGTTTTATGTATGGTCATGCTTTCGGTTCATGCACACTTATGTCTCCTCTCGTGCATCTAATTAGAGCGCGAGCGGTTGATGTAGTTGCCAAGGGAACAGTGTGACAGCGGACATCAGCGCGAACGGCCTGAGAGAGTTGGCCGTGTGTGTTTAACTGTTGATTATTCCGGTATTGTGTGCGTTCATATACCTGTAAGTACCTTCCCCTTTATGCTTATGTAAGGGCGTTTTATGTTGATTGTTAGATCGCCATTACTAGCGTTTTCTGTATTGTATAATATGTAATGCAACGGCAGCGTCGGAACGCCATTATGTAACATATGAACGTGACGCATATTATTTAATTATCTAAGAGATCGCTGTTATGTTTTATATTGCTGTTTGTTTGACTGTAATATTGTGATTAGCCTGGTGTGTATAAGCAGCATTGTATTATGTGTGGCTAAGTATTCTTTCTGTATTTGTCTATTTACAGAACCACACTCATTCCAACAGTTGTGAACCACCAATGTTTATTCTGCATTCTTTCATTAAACCCCATTTGGACTATACATCCTCTGCGCATTTTTACCAGATGCACCACAGCGGCTTCTAAGATTTTACCAATACAATCTCTACACTTGATATAAATTTGCTTAATATTTCAATGCAAATACTATATATAACTACTGTAGCATGCTATTCTGCTTGGCAACCATGAAAGACTCTTGAAAGCCATTAGAACAAAGTTACAGCACATTTGACAAAGTTGAAAATTAGCCTTATTTCAGTGAGAGCTGCAGAAAGAAGCAATAAAACTTCACTGAAAAGCTGATGATAAAATTTGCTTATATTTCAATGCAATACTATATATACTTGTTTGGCATGTTGAGTTCTGCTTGGCAAGCCATGAAAGACTCTTGTAAACCATTTGGAACAAAAGTTACAGCACATTTGAACAAAGTTGAAAATTAGCCTTATTTCAGTGAGAGCTGCAGAAAGAAGCAATACAACTTCACTGAAAGCTGATGATAAAATTTGCTTAATATTTCAATACAAATACTATATATAACTACTGTAGCATGCTGAGTTCTGCTTGGCAGCCATGAAAGACTCTTGAAACCATTTAGAACAAAAGTTACAGCACATTTGAACAAAGTTGAAAATTAGCCTTATTTCAGTGAGAGCTGCAGAAAGAAGCAATAAACTTCACTGAAAGCTGATGATAAAATTTGCTTAATATTTCAATGCAAATACTATATATAACTTATGTGCATGTTGAGTTCTGCTTGGCAAGCCATGAAAGACTCTTGTAAACCATTTGGAACAAAAGTTACAGCACATTTGAACAAAGTTGAAAAGTAGCCTTATTTCAGTGAGAGCTGCAGAAAGAAGCAATACAAACTTCACTGAAAGCTGATGATAAAATTTGCTTAATATTTCAATACAAATACTATATATAACTTTGTAGCATGCTGAGTTCTGCTTGGCAAGCCATGAAAGACTCTTGAAAGCCATTGAGAACAAAAGTTACAGCACATTTGAACCACTTGAAAATTAGCCTTATTTCAGTGAGAGCTGCAGAAAGAAGCAATACAACTTCACTGAAAGCTGATGATAAAATTTGCTTAATATTTCAATACAAATACTATATATAACTATGTAGCATGCTGAGTTCTGCTTGGCAAGCCATGAAAGACTCTGAAAGCCATTGAACAAAAGTTACAGCACATTTGAACAAATTGAAAATTAGCCTTATTCAGTGAGAGCTGCAGAAAGAAGCAATAAACTTCACTGAAAGTGATGATAAATTTGCTTAATATTTCAATGCAAATACTATATATAACTTGTGCATGTGAGTTCTGCTTGGCAAGCCATGAAAGACTCTTGAAACCATTTGAACAAAAGTTACAGCACATTTGAACAAAGTTGAAAATAGCCTTATTTCAGTGAGAGCTGCAGAAAGAAGCAATAAACTTCACTGAAAGTGATGATAAAATTTGCTTAATATTTCAATCAAATACTATATATAAACTGTGCATGTGAGTTCGCTTGGCAAGCCAGAAAGATCTTGAACCATTGAAAAAAGTTACAGCACATTTGACAATTGAAATTGCTTATTTCAGTGAGAGCGCAGAAAGAAGCAATAAATTCACTGAAGTGATGATAAAATTGCTTAATATTTCAATCAAATACTATATAAATTGTGCATGTGAGTTCTGCTTGGCAAGCATGAAGACTCTGAAACCATTAGAACAAAATTACAGCACATTTGAACAAGTTGAAATTAGCCTTATTTCAGTGAAGCTGCAGAAAGAGCAATAAAACTCATGAAGTGATGATAAAATTGCTTATATTTCAATCAAATACAATAACTTGTGCATGTGAGTCTGCTTGGCAGCATGAAAGACTTTGAAACCATTTGAACAAAGTTACAGCACATTTGAACAAAGTTGAAAATAGCCTTATTTCAGTGAGAGCTGCAGAAAGAAGCAATAAACTTCACTGAAAGCTGTGATAAAATTTGCTTAATATTTCAATCAAATACATATATAATACTGTGCATGTGAGTTCTGCTGGCAGCCATGAAAGACTCTTGAAACCATTTAGAACAAAAGTTACAGCACATTTGAACAAAGTTGAAAATTAGCCTTATTTCAGTGAGAGCTGAAGAAAGAAGCAATAAAACTTCACTGAAAGCTGATGATAAAAATTGCTTAATATTTCAATGCAAATACTATATATAAACTGTTTGCATGTGAGTTCTGCTTGGCAAGCCATGAAAGACTCTTGAAAGCCATTTAGAACAAAAGTTACAGCACATTTGAACAAAGTTGAAAATTAGCCTTATTTCAGTGAGAGCTGCAGAAAGAAGCAATACAACTTCACTGAAAGCTGATGATAAAATTTGCTTAATATTTCAATGCAAATACTATATATAAACTACTGTGCATGCTGAGTTCTGCTTGGCAAGGCCATGAAAGACTCTTGAAAGCCATTTAGAACAAAAGTTACAGCACATTTGAACAAAGTTGAAAATTAGCCTTATTTCAGTGAGAGCTGCAGAAAGAAGCAATAAAACTTCACTGAAAGCTGATGATAAAATTTGCTTAATATTTCAATGCAAAATACTATATATAACTACTGTATGCATGCTGAGTTCTGCTTGGCAAGCCATGAAAGACTCTTGAAACCATTTAGAACAAAAGTTACAGCACATTTGAACAAAGTTGAAAATTAGCCTTATTTCAGTGAGAGCTGCAGAAAGAAGCAATAAAACTTCACTGAAAGCTGATGATAAAATTTGCTTAATATTTCAATGCAAATACTATATATAACTACTGTAGCACGCTGAGTTCTAATTGGCAAGCCATGAAAGACTCTTGAAAGCCATTTAGAACAAAAGTTACAGCACATTTGAACAAAGTTGAAAATTAGCCTTATTTCAGTGAGAGCTGAAGAAAGAAGCAATAAAACTTCACTGAAAGCTGATGATAAAATCTGCTTAATATTTCAATGCAAATACTATATATAACTTGTTTGGCATGTTGAGTTCTGCTTGGCAAGCCATAAAAGACTCTTTTAAACCATTTGGAACAAAAGTTACAGCACATTTGAACAAAGTTGAAAAGTAGCCTTATTTCAGTGAGAGCTGCAGAAAGAAGCAATAAAACTTCACTGAAAGCTGATGATAAAATTTGCTTAATATTTCAATACAAATACTATATATAACTACTGTAGCATGCTGAGTTCTGCTTGGCAAGCCATGAAAGACCTTGAAAGCCATTTAGAACAAAAGTTACAGCACATTTGAACAAAGTTGAAAATTAGCCTTATTTCAGTGAGAGCTGCAGAAAGAAGCAATACAACTTCACTGAAAGCTGATGATAAAATTTGCTTAATATTTCAATGCAAATACTATATATAACTACTGTAGCATGCTGAGTTCTGCTTGGCAAGCCATGAAAGACTCTTGAAAGCCATTTAGAACAAAAGTTACAGCACATTTGAACAAAGTTGAAAATTAGCCTTATTTCAGTGAGAGCTGAAGAAAGAAGCAATAAAATTTCACTGAAAGCTGATGATAAAATTCTGCTTAATATTTCAATGCAAATACTATATATAACTTGTTTGGCATGTTGAGTTCTGCTTGGCAAGCCATAAAAGACTCTTTTAAACCATTTGGAACAAAAGTTACAGCACATTTGAACAAACTTGAAAATTAGCCTTATTTCAGTGAGAGCTGAAGAAAGAAGCAATAAAATTTGACTGAAAGCTGATGATAAAATTGCTTAATATTTCAATGCAAATACTATATATAACTACTGTAGCATGCTGAGTTCTGCTTGGCAAGCCATGAAAGACTCTTGAAAGCCATTGAGAACAAAAGTTACAGCACATTTGAACAAAGTTGAAAATTAGCCTTATTTCAGTGAAAGCTGAAGAAAGAAGCAATAAAATTTCACTGAAAGCTGATGATAAAATCTGCTTAATATTTCAATGCAAATACTATATAACACTTGTTTTGCATGTTGAGTTCTGCTTGGCAAGCCATGAAAGACTGTTGTAAACCATTTGGAACAAAAGTTACAGCACATTTGAACAAAGTTGAAAAGTAGCCTTATTTCAGTGAGAGCTGCAGAAAGAAGCAATAAAACTTCACTGAAAGCTGATGATAAAATTTGCTTAATATTTCAATGCAAATACTATATATAACTACTGTAGCATGCTGAGTTCTGCTTGGCAAGCCATGAAAGACTCTTGAAAGCCATTTAGAACAAAAGTTACAGCACATTTGAACAAAGTTGAAAATTAGCCTTATTTCAGTGAGAGCTGCAGAAAGAAGCAATAAAACTTCACTGAAAGCTGATGATAAAATTTGCTTAATATTTCAATGCAAATACTATATATAACTTGTTTGGCATGTTGAGTTCTGCTTGGCAAGCCATGAAAGACTCTTGTAAACCATTTGGAACAAAAGTTACAGCACATTTGAACAAAGTTGAAAAGTAGCCTTATTTCAGTGAGAGCTGAAGAAAGAAGCAATAAAACTTCACTGAAAGCTGATGATAAAATTTGCTTAATATTTCAATACAAATACTTTATATAACTACTGTAGCATGCTGAGTTCTGCTTGGCAGCCATGAAAGACCTTGAAAGCCATTTAGAACAAAAGTTACAGCACATTTGAACAAAGTTGAAAATTAGCCTTATTTCAGTGAGAGCTGCAGAAAGAAGCAATAAAACTTCACTGAAAGCTGATGATAAAATTTGCTTAATATTTCAATGCAAATACTATATATAACTACTCTAGCACGCTGAGTTCTAAGTTGGCAAGCCATGAAAGACTCTTGAAAGCCATTTAGAACAAAAATTACAGCACATTTGAACAAAGTTGAAAATTAGCCTTATTTCAGTAAGAGCTGCAGAAAGAAGCAATAAAATTTCACTGAAAGCTGATGATAAAATTTGCTTAATATTTCAATGCAAATACTATATATAACTTGTTTGGCATGTTGAGTTCTGCTTGGCAAGCCATGAAAGACCCTTGAAAGCCATTTAGAACAAAAGTTACAGCACATTTGAACAAAGTTGAAAAGTAGCCTTATTTCAGTGAGAGCTGCAGAAAGAAGCAATAAACTTCACTGAAAGCTGATGATAAAATTTGCTTAATATTTCAATGCAAATACTATATATAACTACTGTAGCACGCTGAGTTCTGCTTGGCAAGCCATGAAAGACCCTTGAAAGCCATTTAGAACAAAAGTTACAGCACATTTGAACAAAGTTGAAAATTAGCCTTATTTCAGTGAGAGCTGCAGAAAGAAGCAATAAAACTTCACTGAAAGCTGATGATAAAATTTGCTTAATATTTCAATGCAAAATATATATATAACTTGTTTGGCATGTTGAGTTCTGCTTGGCAAGCCATGAAAGACTCTTGTAAACCATTTGGAACAAAAGTTACAGCACATTTGAACAAAGTTGAAAAGTAGCCTTATTTCAGTGAGAGCTGAAGAAAGAAGCAATAAAACTTCACTGAAAGCTGATGATAAAATTTGCTTAATATTTCAATACAAATACTATATAAAAACTACTGTAGCATGCTGATTTCTGCTTGGCAAGCCATGAAAGAACCTTGAAAGCCATTTAGAACAAAAGTTACAGCACATTTGAACAAAGTTGAAAATTAGCCTTATTTCAGTGAGAGCTGCAGAAAGAAGCAATAAAATTCACTGAAAGCTGATGATAAAATTTGCTTAATATTTCAATGCAAATACTATATATATAACTACTGTAGCACGCTGAGTTCTATTGGCAAGCCATGAAAGACTCTTGAAAGCCATTTAGAACAAAAGTTACAGCACATTTGAAACAAAGTTGAAAATTAGCCTTATTTCAGTGAGAGCTGAAGAAAGAAGCAATACAACTTCACTGAAAGCTGATGATAAAATTTGCTTAATATTTCAATACAAATACTATATATAACTACTGTAGCATGCTGAGTTCTGCTTGGCAAGGCCATGAAAGACTCTTGAAAGCCATTTAGAACAAAAGTTACAGCACATTTGAACAAAGTTGAAAATTAGCCTTATTTCAGTGAGAGCTGCAGAAAGAAGCAATAAAATTCACTGAAAAGCTGATGATAAAAATTGCTTAATATTTCAATGCAAATACTATATATAACTTGTTTGCATGTTGAGTTCTGCTTGGCAAGCCATGAAAGACTCTTGGGGGGGGGGGGGGGGGGGGGGGGGGGGGGGGGGGGGGGGGGGGGGGGGGGGGGGTTCTGCTTGGCAAGCATGAAAGACTCTTGTAAACCATTTGGAACAAAGTTACAGCACATTTGAACAAAGTTGAAAAGTAGCCTTATTTCAGTGAGAGCTGAAGAAAGAAGCAATAAAACTTCACTGAAAGCTGATGATAAAATTTGCTTAATATTTCAATACAAATACTATATATAACTACTGTAGCATGCTGATTTCTGCTTGGCAAGCCATGAAAGACCCTTGAAAGCCATTTAGAACAAAAGTTACAGCACATTTGAACAAAGTTGAAAATTAGCCTTATTTCAGTGAGAGCTGCAGAAAGAAGCAATAAAACTTCACTGAAAGCTGATGATAAAATTTGCTTAATATTTCAATGCAAATACTATATATAACTACTGTAGCACGCTGAGTTCTAATTGGCAAGCCATGAAAGACTCTTGAAAGCCATTTAGAACAAAAGTTACAGCACATTTGAACAAAGTTGAAAATTAGCCTTATTTCAGTGAGAGCTGAAGAAGAAGCAATAAAACTTCACTGAAAGCTGATGATAAAATCTGCTTAATATTTCAATGCAAATACTATATATAACTTGTTTGGCATGTTGAGTTCTGCTTGGCAAGCCATAAAAGACTCTTTTAAACCATTTGGAACAAAAGTTACAGCACATTGAACAAAGTTGAAAAGTAGCCTTATTTCAGTGAGAGCTGCAGAAAGAAGCAATAAACTTCACTGAAAGCTGATGATAAAATTTGCTTAATATTTCAATACAAATACTATATATAACTACTGTAGCATGCTGAGTTCTGCTTGGCAAGCCATGAAAGACCTTGAAAGCCATTTAGAACAAAAGTTACAGCACATTTGAACAAAGTTGAAAATTAGCCTTATTTCAGTGAGAGCTGCAGAAAGAAGCAATAAAACTTCACTGAAAGCTGATGATAAAATTGCTTAATATTTCAATGCAAATACTATATATAACTACTGTAGCATGCTGAGTTCTGCTTGGCAAGCCATGAAAGACTTTGAAAGCCATTTAGAACAAAAGTTACAGCACATTTGAACAAAGTTGAAAATTAGCCTTATTTCAGTGAGAGCTGAGAAAGAAGCAATAAAATTCACTGAAAGCTGATGATAAATTGCTTAATATTTCAATGCAAATACTATATATAACTTGTTTGCATGTTGAGTTCTGCTTGGCAAGCCATGAAAGACTCTTGAAACCATTTGGAACAAAAGTTACAGCACATTTGAACAAAGTTGAAAATTAGCCTTATTTCAGTGAGAGCTGAGAAAGAAGCAATAAAACTTCACTGAAAGCTGATGATAAAATTTGCTTAATATTTCAATGCAAATACTATATATAACTTGTAGCATGTGAGTTCTGCTTGGCAAGCCATGAAAGACCTTGAAAGCCATTTAGAACAAAAGTTACAGCACATTTGAACAAAGTTGAAAATTAGCCTTATTTCAGTGAGAGCTGCAGAAAGAAGCAATAAACTTCACTGAAAGCTGATGATAAAATTTGCTTAATATTTCAATGCAAATACTATATATAACTATGTAGCAGCTGAGTTCTGCTTGGCAAGCCATGAAAGACCTTGAAAGCCATTTAGAACAAAAGTTACAGCACATTTGAACAAAGTTGAAAAATTAGCCTTATTTCAGTGAGAGCTGCAGAAAGAAGCAATAAAACTTCACTGAAAGCTGATGATAAAATTTGCTTAATATTTCAATGCAAATACTATATATAACTATGTAGCAGCTGAGTTCTGTTGGAAAAGCCATGAAACTCTTGAAAGCCATTTAGAACAAAAGTTACAGCACATTTGAACAAAGTTTGAAAAATTAGCCTTATTTCAGTGAGAGCTGAAGAAAGAAGCAATAAAATTCACTGAAAAGTGATGATAAAATTTGCTTAATATTTCAAATGCAAATACTATATATAACTTGTATTGGCATGTTGAGTTCTGCTTGGCAAGCCATGAAAGACTCTTTGTAAACCATTTGGAACAAAAGTTACAGCACATTTGAACAAAGTTGAAAATAGCCTTATTTCAGTGAGAGCTGAAGAAAGAAGCAATAAAACTTCACTGAAAGCTGATGATAAAATTTGCTTAATATTTCAATCAAATACTATATATAAACTACTGTAGCATGCTGAGTTCTGCTTGGCAAGCCATGAAAGACCCTTGAAAGCCATTTAGAACAAAAGTTACAGCACATTTGAACAAAGTTGAAAATTAGCCTTATTTCAGTGAGAGCTGCAGAAAGAAGCAATAAAACTTCACTGAAAGCTGATGATAAAATTTGCTTAATATTTCAATGCAAATACTATATATAACTATCTTAGCAGTGAGTTCTGTTGGCAAGCCATGAAAGACTCTTGAAAGCCATTTAGAACAAAAGTTACAGCACATTTGAACAAAGTTGAAAATTAGCCTTATTTCAGTGAGAGCTGAAGAAAGAAGCAATAAAATTTCACTGAAAGCTGATGATAAAATTTGCTTAATATTTCAATGCAAATACTATATATAACTTGTTTGGCATGTTGAGTTCTGCTTGGCAAGCCATGAAAGACCTTGTAAACCATTTGGAACAAAAGTTACAGCACATTTGAACAAAGTTGAAAAGTAGCCTTATTTCAGTGAGAGCTGCAGAAAGAAGCAATAAAACTTCACTGAAAGCTGATGATAAAATTTGCTTAATATTTCAATGACAAATACTATATATAAATACTGTAGCATGCTGAGTTCTGCTTGGCAAGCCATGAAAGACCTTGAAAGCCATTTAGAACAAAAGTTACAGCACATTTGAACAAAGTTGAAAATTAGCCTTATTTCAGTGAGAGCTGAAGAAAGAAGCAATAAAATTTCACTGAAAGCTGATGATAAAATTTGCTTAATATTTCAATGCAAATACTATATAAACTTTAGCATGCTGAGTTCTGCTTGGCAAGCCATGAAAGACTCTTGAAAGCCATTTAGAACAAAAGTTACAGCACATTTGAACAAAGTTGAAAATTAGCCTATTTCAGTGAGAGCTGCAGAAAGAAGCAATAAAACTTCACTGAAAAGCTGATGATAAAAATTTGCTTAATATTTCAATGCAAATACATATATATAACTTGTTTGGCATGTTGAGTTCTGCTTGGCAAGCCATGAAAGACTCTTGTAAACCATTTGGAACAAAAGTTACAGCACATTTGAACAAAGTTGAAAAGTAGCCTTATTTCAGTGAGAGCTGCAGAAAAGAAGCAAAATAAAACTTCACTGAAAGCTGATGATAAAATTTGCTTAATATTTCAATACAAATACTATATATAACTACTGTAGCATGCTGAGTTCTGCTTGGCAAGCCATGAAAGACCTTGAAAGCCATTTAGAACAAAAGTTACAGCACATTTGAACAAAGTTGAAAATTAGCCTTATTTCAGTGAGAGCTGCAGAAAGAAGCAATAAAACTTCACTGAAAGCTGATGATAAAAATTTGCTTAATATTTCAATGCAAATACTATATATAACTACTGTAGCATGCTGAGTTCTGCATTGGCAAGCCATGAAAGACTCTTGAAAAGCCATTTAGAACAAAAGTTACAGCACATTTGAACAAAGTTGAAAATTAGCCTATTTCAGTGAGAGCTGCAGAAAGAAGCAATAAAACTTCACTGAAAAGCTGATGATAAAATTTGCTTAATATTTCAATGCAAATACTATATATAACTTGTTAGCATGTTGAGTTCTGCTTGGCAAGCCATAAAGACTCTTAAACCATTTGGAACAAAAGTTACAGCACTTTTTGAACAAAGTTGAAAATAGCCTTATTTCAGTGAGAGTGAAGAAAGAAGCAAAAAAATTTCACTGAAAGTGATGAAAAAATTGTTAATTTTTCTCAATATTTTTTAAAACTTTTCAGTGAGTTCTGTTGGAAATTTTAAAGACCTTAAACCATTTAAAAACAAAAGTTACGCCATTTGAACAAATTGAAAATTGCTTATTTCAGTGAGGCTGGAAAGAAGCAATAAAATTCACGAAAGCGATAAAAAAAATTTGCTTAATTTAATGCAAATACTATATATAACTTTTTGCATTTTTGGTTCTTGGAACCAAAAATTTTTTTAAACCCTTTGAAAAAAATTACAGCCATTTGAACAAATTGAAAATTAGCCTTTTTTTCGTGGGCTGAAAAAAAGAAGAAAAAAAATTTTCACTGAAAGTGATGATAAAATTTGCTTAAAATTTCAATGAAATCAAATTTTTACTTGTTTGGCATTTGAGTTTGTTGGCAACCCCTTTTTAAA